>VXBL01002619.1:145929-278847 GCA_013400195.1 Aramus guarauna
CCCTGCTCCCTCGGCCGCCGCTACTAGAGCCTGCCTGCCCCGCCCCCAGCCCACGCGCCGCGCGTTCCCTGCCGTGGCCGCCGCCCATTGGCGGCGCCGGCGCTCGCGCACTGACATAGCCAATGGGGGGCGGCCGCGCCAGTCGCTGCGGGGCGCGGGAGGCCGGGGGAGTTTCTGAGGGGCGGAGGAGGAGGCGGCGGCTGGCGGTGGTTGGGCCTGGCCGGGGCCCGGGCGGGAGCGGGGTCCCGGAACGGGGTCCCGGAACGGGGTCCCGGGGTGCGCTGGGAGCTGCCGAGGGCAGGAGCGTGTCCCTGGTGAGCGTTGTCAGCAGGCTGCCCCCCGGAAAACGCGCTCTCAGCCTGCTTCTAGCAGCTTCCTGGGGAAGGCAGAGTGCCACTGCCCGCCTGCCAGCGCGGGGAGCTGTCTGGGCCTGGGCTGAAACCCACGCAGGCTTTCCGGGAGGAGGAAGGCGGACAGGCCGGTGTTTTGTCCTCTTCGGTGCCCAAGCTTCTGTTGTACTGCCTCTAAGTGCAAACTAAGTCTCAAGGACTTGACAGTATAAATGGTGTCACTGTGAAAAGCAGGACTGGTATCTAGATTTGAAAAAAAAAATATGATGAGCTTGCATGTAAAAGTAGAAACCAGCTTAGCTGTATCTGCTGTAGGCCAAAGAAATGAAAGTAGGGGGAGGGGAGGCCTGGTGTGTGCTCATACAAGTGCTGTTAAAACCTGGGTAACCTGCTTGGCATCCCACAGAGATTTGGAAAGTTTGGGTCCAGCAGCACAGAATGTATATAATCATTTTCTATGAAAAGTCAGTGTCACAGTTCAAAAGCTCTGGAAACAACTGATTCAAAAAGCTGACTGTCCCTGTCCGTCCTTCCCCCTGCCCAGTGATTGCAAGAGGGTACTAGTGCTTGGGGCTATGTTGTTGGTGGGCATAGATCCAGACAGGCTTTTGCAGAGCTAGGATTCAAAGATTAAGTGAGCTGTAAATTTTTAATGTAGTAATAGTAGCTGGACTTAATGTGCCATTGAAATAGCATTTTTCAGCAGTTGGATTTGAAGTGGTCTAAATTTTACCCCCATCCACACACCATTACTTCATGCTCACAAGTAGCACTTTTTGGTACCGTTAAGTCCTGGTTTTTAAGAGTATGTAATTGTTAGCACAGTAGTGAGAACAGGCAGCCATTTTCACTCTCAGAAATGGAGGAACAGGGATGCATGAAATAAAAGGTTTAATGAATGGCTACAAAATACTGGCATCTTGGCATTTCCATCCATAAAATGGCAGCCTGTTGAGCAGGCACGTTCAAGTTTGTGGCGATTCCTAGTTCTTCAGATAAAACGTACCTCACCTTCTGTTTTACTGACTCCTAAAGCAAACGGGAACTGCTTTGCAGACCATCCTTCCCAGGGAATTAATATTTCTCTTAAGTTTCTCTTATGTTCCACCAGTATGATGAAGAAAGTAAACATGACATCTTGCGGCACTATTGAGCAGTTAGCATGACATTAGCTCCAGGCAAAATCCTCAAAACCAGAAATAAAGGATAGTTTTATGGTACGTAAATTGGCAAAGAAAATTGATAATTGGGGGGGAGGGGGTTGGCTGATAGAAGGAGCTGCATAGGGGTAATGTATTTTATTTTTCATCAGTGTCATGCAATAGTAAGTTGAATGGCTGTGTTAACATTTATATAGCACCAAGAATCACATGTAAAAGTACTTACTGCTGAATAAGAAGTTTTTAACACCGATATTTACTGACTCCATAAATTCCTGGTGAGTTTCTACAGGAACTGCTTCTACACCAGGAACTAGTCAACATTTTTATGTGTGTTCTGGAAATACACATAAGATAGTGCTGATAAAACTTGCACCAACACAAATATTAGTAAAGTGATAACAATGAAAACAGGGCAACGATACAGGGTATTGGATAAATGAGCTGCATTCAGAAAAAATGCATTAAAGGTTTTAATGAGTTTGCATGGGGCTTTACTGTCTCAGTGAAGACAGCACTTGAATGGAGTCTCTCTAAGAGATTTAGGTGCTGTTTCTCCATTGCAGCATGAACTTCTGTGATATTACTGGCAAAAACCCTCATGTGAGGGGAATAATGGAAAGATACTTTGTCGGCAGAGCTTCATGAGAGAAGTTATTGAGCCTGTATTTAAAAATATAGGTAATTTCAGGGACAGGATTAGAAGGGACTTCACAGATTTCTGAGATTAGCACAGTGATACAGCAGAGAGCGCTCCATCCATATATCCATATATCTGTGAGACCTCATGGATGCGTGCAGGGGAGCTGGCTAATCCAAAACCTGAAATCAGTTACCAGAGAAAGGAAATACAGTGTTTGAAGAATGCTTGTATGGAACAGACACTGAGAAGATTAATGTTATAAATGTGAGGAATATTCTTGTACTCCAGGGATGTTGCCTGGTTCCTGCCCTGGCAGATGAGTAGAAGGAATACAACATACAGGGATTCTGGATGTGCAAGTTCTAGGTACTTCCTAATGCCAAAACCGAGGCATGGTTGAGCATTGCTGGATTGTGGTTCACAGTAAAGCAAACGTTGCCTGAAGGAGCAGTTTATTTGTGTTATTAACGTGCATTTAATCTTAGTGGCCTGTAATTAACAGAAGGCAGCAGACAGAAGCTTTTACTGGAGATAGAAAAAACAGGGAAAGTCTTAGAGCTAGCAAAAAGAGATGGGGATAAGGATTGCTCCCCTGAACAAGTGGCTTTGTTTCCAGCAGAGGGGAGCCAGCTGCTGTGTGGTCTCAGAAGGATGGATGGATGGATGGATGGATGGATGGATGGAGCTTAAGACAAGCTATTTTCTTTTTAATGATGCTTATTATCCATTTATGATGAGGCTGGGGTAAAGGTTTGGAAGTGGTAAGAAAGAAATTTGCTGGCTAATTTGATAACACATGACCAAAACTAATTATGAAGAAGAAGGAGAAAGATGGAGGCAGCAAAAATTTTAGAGGCCTTCACTAACTGGCAGGTGTAGCCCTACAAATACTTCAGGCTCTAGTATCTGCTGTTCAGAGATGCAACAGGACAAAGATGAGCACTGACAAATTCAATGCCTTTTACTAACTGACATTATTGTCAATGACCATAATTAACATGATAGCATATTTCTCTAGTCATCCTAACCCTCATGTCACATAATGAGGGATGCTGTACGGGAGGTTCATCCCCAATCCTGTTTCTCAGTTCCCAGGATTAAGTGCTTGGGACACGAGCTCACTTTGTCACTTAAAAATCGAGGGATGGCACGGCCAGTCGACCCAGCTCTTACAAACCTGCCCTGTGCCAGAAGGGGATCCTATCAGAGCTGTATTTGGGAAGGGGTGATGAGCACTAGAACTCCCACAGCGACACAAGGATACCTGCTCGGACACACTGCCATCCGTAACAGTTCCAGAAACAACTCAGGATATGCTCTTACAGACTGAGTGCTGAGGTGGGGGACTTCAGTCACCCGCAAATCAGCTTGGCAGCCAGTAACGCTGCTCAGTTACAGCATGCGTGGGCGGCTGCATTGCAGGAGGTGTATACCTAGTAAGTACCACACACATCTGTTTTAGAGGACATGTCCACTTTCCTAGGAGCAAGATAAAGCCAATATAACTGCCTGAGTCCAGTCATCTGTCAGATTTTTGAACAAGCACTAAACCCTGCACAAAGCCCTGAAAAGCCTAATAGGAACATCCTTTGGAGAGCGTGCTGTGCGCAGCTCTCCTGCCTGGCTGTCCTTTTGAGCTGTGGTGCCTGCAGATGGCAGTGACCCCACACAGGTCTTGTTCCTAGCTCAGACTCTGGCTGGCCTTTAAACCAATACAGTGGCTCAGGAGCCTTTCCGTTGACATGATCAGGTTTGGAGCCTGTTTGCCTTAGAATCATACAATCAGAATCATAGAATCATCTAGGTTGGAAAAGACCTTTAAGATCATCAAGTCCAACCACTAACCTAACCTTGCCATCCCACCACTAAACCATGTCCTCAAGTACCTCATCTATCCTTCTTTTAAATACCTCCAGGGACGGGGACTCAACCACCTCCCTGGGCAGCCCATTCCAGAGCCTGACAACCCTTTCTGTGAATAAGTTTTTCCTGATGTCTAACCTAAACCTGCCCTGGCGCAACTTTAGACCATTGCCCCTGGTCCTATCGCTTGTTACCAGGGAGAAGAGGCCAACCCCCACCTCACTACAACCTCCTTTCAGGTAGTTGTAGAGGGCGATAAGGTCTCCCCTCAGCCTCCTCCAGACTAAACAACCCCAGTTCCCTCAGACGCTCCTCGTAAGACTTGTGCTCCAGACCCCTCACCAGCTTTGTTGCTCTCCTCTGGACGTGTTCCAGCAGCGCAACATCTTTCTTGTAGTGAGGGGCCCAAAAATGAACACAGTATTCGAGGTGCGGCCTCACCAGCGCCAAGTACAGGGGCACAATCACTTCCCGATCAAGGATCCCGATCACCTTGCCTTGATCAAGGTGAGGTCATCACGAGAAGGAGTAACCTCTTCAGTATGCACCTCACCTGTTTCACAGGAACTCAGTTACCAGGCTTCAAGGTTATCCTAAAACAGATATGATCATCTTATCCTTATCCCCACCACAGCTGGAATCAGCCACCTTTCCTCTTCTCTTTATTTAAATGGAGCATTCACCTGTTCAGATCCAGGCCTTTCTCTCCCAGGTCTTTACTGTCATGGTCACTCAGGTCCGCAACAGGACCTGTAATTCCCCTTTTCTGTCTCATACCTTATTTGAGATTAGCCTGTTACACAGCCATTTTATAATCACTTCTGGACTCTCAAAATGGCATTGAAAAAACGGTAGGTTTAGATGTTCTTAGTCTGACGTGGTCATGTCGCTTCCTGTTGCTACATCACGTGGTACACCAATTACTGTTCTTTATGGGTAACAGCAGAAGGGATCGTATTTACCAGCACCAGCTGTTTCCTTTCTTAGGTTATATGCTGATGACAAATGAGCTGGGTAACAAATGACACACACTGCCGTAGAAAGTCACCTGCCATTCAGCTGGGGCACGTGAGAGGCAGCGTGATTGCAATAGGCTTCAGAAGGATTTCCAGGGGCTTTCTCCACATTCTTTGCTGCAGTGTCTTGTGCTGTGAAGCCTGTTACCCAGATGTCTTGAGGACACACTCACGCCTTCAAAACAACAAAAAAACTTGCTAGTTTAGGAGATTCTATTTTATTTGTATTTATAGCCTCAATAGCTGCTAGACCAGTGTTACTGTTGCCCATGAAGAAGTTTGGGAGAAGTGGCCAGTGCTGATGGCAGCAGAGTTACCGGTCTGGTCCCATTTATTCTGCTGCCTCTGGAAGCAGTGGCAGCAGGAATGTGGGGACATCCAGCTGAAAGCTAATGGCTTTATTTCTGGCAGTGTTCATTTTCATCCATATCAATTCCCTGAGATACAAGTTCGGAGGCAAAGAGTCTGGCAGGACCCCAACAGTCCTGACTTCTAGTAGCTTAGCATGCCACAGACTGAAGCCTCAGGTTTCAGCTGCAACAGGAAAACTGGTAATAAGGATCTAGATTCTTGAGGATGCCTCTGTGCTCACTGGAAACTTGTGAGCAGCAAGGGAGCAGATGATGCAGGAGATCTCTCAAACCAGGTACCAGGAGACCAGAGAGGGTGCAACCCTTCTCTATCACAAACTCCTTGTGGGAGGAAGAGGAGGATTATAGAAAATGAGCATCCATTTTGGAATATCAGAGCATGAAAGCTTTTCAGATTCAATTACTTAATACATAAGAGAGAGTTTCTAAAATTTGTCCAGAAGAGTGCCTGATGATAACGCTTCTTGTGCCCACAGTTCCAAACAGGGAATAGGAACGGAATGGAAAAAAATGAATTCTTGTTTTGCAGAAAAAAATTGGAGGTTCTTCTGGGTCCACTTCTCTATTTTCTTCAGCTTGACCAAGCTACTTGCAAACACAGCAAGTCTCAACCCTTCTAGCTTTGAGTATCTAACAGGGCTTGGCAGCACAGAAACAGCATTTTCAGCATCTACAGTAGCATATTTAACAGCTTCCTGACAGATATACCAGACCACTCAGGATAAAAAAAAAATTACACAAAACCATTTCAACTAAACCAGTAAGTTTTTCAGGAAGTAACATGATGCTTGGTGGGCAGTGGACCATACCCCAGACCACAGGACCCTTTAGGAGTACCTCCAGGTGATTAACATTACTGCAAGGTGGGCCTCACTTCTGTACTAAACGTGGACATTCAGTTTCTTCATGAATCTCAAGGCTGACTAAATTGTATATGGTTGTATAGAAGGCCAGACTGTCACTTTGCAAGTCACGTTGGGATTGTCAAGAAAAGACAAGTATCGTAGGTACCTAATGTTATGGGAGCCCAGTAAACAACTTCTCATTTTTCAGTATAATGGCTGGGTTGTTTTATTTGACCCTTTTGGCAGGAAGAAAAATCAATCGTAATAAAGTAAGCATAGCTGTTGTGTATCACATATAGGTTGACCTGTTGTATAGAAAGGCCTTGGTGCTCACTGTGAATTCCCGTGAGCACAGCTTGTTCCCCTCGGTGAGGAGAACCTCAGTCCTGCTGCTTGAATTTCCACTGTGCCTATCCTGAGGAAGAACCAGGGGAAATGTTGCAACCAAGGAAAATTGCAGCAAGAGAAATTCTGTTTAGATGTTCGAAAAACATTTTGCACTTTAAGAGAGACTGAGCAATGGAGCACAGAGATTTTGGAACCTCCATCCCTGGAGGCATTCAAAACTCAGCTGAATGTGACCCTCAGCAACCAGATCTAACTTCGGCTCTGAAGATGACCTCCAGTGGTCCTAGCTAACTCTCAGAAGGCCCATCCCTGCCATCTGCCCTGTGCAGTGAACACAGCATTACTAGCTTAGGTAAAGCTTTTTTTTTGCATGACAAACTGTATTTCTGTGCAAGACTTTCTGATGAGATAAGCTTTTACCACACAAGGGTTTTTACTTAATAGCTGTCTGTAGTTTTACACATCTAATCACCGCAACTGTGCTAGACAAGCACTGCATGTGTATGCACAGCATCGCTAAGGGCACTTAACATCTCCGCGCAATAAAGTCAAAGCATCAGCCCATTGAAAAGCTAAGAGACTGTACCAAAGACCTGAGTTAAAACTCCAGTCAGATTGTATTGAAGAAAACATAAATAAGGTAAAAAAAAAATCAAGTGATTTCTAGTTGTCCCTGAAGGGCTGAAACCACACAAATCTTATTACAAACATGTATTTCTGTAGAAATCTGTGTTCTCAGACATCTCACGAGTCCGCCTCAGCTCCCCCTCTTGGCGTCTTGCTTAATAAGTCACTGAATATAGAAACGCTGTTCCTTTAGTGCTTCTGGGCTATACTGGTTCTGTTCTACCCCTGAACAGGAGAGTTCACCTTAAACCCCGATAAACACCTCTCATAAGGCCAACCTGGCTTTGCCTGTGTTATAGTGGAGCTTTCAGAAGTATTGATTTTAAAGGCTAATTGAGAAGAGTCAAATACGGGGTGGGAACAACACGAAGAGAAAGCAGATCTTGAGGGAGCTGAAAAATACAGCAGTGTATGTACACCGAGGGAAACTGTAAAAAGTAGGGGAAAATACCAAACATGGCAGTGAAGGAGAGCATTTCAGAGGTTTTATAGATTTAGATCTCTACTAGCTGGCTTGTGTGTCAGGCAGGCGGAGGTCCAGTCTGCTGGAAGGGTGAGCCTGCACACCCAGCCTGCTCCAGCGGTACCTGGGACCCTGGGGTGCTGGCTGACGGGGCAGGGTGCTGCAGCCCCGTCCCGCTCCTCTCCTTCACCTTGCTAGTCCAGGCTGGCAGTACACTGCTCCACAGTATTTCTGCTCAATGGCAGGCTGTGTTTTTGGCTGGCCAGCAGACGGTGTGTTTGCTGTGATTGACTGCTCTGCCTTATCCTGTCCTGAAGGCACAGGCTTTTCCACGTGCCTCATCTACTGCGCTGGCAGGAACGCATACAGAACACTATAAAAAGTGACAAAAGGTAGTGAAGGGAAACTCAGACTCAAAAAAATGGTATCAGGACTGAACTGTGAGAAACATTGTTTTGAAAGCATAGCCTGAATATTGGCTGGTGGGCTGCAGGCAGTACAGGCAAGGTTGCAATAAAATAGGAACTTGTCTAGTTAGGGCCAGGATAAAGAACTCAAGGAAAAAAGTGCTTCAATGAGATCCACGGGCAGTGTTATTCTGGAAGAAGGGGCTAAATGCAAAGAAGCAGATCAAAGCCTTATGGGAACCGTCAGCAAGATCAGTGAGATTGGGTCTGGGAACTGGAGGCCAATCTGCCTGGGAGACTGGCTTGAACCTCTGACACTCTGACCCATCAAAGCCTAGAAATACCTGGATGTATAATCCTGACCCCACTACAAACCGTGATGAGTGTCCCCTGGCTGCAGTAGAGGACCATTTTGTTCAGTTAGTTCCGGTGAGCAGCAAACATAAAGCAGTAAAGGAACTGCATGGAGTGGAAAAGCTGAGCTAGTTTCTGCCCCTGTGTGACTCCAGGAGAAGGAGACATGACTCAGATGAAGAATAAATGATAAAAAATTGTCATTTACTGCCTCACTAACAAAATCATTGATACCTTACAGATGGATGTGGTGGTAATAAGCTGTTCTGGGAAGTTTTACTTTAACTTACAGTAAAAGTGGAGGAGTTAAATTGTGAGTGGCATGGGCACAGTAGATAGGGAACAGCTGCTGATCATGTAATACAAGAACTAGAGTTCATCATTAAGAAACAACAAATGAAAATAACAGGTGTTTGATCCAAAACCAAAAATACAGATACTTTTTCCTATGTGTAGTTAAATTATTGAACTCCTTGCTGCAGGGTATTTTGGATGGTAAAAGTTTAAATGGAATAAAAAAGTGACTGGACAAAGTCATGGAAAGAAAAGCCACTCATGGCTGGTTAGCTGTGAACCCTGTCTTGGAAAGTCCTGTAACCACAAAATGATGGGGGCTGAGACTCTGCTGGGAAAATGTACCTATTTTTTGTTGTTATTAGCTTCTTCCACTATATGGAGATGGATGGCTTGTTGGCCTGATTTCATATTGCAGTTTGAAGTTGTCAATCTATCTTTCATTAACAAGTTGATTATTTTGGGGATGGGGGTGGAAAAAGCTTGTGTAGGGCAGTTACCACCAAGCTTGTTTGTTCTTCTGTAGTTTCTTAGCTTGAGGTGCTAATGAGCAACAGAAATTCCCTCGTTAGCTGAACAGTACATAAGCCTGCATTTATTTGCACCATGACAAAAAAATTGAAACTATTTTGATAAGGAAAAATCCAGTAAATTGAAATTGTTTTAAGGAAAGGCATCAGGGTGATGGAGTTTTAGAAAGATGAACTGGAATGACCTGTTTCCTAAGTAATGAGTAAACGCTGAGTAGGTAAATGAAAAAAGATGACAAATAACTGTATGGTACAAATATCCAGGTGATTAAGGAATTTTTTTACTAGAGTATGTGGAAGCAGAAGAAGGAGAGGTGGGCAGAAATTAAGGACAAGTTCATTTAAGCTGTTTATTGGAAGAGGTACTGAGAAGGGCAGGGCCCAGGGGGTGACCCCTGATGCCAGGGGTTTCTCTGCATGGAGATGGAGACAAAAGGACAGAGCTCTGTATTTCCCTTTCCCTGCACCCTTTTCACACTCCTCTCTCTCAGCAGTGGTGCAGGGTATGGCCCTATTGAATCACGAATTACTGCTGGGTATCAGCTAATGCAACAAATACCCACTAGATGCCACTGTGCCATTTTCCAGGCTGTGTGAGACTGCATGCCTTTCGCAGACCAGAGCAGAAAAAGTTCCTTTCAGTGACAGCTCTGATGCTTTTAGCTGGCAGGGATCTCGGCAGAACATTTGAAGATGTGCGCGAGTGTCTTTGTGTGTATACAACCCAACGGAGACTTCTGACAACGCTGTCTTACAAGACAACAAGATAGGTTATTCATTACTGGGGTAATACTAATGAGACTAGCTGTTACACAACAGAAAGCAGCAGTGGCTATTACTTTATAAGAAGTTTGTAACATTTTCCTACAAGGTCTTCTTTGTGATCAGCCTGAGTTGCCACACGCCTGTGTTTGTGAGGGGATGGCCAGTAAAATCCTCCCTCAGGGCTACCGAGTAGGGGCACAAACGCACAAGAGCTCTGTAATGCACCTCAGCATCAGTAACAAAAACCCCAACTCTATAGATGGCACCTTCTGTGTTGCAACAAATTCTCGCCTATTTAACATCACTTCACGTTGCCTCTGTTGTGATGTTACCTCCTTGTGACGTTACCTGTGCTGTCGTATGCAACCTCTTTAATTACTGTTAAGTCAGAAGATTTTAGTGAGGTTTAGAAAGTTCTGGTGGGGATAAACCACACTATCCCCAAGCTAGGAGCTTCCCCTGGGCTAAATATCCCTTAGAGAATATTTAAGGCACTAGCCCTTCATTTGCTTTGGAATATGCTTTCCTGTCCCCCTACAGCTGTAGTTTTGTGCTGACTTTTCCTCTCAAACTGACCCTAAGCCTAATCCAGATGTGTCCCTCAGACAGTGTACCCCAAACCTTCTCCCAGTTATGACATGTCCAAGGGAAGGTACTTTTTGCAGCCCTCTCTGTCTTCTTCCAGCCCTCCTCCAACTGTGATCTTGCTCTCAGACCTAATCCTGACCCTAAGGATAAGTTAAGCCATAGGCCAGAGACCCTGCTCACACCACAAACTAATTATTCCTCAGATAAAATCTCTAGTAAAGCCAATGCTTTACCTCAGTGTTGGGTTGAGAGGAAGATAAAGCCCAGATCTGCAGGAGCAGGGCTGACAGCACTCTTACAAACTGACTTCTGGCATCAGTCCTTAGTTTACTTGGAAAGACACTTTCCGGCCATTAACAGCTATAGCTATTATCTCTTGACTCTGAACTGAGCTGTAATCCTTGGCTTAGACAAGGTACCCAAGCCTTTCCTCCAGCTAAACAGTCCCCATGGGAGAGATCTTTCTGCAGCCCTGAGCTTTCTTTGGCAGCCCCTTTCCAGCTCCGCCAGCTGCAGCTCTGCGCTGTCTCTCAACACCCAACACCAGGCTGAGCCATTGGCCGATAGACCACTGACGTATGGGGATGAAATCAGCGCCTCTGATTCACTTTAGCTGGTGAATCTCTGACAAGAAAACTTTGTAATAGACTTGCATGGGTGTGTATGTTTGTGGAGTTCCAGAGAATTTGAAAAACTAGCAAACTTTCAGAAAAAAACCCACCCAAAACCCAAACAGTACAGGTTTCTCATTATCAAGCTAATACTAAGAAGGTGAGAATATGTAAATGTTACACAGTGGAAAGCAGAAAAAAATTGATTTTGTCCTGTAAACGGTCTTGTGACTTTCTCTTATGGACTCCATTTTGCTCTTACCCTTGTTTGCCACATGCACATCTTTATGAGTGTATGGATAGCGAGGGCTGCAGTGCAGGCACATGTCTGTGTGGCAGCTCCACGAATGTTTGATACTGAGACAAAGACGTGACAGAGACAGAATTTCTCGGGAAAGATGCTAAAATGAAACAGTGGCCAGTTTCACCTGAGTCCTTCCAATACAGGACCATTTATTTATAGTCAATTGGGTGTTAGTAACATTGCAATTTGCAGAAGACCCATGGAAAGAGAGGTTAAGCATGAGCAAGATGGCAACAGAATGCAGAATCACCATGAAAGCTACAGGGGTCCCTTTTGCCTTGCAGCTGGCCAGCCTGGCCAGGCTGCTCGTGTGATGAGCCAGAAGCTGGTCATCCCACATGCATATGTGTGTTTTTTGCCACTCTCTTTCATTTAGTATTCCAATAACTTGATGTGTGCTATATCACTAGAACTAGAACTAGGCTCCTAACTCAGTGCTGCTCCGCTGCTTACACTTGTTGGTTTAACAGGTGGAATCCAGGCTTTCCCTGGAGTGATGCCCTTTATTTTTCAAATATTGGTTCAGTTGTCTTGTGAGTTCTGCAGTTTTGCATTTGAGTGACAACTGAATGACAAGCAAGAAATCAAAGCACCTTATCTCCAGACACCAGCTGGTACTCTGTCTGGACTCAACTGATGGCATTTAGAAGTATGTGAAATCTGTATTAAGCATCTGAAAAAGCATGTGTTTTCCTTGTGTTAATGTTTCGATCCTGCTTGATTCCAGTTCTTGCTGTGCCACATGTTTTCTGTGCCAGAATTTACAAGTCTGCAGACTAACTTATCTTTTTTTCCTCTCAGTCAGTCTGCCATTGTCACTAATTAAAACATGTCATCCATGAGAAAGCTAATTATCACTATGGTACAGAGGATCAGGCTGAGGAAAGGGTATTTCTGGCAGATCAGAGCTGTGACGTGTTTATTCTTTGGAAGCTAGAGGTCTAGAGGACTATCTCATTTTTACCTTTGTTATTTTTCCTTTTTTTTTTTTTTTTTTAATCAGGGAGGATGGCTTGGATCAAGTCCTCAGAGGAGTCCTGGGAGCTGTTTTCCTAACCTGCTTGCGTACTACCGGAAAATGCATTGCTTCCCAGAAGTTTAATAAAAGAATATTTGGAAAGTCTCTAGCCAGCTGTGCCTGTGCAGGGAAGCATGTTTATTCACGTACTCACACATCTGGCAGGGGGTGTGTCTGGGCAAATGGAAGGAAGGAGTAGAAATGGATGGACTGGAGACTCTGCATGCTCTATTTTAGAGATTCTCTGGGAGAGAGAATATTGATTATCTATGAATGCCTGTGGTCACGTGGAGGCAAGGTCTGTCTTACCAGATACCCATCCTGGACCTTAGAAAACTTTTCCCCAAAAGTCTTTAAATTGGAATAGCGCATTATTTTGAATAGTTTTTTGTTGCAACAAATCAAAATGTTCTGAAAAATATGTTGTAGTTTGGTGCACTTCAAAAATTCTTGATTAGTCTGAGTCATGAACTGAATTGATGGCACATGAACAGATATCTTTACTATAGGACATTATGGGGAAGGGAGGAGTGTGTGAGGAATGTGATCTTTCCTTTTCTCACCCACCACCACCGCAGGATTGCCCAAGTTCAATCTGAGCCTGCTGCTCCCTGCAGTGCTCTGGAAGAACTGGCAGATGGTGCTGCTTACCTTTGATATACAGCATATTTTATCATTGCACTGTTTTACTGTCAAAACAGTTTGTTCATCCAGGTGCAGCATGCTGACGAATGGAGATCAAGGGGAGAGGAGAAGAGTAAAAAGGGGTCAACAGAAGTGAGTCTTACAGTCCTTAAGATTTTGATCAAAGGTAACATAAGTAAGATTAGTTGGAGCTACTGCATTAATGACAAGTTGCATTGTTTGCTAACATTAAAACTGAAACTCCTATGTGCAAAATTAGGCATACTGTGTCATACTTTTAGGTGAGTACTCATAAGTTGATGTATCCATCAACTTTAGGGCAAGAAGGATTCAGTCTGCTAATCTAGGCTGACCTGGGTTAAAACAAAGGTCCTCGGGCTTCCCCAGATTAATTCCTGTCTGAACTAGTCCATATATTTTAGACAAGCAGCTAACTGCAGTTCAAAAATGAACAAAAGTCAAGAGTTAGACCAGTATTATTAATTTATCCCAGCTGACGAAATGATATCTTACATTTTGTGCACTGAATTTTACAGTGTTTCTGTAGAAGAAAAAGCTCACATTGCCTCATATTGCATCACATCATTGTAGGAAATAATGCTGCGCCATTGTAGAAACAATATTATAAAGCTCAAAGCCAGATGTTATATGGAAGGAAAGGTTATTTTATTTACAAAAAAGCCAGTTTCTCCCATCCTCATACCTGCGTGATCTCAAGCACCAAGACACGTGTGTCCAAGTAGCCTGGCCAGCATTCAGGCATCTAGAAGGTGATCTGGTGGATCAGGTGGACAAGGTGGTCTAGTCCAGATTCCTTGTGGTGAAGAAATGTACAAAGAACTCTGATTACTGAGTACTCATCGTGTCTCCTGGGTTCTCCTTAGGTTGATGACCATTTGATAGTTTTGGAATAGAAACTCCACAGCTACCACTTTTGACCATCCTTTCAGTTAAAGTTTTTTCTTATGTTTAAATGGAATTTCCTATTCCTCATCTTCTCACCATCATCTTGTAATATTTTGAGTCTTTGTTTTAGTCTTGATGCAGTCCTTTGTTTTAGGGTCCCCTTCCCCCCGCCCCATATGTGAAACTTGCAGGAGCTGTTGGTAGAGATCCTGTGGTCTTGATGACATGCTAATCTAGGGGCCATCAACACATGCCATGCTTACACCTCCACTTCTTCCCTGCATTCTGGTGCATCCACATCTGGACATTTCCCTTCTTTCTCCACTGGGACCTGTCCTAAAGTTTCTGTTACAAATCTTAACATCATCAATGTTACGTAGGGACGTTCCATTTAAATAAGGCAAATGTTTCTGCAGAATCACCAGGTATAAGGTAAATGGACATAGCAGAGCAAAACATTTTCCTTCTCACCCAACTTAGAGAAATAAACTTAATTGCAGAGAACAGGGCAATGTTTCAAATTTAAAACCATGAGTTCTCCTGTCAGCTCAGTCTATGACAGCGAAATAAAATCTTGAATGTTAATTTAGGAGACTGACTGTGGTAATGAATGGGAATGCAAGAACATGTGCTTGCAACATTGCTAAAAGTTGGAACAAGTGGTTTCTTGAATGTTGAAGGACATTTGTTTAATGAGCATGGTCCTGTATGGATGCTAAGAGATTCAAAAGGACTCATGAAATCGAAGAGTGTATTTTTTCAGTGACTGCTTCAGAACATCTTTGCTTTATTCAAAGGAAATATGACTGATTAGGAAGGTTCATGTACATGTAATTACCAAAATTGATCTGTATTGTCATTGTGAAATGTGAAGTTTTAGGAACATAGCATTCTTCATTGCTTATGTGAGCTACTTGGGTGAGATGTAAAGACAATATTTATGTATTTAGCTGATTTTTTCCTGATACTAATTGAAGCACGGTCTTAAAGGAAACTTACAGGATGTTTCACTACTTGAGACCCGAGTGCCACAGTTGTTCACAAAATGCTGGTTTTGTGTTTATTGGCATGTATTCACCGTCAGGCTTCACAGAGCTTTGCAGCTACTGCATTGAGCTCTAGGTGAGCAGCCACCGATATGCTGCCCTTCAACAAGGCAGAGGATAAAAGGCTGACTATGATTTTAGGTGCCACCAGATCTCCTGTGCTCAGGTTGGGGTGGCTCAGGTGCCAAGGCTTTGGTACTTTAAGGAGAGGCCTGGTTTTGTATAGCAAAAGCTGCTTCTGAAATCTCTCTGACAGGGTGGCCATACAGGAGGCAGATGATGGATTTAAATGTCCACCTTTTATCATCTAAGTTTCAAATTTATGTCCTTAGCCTCTGGAGGTGCCTCATAAGAAATAAGCAATATGATCATACCAGGACCATTAGAAAGGTCAATATACAAGTACACGTTATTAGGAGGTGAGGTATAACCTGGGCAAGTATCACTATTCTTAAAACCTGTGTTTGGATCTCTGAGCTGGTGTAGCTCTGGTGTTGCACCCTGGCCCTTTGCTCTTGCAGTAATCTGCTCAGGATATTTCTGTTAAACCCCTCAAAAACCCAGGTGCTTTCTTTACATTGGTGTATACAAAACCAGTAACACCGACAGGGAATGCCTAGATTTCACAAAAGGGAATAATTAACAGTTTTATATTTTTAGCCTTACACATATAAGACAAGTTTTCCTCTTTTTACCACCAAATTGATCAAGTTCAATGTAATTACAGCAGGACTGCTGAGGGGAGAATATGACTCTGTTGACTTCATTGCTGTGGGTTGTTGATATACTGCATTTATACCACTACTGGTAAACTAAGCAAAAGCTGGATCCCTTTTTGGCCTTGAGGCCAGTTGGCCTGGTCTGGCCATTACCATGCTGTGGAGCTCTTTAGCTTCTAAAAAATGTTTTCTCCATCTGGCTTGATCCTTGGCTTGCATTAACTCCAAAACTGTACCCAGGGATTTTGTAGGAAAATGCTAGTTGGCCTGGGACAAAATTGTAACATGGATTATGCTGACAATGTAATCACTCTAGAAAATCAAGTGTCTTAGGCCTCTAGCTTAGCTTATTAGTACAAATGTAGTCTTACATGTTTCAGCATAGCTTGTTTTTTCACAGTAGGCATAGTTCCTACCTGGCTTCTAGAACCAGGAGACAAGATGCAAAGCAAAATTTCTATGTGACTCTTTTCCTTCCACAAAATCCAATAACTTTTTTACTGAAAACACTTAGTCCATATTTTTAAAGCCATTTTTTAAAGTGAGTTTCTTTCTGATTAGAAAAAACTGGGGGACAAGTGCAGAAAAAGAAGCATCTAGCATGGGAGTTGTTTGCTTGACTTCTATGTCAAGGAATTGCATACATGGTGAAAGGACCTTAGGCTACCTTTGTAGTTAAGAAAGAGAGATAACTGCTAATTTCATACCAAAACAGATATCCAGATAGATGAGGTGAATTGCATATTTCTATCCAGGGACTGTACCAAGAACCTGGGTGAATACAATATTTAACCTTCAGGTAGATGAAACCTGAGCAGGTAGATTCCTGCCCATTATGGCTAACATCAGTTCTGCCAGATACTTTTCCCGTATATAACAAACTCCTCAGTTGTTTTGAAACCTTCTGTTGGAGAAAAGTCAAATGGCTTTGGTGGCTGTGAAACATGCTTGTGGAAACATCTACCTGTGCTTCCTCAGGGGTGTTACAGGCACCACCAGAGCTGTGTGAGACTTCTGCTTTCCCTTTTGTTTTACATAAGCCATGCAAAGAGACACCTTAAAGTTGCTTTAATCATCAGTGATTCACGTCCCCTACTTTGTGTCAAAAAAATAATTAACTTTGGTTTGCTAATCTGCATATCTCATTAATGCAGACTCTAAAGACAAGGAAATAAAGAGCTGTCATTCAAAACCACTTCATCCTGTTCATGCTGTGAGGAGCCGGAGAAGAAGTCTCTCCAGCTGGGATGGATGGGCAAAGGGAGCCGGGCATGTGAGTCAGCACAGCAGCTTGGTTGGAGCCGCTGTCTCCATCCCCCTGCCCTAGTCGTGTTTTCTGTTCTTTGCTCACACCTCGTATGGCAGGTCAGTGCAAGTCGGGTGTGCAGGTAGAGGCTGAGGCTGCACCCAGAATAAGTCGCAGAAGTGGGAGAAAGAGTTGTTTCCAGTGAGGAAGAGGATAAATCCTGACTCTTCCCTCCTTAATCCTCTGACGCTAAGCAGGAGGGCAGCTCCTGTGAAAGGAGAGATCTTGAAATATCAAAGGCTGTGACAAGCTCTGCTCTGTCAGGCAGGGAATGATTCTCCAATCTGAGCTGTTCCTGGCAGAGAGAAAAATTCATCTAGGATTCATGTCAGGTGAACATACAGAGGTCACATTTTTCTGTATGAGTTTTAAGCTGATCTCTGAGCAAGTGGCCTAAGGATGCATGTTGGCTGGGCTGCAGATGATGAGAAGAAATCCTTAAGTCTGAGACTAAAATCCAGAATGGAGAAACTGAAATTGTTCCCTAGCAATAGTTGGAGGAATATTTTTCTTAAAATATGATACAGACAATTTAATAATCTCCTAAAGAGTTACTGCAGGAGTTACAGAGACAAAATTTAATCATAAAAATATGAACTAAAGGGATTTTAGCTCTACCTTACTGACAAATTTCAGTGAAACATGCTGTGACATTGCTAGCAGCTCCTTCATCCTCTGCCATGACACAGTTCATTCTTCCAGGGCCAAAGCACATCTATTAATTTAACAAAAGACTTCACATAATTTGAAGAGGAATATTACTATTTCTTAGAAGAGATAGCCTTGGTTTGTCATAGTAACAGCAATAAATACCAAATAATGCAATAAATAATTATCAGCTGCTCCTGGCCCAAGAAGAGCTTACCTTTCCATGAGCAATGTACTTTGTTAGGACTGCAGGTCACCGACCAGATGCTGGCGTGAGGTGAGGCTGCCTGAGTGAGATGTGGAAAACTATGAGATGTGACGTGAGGAATTGCCACATGTGGCAGCTGGTGATGTGAGACACTGCCAAAAGTTACAGATCGCACTATGGATTTCTCAGGTCGTTATGGGGGAGCTATGTGAGAAATGGCTGAGCTTCACCGATAATTGGAGGGACCTTTTGGGGGAGTATTTGGGACCTCTTGAGGAGCAGAATCTTGCAATCCAGTAGAGCCTAGAGAAGCATGTCAACAACACTATGTAAGTCCGAGGTGACCTAAGCAATAGTATCAAAATACCAAATTTGGGTGCGGATGCAGCAAAATTGGGACAATGAGAAGAAAGTATTTAGGGATGGGTTTGTTGAGCAAAAACTGAGGTGGAGAAAGGAGGTACAGAGGTGGTGCAAAGGAATGTCAAGAAGTGAGGAAAGGAATAACACGGTACACAAATCTTGTAAGCAGAGCTGTCTGGGAGTGCCCGATGGGCAGCCCTGTGTGTCATCCCCACAGCTGGAGCAGGACAATAAACCA
This sequence comes from Aramus guarauna, assembly GCA_013400195.1. Lineage (NCBI taxonomy): Eukaryota > Metazoa > Chordata > Aves > Gruiformes > Aramidae > Aramus > Aramus guarauna. The sequence goes on from VXBL01002619.1 coordinate 164,566, forward strand.
GGCATGTTGCTCTGCCACATCACACCACCCAGTCCTGCCTCTGTGATGAGGGGGATCCAGGTGGGAGAGAGGAGGAGTACTCTGCTGGCCAGCAAGCAAACACCTGGATAAATGGATTGAGCAACCTGGTATCACTATGTCAGTGCCTGTTCCAGAACTGATGGCTTTGGCAGCTGTCCACTGCTTTGTAACACATTACTGTGTTATCTGGAAGATAACATAGCTATAATACAGTCCCAACTATAGCAGAGTAAAAGTTGAATAACTCTGCCCGTTTGAACACAGATAGGATTTACCCACTCCAAGTAAGAACGGAACATCTTTTAAAATATGTAAGACAAGTTCATAATTTCTAGACAAGGCAGTAAACCCAAACAGAAGTACAGCTTTTTCCAGCCCTGCTTCACATCCTGACTGTGATCTGGAGTACGTGTCTTCCAGGTCAGTTGGTTCTGTTCTTAAACGCACAGTGAAGCTGCAGGAACAATGTGCAAAGGTGATGGTGAATTCGATGTCTCTGGCACCATTGTCATATTTCACTGCACTGACTGAGCATCTCCATTAGGATGAGAGTGCATCTGGATTCATGTCAAAAGAGTCTACAAACTTTTTGAAAGCATGGGAGATATCTCTTATTTTTTTCAACTGCAACGAGATTATGGTACATGGTTACATGACTGGTTTTAATGAATGTTTTGCTTGCATCACTATTGCTCTAGAACACATATGCAATAGTGACATTTCCTTGAGTCCCTGGAGCCCAGGACTTAGAGCAGTGAATTAACTTTACTGACCAATGGATTGAGCCCTGAGGAGAAGGGCTTGAGGGTGTTGGTTGATGAAAAGCTCAACATGAGCTGGCAGTGTGCACTTGCAGCCTAGAAAGCCAACTGTGTCCTGGGCTGCATCAAAACCAGCGTGCCCATCAGTAGAGGGGATTCTGCCCCTCTACTCCACTCTGGTGAGACACTTGCCCTGAAGTACTGCGTCTAGCTCTGGAACCCCCAACAGGAAGGACATGGAGCTGTTGGAGAGAGTCCAGAGGAGGCCATGAAGATGATCAGAGGGCTGGAGCACCTCTCCTATGAAGACAGGCTGAGAGAGTTGGGGTTGTTCAGCCTGGAGAAGAGAAGGCTCAAGGGAGATCTAATTGCGGCCTTCCAGTACCTGAAGGGGGTTCCAGGAAATCTGGAGAGGGACTGTTTACAAGGACATGGAGTGATCAGCCTTAAGCTGAAGGTTGCCCAGAGAATACCCCCTCCCTGGAAGTGTTCAGGGCCAGGTTGGACAGGACTTTGGGCATTCTGGTCTAGTGGAGGGTGTCCCTGCCCATGGCAGGGGGGTTGGAACTAGATGGTCTTTGAGGTCCCTTCCAACCCAGGCCATTCTATGATTTTGTGATTCTATAATTCTATGATGACGGTCTCTGAACTCAGGATTTAGCATCATTTGAGGGGAAAATAGGTCTGCACTGCACATGGCAATTATGCATCATAAGTAGAAATTTCTTTGTTTAAAGGAAAATAGGAAATCCTCTTTGTAGCATATAGCATGCTACTTGCACTAACCAACAAGTAAAGTACAAAAGATACATAGAAAAAAAAAAAAAACCCTCAGCCAGGAAGAGCCCACCAGTAAAATACGACACAATGACTTTATCCAAACAGAGCTCAGAGGGTACCAGGACACATACTGGTGACTGATACTCTTTCTTATTTCCAAGAACCAGAGAAATCAGTGTAGGTGGGAAGATTTGAAAATTGAATGGTTTTGAATTAAGAGCATTGATTTCTTTTTCAACCTTAAATGAAATATTTCTTTGCACCAAGATATCTGGTACATTCAAATTATCTTGCTTGCAAATGTCAAACTATACAAATTGAAAAATCATTGTAAAGACTATTCTAGCATGAGGCTTTCTAACCAGTGGCCCAAGATCACCTCCAATCTCAAGGCATAGCCAAGTAACTTGCTGGCATGCAGAGACTCCACACTTATGAATACATCTTTAAGGTTCAGGGAGTCCCAGTGGGCCTTGCACACCACCCTGAGGAAATGACACCTTCTGTGTAGGGCAAATTACTTAGACCCCTGAGCAGGAAAACAAGCTGTATCTTGAGAACCAAGGACCTGAATCTTCAAAACTCCCGTGTGGTTGCTAACAAAGATGCCTGAACTTCAGAGGCAGCTCAGTTTTCTACAATAGTGTAATCAAGTTCCGGGACTTCTCCTTATGCACATGCCAGAATAACCTTGATTTGTACAGCGCTGTGCAGTTTCTTATTTCATAATTATGGCCTGCCAAGACCCAGTAATTCTGCAGATTTGACAGATGCTCTACAAAGCTCGGTGCACTCAAACAGAAATAAAACAGGATATGGGGGCATTATTTATTCTGTTATCATCTTTGCCTGAAGAGCTTCAAACCTACATCTCATGTAGGGAAACTAAGCATTGAGCTGTGTGGGTTTGGATGAAAAAGAGAGGGTGTTGAACTCCTATCAAAGCTGTTCCTCCTTTGTGGGGGGTTGAGCATGATTGGACACAGGTGCCCACCAAACCTGCTCTATCACTCCCCTCCTCAGCTGTGCAGGGGAGAGAAAATATAACAAAAGGCTCGTAGGTCAAGATAAGGACCATAAATCAATAAACAAACAATCAAACATTTAATAACAGATGGAGATGTGTGCAGTCCTTTAAGTTACCAGGTGATGGCATGTGATGCTGAACCGTGGTTTGTCTAACAGTAGAGCAGTTCAACAAAGCAATACAGTCTGTGAGAAGGTGTTGATTCTGGAAATTCCTAGATGCCCTGAGAAAAGAGAGAAATAATACATTTACCAAAATTTCCTGATCATAAGTCTGTTTTAGCACTTGAAGCTGAGGCAGAAACACAATATCAGGATTCCGTTAAAGAGTAGCTATGACACTCTGGGTACATACATTCAGTAAAGTAAAGAGTGCCAAGACGTGGACCAAGGACTGTGAACTTGATTGTCCACACTGTTAACTTGTTAGAAAAGTCCTTGACACGGTTTTGGTCTCATTCAACTAGCAGTCCCCCAAACTGCTCACAAGAAGAACTGAGGAGCAATCCCAGGCCAGGGATTTTTCCAGTGGGCAGGTTGCACATCACCACCCTTCCCCGGAGGCTGAGAGAGCATTTATCTGGCCTGATCCTGCCAGCTGGCTTCAGGCACAGAAAAGGGGCCCTGATATTGCTCGTAGTGTTAATATAGGGGGTTTGTTTACCTCTGCAGGGGTTTTGTTTGATCAAGTGTAGATACCTCCAATATACATTTAAATCACTGTCACGCTCAGCTCTGTGGTGAGAAACAGGCAGTTTTAAGATGTGATTCATGTCATCTTAATGTAGACATCTAAAATAAATCAGATGAATCACAGCCTAAAACTTCTACATGCCTCTCCATTGATGATGGCAGCACTGGAGACTGGTTCAGATGGAGGACCACCTGCACTGGTCCAGGAAAATTCCTCCCTTGATGAGTGGAGACCCAAGGGCCGTAGTGTTTAACTGTACGTAGGGCCACCGAGGCCAAAGAGAAAGGCGGGATGACGGTGTGAGTATAAGCGGAGCTGGAATCTTGTCCCTACTGCAGAGAAAGACACTGATATGAAGACGCTTCTGAAGACACTCCTGCTCACTTCAGAAGGTAAGGGTTCTACTTTTTAATACCTGGATTTGTTTCTATAATCCAACTGTCCAGTCTTCTTACCATTGACATCTTTTATTAATGTTTTCCCAGACTTAATACATGAATGCTGCTATTCACAAATGTGGTCAGACTAGAACCAAATAGGGTGTTATTCCAAAGTTATTAGAGCTGAAAAACTGTGGTAGCCTTTTCAGGCTAAGTGGAAAACACAATCAGATATCTCATTATGTATTGACATTGGAGACAATAAGCTACTTCCCAAGGCTGTGGGCAGCATGGTAAAGTCAATCACAAGCTAACGAGACCAGGCTGTGATGAGATCAGCGGTAATGAGACTGGTTGCAGCTTAAACCTTCTCCTGTGTCTGCAGGAAAGGATTTGGTGGGCACTGGGTTGTGTCATTTGCATTGCGTTCCAGGAAAACATTAAAATGTCATTAAAACAGACTGAGAAGACTAGGACAGCCTTTCGTACTGCTAACTGCTTAGAGGAAAGCAGTAGAAATATCTTAATTTGGGAATGCAGCATCCACAGCTAATCTTTCTGTAATAGGTAATTGAAGACAAATTCTTTCATTTTCAGTCCTTTAACTGTCCTGGCAAGATGAATGTTACCTTTTGGACTAAGCTGCTAATGCTAATTAGACAGTCACAAAATCTAATACAAATTAAGGTGTTGCACTATTATCACTGATAATAAAGGAGAGTGGCAGTAACCAGGGAAAATGCTGACAGTTCACAGAAGCTTTCAAAAATCTTCCTTGTAGCCAAGGCTGGGAGGGGGCTATATAAAGGACTAAAGGACCAGCACTTTGACCCGTCGTCAAGCCAAAGAAAGATGAAGGTTTGGATCTGAGCGCAAAGGGTACAGACTTAAACAACAGGTTAAGAGATGAGGAATTAGCAAAAAAGAGCAAGCACAGAAAAGGGGAAGGTTAATTAACAATCTGTTTCAGAAAAGAGCAACTTCAAGTGCTCTTTTAGCCATTTTTGGATCTGTCTTAAATGAACCTCTGGAGCAAAGACAAATGATAACCCTTAATTAACTCCAGAAAGTGTTGAATTGTGGTGTGCTTAGAACTGCAAACCAAAGCAGTGCAGAGTAGGGTTTTTTTAAAGCTACCTGTTAAAAACCCCAAATACTGTGAAACCCAGATTCAAATGTTGGTGCATTTTGGTGGTGCTGAAAAGTAAAGGAGAATCGAGTGAAGTTCATTCCTGTCAAGTGCTGGGGTCCTGATCAAAGAAGGAGCCTAGAAAATAATTATGCAGACTTGAATCCCTAACCTGTGATTTCTTACATACTGCAAATGATATCAATACGTAATACTGTCTTCATGTCATGAATGATAGATGTAAGGTGGCATTCATCTCCGCTTAACTATCTATCTAAAAGGTGGCTAAGTCAAAGCTAATTAACTGGGACACTCTTTGTAGTCAGTGGACACAACCAGGCTTTTCCAGGAGGCAGTTTCTCTCAGGCTAAGATAGCTGCATGCATGGGTCGGTGAAGTGCCCTCTGCAATTGCCTCTTGACTCTGAAGTGAGCGTGGCCGAGCAGTTGACACATAGGCAGCTAACTTTCCATCAGCCTCTATTAGATCAGTTAAAACCTACCATTTTTAATCTTGCGTGTTTGTCACGCTGGGATTCTCGGTAATTGATTTCCTTAATGGTAGGAGACAGGGGAACAGATTTGAGAGGAAGACACTTGTCATTAGTGTATTTTTAGATGCAAGCTCAAATTTGAATATGCTTTTCTAGGAATCCTTGAGTTAAGCCAAGGCAGTGGCAGGGTTTCACAGTGATCACAAAGTGTAACTTTTCCCAGTACCCACTTCAGGTTTGCAAAGCTAGGTAGAAGAACTGAAAAAGCCGCAGGAAAAAACCTGATCCATTGGATTCAGCTTGATCCAAGTCTTACAGCAAAAAACACATGCCATTATAATCTACCTTTTCTCGGGAAGTGTGACAACTGCAAAGATTGCCTTCGGCTGTTACCCAGAGGTTCACAAAGGCAGCATTTACCTCAACAATTTCATCATTCACAGGGAGAAACCACTGGCCTCAGTACAACCAGGACAGGTGATTTTGAAATTACTAGCTCGCTACCTAGACAGAGCAGATATCGATCTGCTTTTGTGTTTGATGAGTATGGCAGACAAGAGTTGCTTGAATTTTCTTTTGAACCCGGTAGATAGAGGGGTAAATCATGCAACATCTGCACAAAGCAACTCCTTTGATTGTGAGAAGAGTCAAAGTGGAGTCACGTGGGGAGATTTTGTCCTGTGAAGATAATTGTCCCTTACCCTGTAAAGGAGTACAAAGATAGCAAACGGAGTTATATCCTGTGGCAGCGCTTCTTGTCCAAGTGCTGATTACTCTTCTGTCCCTGTTTGTGACAGGAAGGAATGTGATGTGGAAATAATCCACATTATTTTCGAGCAATGAAACCCTATTTAATTAGCAATAGCGAGATAAAGCCACCAGTTGATCTTTTGAAAAAACGACCACATACTTGTTCAATTGGATATCATTAGATTACATTAGAATTTTGTTCATATTATTCATTAGAGTGACAGGCAACTGCTTAATGAGAGACTGTGGTTAATAATTAGCAGTAGCATCTCTGCTAAATTTAAAGCTTCATTTCTACTTCCTACTGTTTAATGAATTAGGCAATGAGCAATGTTTTAATTGGTGCAAGCTTGACATATATATGTAAGTCTCCTTTCAGCAGGTCCTTTGACAGTGCTTGCTTTGATTAGCAAGATAATGACGGGCCCTGCTGCGTGGAGGGGGTTGTAGTTTGTTGTTTGGGGTTTTTTTCCGAAGAGGCCTAGAAACAGTGTGCCAGCACCTAGAGTTTGAATTTCTGTAGAAATTCATGTAAATCCAGGAAGGTATGACTATAGCAAACACCAGAGACAATTCCCAAACTAAGAGGAAAATGGTTTTTGGAACTGCAAATGTCCCGTTGAGGAATACCAGATTGTGTATGGACCCTGTTCCTGCTCCTCAATGAAAAATGCTGTGGCACAAATCCAAGCACTGCAACCCAGTCACCTATACAGTTAAATGGTTAGTGTGTCCCCTGCTCCAGTTTAACACTGGGAACATTGCAACGCCATTCCAGTTGGTTTAAGGGCCAGGGACTGGTCTCCGGCACTATTCAACTTATTAATGCGGCCACAGCCACAGAGCCCCTCATCCTGCATTCGGTGTGCAGATGGCAGCTGTTTCTCACCAGCTTTTCATCGCAGCGGGCAGCAGGAGAGGGAACTGCCACTTACAAGACTCATTCCCATTCTGGACTTTTCACTTATTTGGAGGAATTCTGCTTTTAGAACTCCCCTCTTAGCCATATCTCTGAAGTCTGATAGCTGTTGCATCCCTTCCTGCCTGTGCTCCAGCAGCATTTATTGCCTGTGTTTGCGGGCAGAGCTATGGGGGTGCCTGCAGCAGTTCCCACTGCACCACTCCTCCTGCAGCGATTGGTATCCCCAGAGGAAGAAAAACCAAACAGCATGCGTGTCCGCCTCCAAAGGCCACGATTCACAGCCTGGTGTACTAGCACAGACTGCCTCCGGTTTGATGTCGTGCCGATACACGGGCCGACGCGCTGTGCTGCGCTGCACGAGGGGAGACAGACGTGCCGTCGTGCTGCTCTGGCTCTGTGGGCAGCTGCCCACGGGAGCCGCAGGGCAAGGACCGCAATGACTCTTCCAGCCATCCTGGCTAAATCCACCCGCAAATGTGAGCCAGAGCCTCATGCTTTGCTCGTGGCTTACTGCTGAGAGCTGTCACTGCTCTCACTGGGGCAAAATTCCTATGCAATTGGACCGCCCCCCCAAACATCCTTGGTAATTACTGTCTCCCAGTGCACTTCAGGGGGGAAGAGTCTGTTTTAGTAGTAGTTAGAAATTTTAGGGTCAGCTCAACAAAAATGAGTGTGGGCTATTTCTGGCTGGCATTTGAACTTAGCTTCGTGCTACAACCATCATTTCCTGTGTTCGGGCTGGCAGCTCATCACAAGAATGGGTTCTCACCTCTAGCAGTACTTTGGAAGGTGGAACAGCTATTTTTTCAATACTGGAAAAATAATCGTGTGAAATTGTATGGCTGAAAACCAAGTTCTGGGCCAAAGTTGTCCTTAGTAAAGTTGTGGGGCCAGTTTTTAACCAGTATTTCAGTGCCTAACAAGGCAGATGGGTGCTGCGAAGGTTGTGTAGGAGCTGTTGGGTACCAGGAACAAACTCCTGACAATTTCAGGTGCTTAGAAGCTTTTGTAAGTCCGAATGAACATCTAAATACCTTCACGTGTACACCATCCACACTCTTAAAATATGAAAACTGACTCTTATACTACAGGATAATTAAATTATACCATTTTTCCTCCCCTCATAGAGGCATGGAGGGGACACAATTAATTACCAAGGGCTTATTGCTGTTGAGCTGATGTAACAATTTCTGGATATAAATGAGAAGAAATATTGTTGAATATTATTTATCTAATTTTTAAAATGCATTTCTATACAAGCATCTGGAATAAGGACTGCCCAATTACTTTCCAGTCATTAAGACTGGGACTCTTTAGTACTGTGTGCTTTGAGTGTCCTGTATAATCTGGTCATTTAAATTGCACCTACTACATAGAAGATGAGTGAAGTCACTCCAGAAAGTACTTAGTGGAGAGGAGGATGTCTCTGAAGACCTCCAGAGGAAGCCTGTATGCCTAATTAAATTCAGGGAAACAATTTCCTTAGATCTCTGGTCTTTTAGTTGAGCAAGTTATTTAGATCTAGTCAAATGAGTATGTACACTAAAAGATTTAATAGAATTAGTTAGAATGTTCTGAAACTAGAAGGTTTTTTATTAAAAAGTCTGAAATTAGTAATACCTAAAGAAAAAGGGAAAGTTCAAGGAAAAAGGAAAAATTTCAATTTATTTTGCTGGAAAGAAACTAAAACCAGGCTTTCTGTGTATTCTCATTTTGACCTTTTCCATGTAAATATTTGGAAAATGTTATTTAGAATTACAGTAATATAATTAATCATAATGAGATTAAAAATTTTAGAATGCTTACGTTCAGAAGAATAGAACAGTGCCATGGCAAAGCAGAAAGGAGTGCATTACAGCACTTCCCCTCTGACTAAAATGAAGCTTACTCCTTCATTATCAAACTCAGAAAGTAAAACACAGACTCAGGCAGTACAAATAAATGGTTCTGCAAATGAAATCCTATATATTAAGTATAGTTTTAGTCTTTTTATATTAAACTAAGTGCACAAAATTGCCTCCTAAAGCTGTAACATAGATCAATTACCAAACATTATTCTGAGACCTAATTAATATTCCTAATACTTTTACATACTATATAGAAAAAAACATTTGTCAGTGGTCATCAAGGTACAAATGCAGTTACATTTAAATTCCTGTGGCTCAGCGTAGGTACATTTTGCTGTAACAAACACTTCCTTATCTATGGAAAGTATAAGGCTTATTTACGTGCCTGGGTACGGTCTGTGATCTGTTCACCAGTAACTTCCTTGCCCAGAAGTGCCTGAGTGCTGAACACTAACGACAGGGAAGGACGTTGCCAGCACACGCTATAAAGTGAAACGCTTTCTTTCTAAGACGTGAGTGTAACACCGTTCATAGGCTTGCTAATGCATGTGAGCATACATACACATGTGCACACACACAGAGGGTTAATTTTTTTTTATTGCGTATGTTTTATGTCCCAGTACCTATGCACTGTTAAATATCTTGTTGATCTCTCCATTTTCTTATTACTCTGCAGAGACCTTAATAATTAAATAGAACCTGACTTCCACATGTAGAAACTCTGCCTTCTAAAGCCATCTTAAAAATTTAGTGCCATTACAGCTGCTGGAGGCTGTAGTTCCTGGGATTTATATTTGCTCACAGAAACATTTTCTTTTTTTTTTTTTCTTTCTGGTTCTGTTATGTGTAGAATTAGATCTTCCAGCACCAATTTTTAAAATAATTTAACTAACATGCAAAACAAAATTCATCAGGCTATTATTCATAGAGTCATAGAGTCATAGAATATCCTGAGTTGGAAGGGACCCATAAGGATCATCGAGTCCAGCTCCTGGCTCCACACAGGACCAGCNTAAGTGCACAAAATTGCCTCCTAAAGCTGTAACATAGATCAATTACCAAACATTATTCTGAGACCTAATTAATATTCCTAATACTTTTACATACTATATAGAAAAAAACATTTGTCAGTGGTCATCAAGGTACAAATGCAGTTACATTTAAATTCCTGTGGCTCAGCGTAGGTACATTTTGCTGTAACAAACACTTCCTTATCTATGGAAAGTATAAGGCTTATTTACGTGCCTGGGTACGGTCTGTGATCTGTTCACCAGTAACTTCCTTGCCCAGAAGTGCCTGAGTGCTGAACACTAACGACAGGGAAGGACGTTGCCAGCACACGCTATAAAGTGAAACGCTTTCTTTCTAAGACGTGAGTGTAACACCGTTCATAGGCTTGCTAATGCATGTGAGCATACATACACATGTGCACACACACAGAGGGTTAATTTTTTTTTATTGCGTATGTTTTATGTCCCAGTACCTATGCACTGTTAAATATCTTGTTGATCTCTCCATTTTCTTATTACTCTGCAGAGACCTTAATAATTAAATAGAACCTGACTTCTACATGTAGAAACTCTGCCTTCTAAAGCCATCTTAAAAATTTAGTGCCATTACAGCTGCTGGAGGCTGTAGTTCCTGGGATTTATATTTGCTCACAGAAACATTTTCTTTTTTTTTTTNCTGTCGCTGGTCACCAGAGGGAGGAGATCAGCACCTGATTCATTCTAGGGTGGCTCAGAAATGCGGCTGGTTTTGTATTTATTTCACTTCTTTGGGAGCACAGGGTTGTGCTCAGCTCCTGGAGCTCCTGCGGTGACACCCTTGGCCGGCTGTCACCTCCACCAGCCGTTGCCAGGCTGCAGGCACGGAGATTGCTTACAGCAATCGGGCACCATTTGTGGTGTCCACTGGGACCCCCACGGAGCTGGTGCCCTCTGTCTTGGATAGAAAAGGGGGTTCTCCCACAAGTCTCTAGCTTCTTGAGGAAATATGGACATACTGAATGCTGCCTCTCTTGAGATCAGTATAAAATTTAAGTGCTACTTAAGCCCATCTTAAGGCCTGTGTTAAGAACCTGAGAGGTATATAAACATTGATTCTGTGCAGGGTGAAAAATTTCATCTCTGCTAAGAAAAAGGGATTTGAAAATTGTGCTGCCAAGAAGGCAGCTAACAGCAGCTTCTTCATTCTGTGATTCTGTGGTTCTTCAGAGATGAGTTACTGTAAAGCAGTGTACACTACTCCTACCAGTTCTCTTATTTTCACCACTTCAGCTGACAAATTGAATTTGTTTTCAATTTTAATTTTTGATTTGGTGTTTAGAGCTCTTCTTGCAGTGAGGACTTCATGATACTGACTAACCTGGTAGGGAAATGGCTTTTCCTCCTTTCTAATAAGCTCTAGATCAGGGAATCCCACTTAATTCCCTGGCTTTTCAGAGTTGGTAGGTGCAGGGCAATGCTTTGTAAGCTTTGCACAAGCTTTTTGTGTCTGGAGGCAAATGGCTGCTTAAGTGGTTTTAGCTGTCACTGAGCCATCTCTTTTTCCAGACACACAATACCAATGCATATTTAAAAATCTGTGGTGCAGAAAAGAGTCTTCAGAAATGGAGTACTAAAAATCAGATGATGACTGGCCACTTTATATGCTGAGTTTCTTTGGTGTTTTATTTAGAGATAGAAAGTATTAGAAATACACAACCTCAAAGGAATGCGCAGACTACACAGGGGTTATTAGATAGCTCAAGTTGTCCCACTTTCCAATTGAGTGCCAAGGGGGAGAGAGGTGTGTGTAAAAGGTTTACAGGAAAATAAATGCTTTTTCTTTCTACAGTAATTTTTTCTGCCATATAAGGAAACCTATATATACAGGGATAAGATGTAAAAGGAGACAAATGAAGAGATACAAGTGCTGTTATCTCTAGAGTTTTAAGTTTCTAATACAAGCAAAATCGCGCAAAGCCTCATCGTTATGTCTCACCTGTGAGGTTCAAGTTTTGAATTTTCCCAGTCACGAGCTGCCTGTGCACAGACCCAGTGGAGGACTCAGGGTACCTAAAGTAAGAAGAACCCAAACAGCCCTCCTTTTGCCCCAGCCTGTATAGACTGTTGGATGCATTGTCTGCTGTCATCACTTTTTACATTATTAGTTGCCATTGCAATAGGAAAGAAACTAGCTATAAGATGGTGGGGGCTGGAAGGGACGTGGCAGGAGTTAGGAAGGAAAAGGATATCAGGTGAAGCAGATCGACTGACTGGATTATGAGTAAAGAGTAAAGGTTTATTTGGGGTTTGGAAGGCAGTGTACATTTTAGGGAATGTTGTAGTCTTTCTTGAAAAAACAAGGGGGTTCTTAGAAATAATTAGGGGAGACATTTCCTTACTGGAACTGCAGTATGTTGTTGCTCTTAGAAAAATAAAAATAAAGATTTTGTTAATTCCAGACAGAAATGTCCCAGTTTAATTTAGTTATGTGCTCCGTACCTTGTGCAAACCTAGTCTCTAGGTAGGAAAGACTCTCTTCTCTGACCCTCACCATCCAGAGCCTACACAACAACTCTAAAACATGCTTCTAATTTTCCCTCAACCCCCCATGCCATGCAGGAGGGCTTTGAGCAGCATTTGGAGATGATCCCAACAGCCCCCCTTGGCTGGAGCAGCACCAAGTTGCATTTCAGCATATTGCTTTCACAGAAATACTGCCTTTCTTGAAGGAGCATGCAAGGAAGCGTAACACTGGCAGTTCTCAAATGTCAAATAAGGTAACTCGTTATCTGGCACATAATGATATACTTTAAACATTACTGGAAAAGGAAGAATTGCTGAGGCGTAAGAGAGCCCATCTTCTTTGAGCTCACTGCAGAGCTCTGCTCAAGGCAGCAGTACTGCGCTGCGTAACATGGCTTTGTTTAGCTCGATGGCTATTAGACAAATGCTTTAGAGAACAGTGCAATTAGAGATCTGAACAATAATGTCAGAGTAAATAATGAAGGGTAGGAGTGGGGAGAGAGAGACAATAACACTACATGGGCAGACACACGTGACCCCAGGTTTGTGCAGCAGTGTTTGTCCCTGTCTCTTCCTTTGCCCTCTCTGGTCGCCTGCGGTACCCTCCCAGATATGGCAGTGTGGGATATGGCCCTGCTTTATGTTACAGCTTCCTCAGGAGTGTCTGTGGGCTCTGGACCCTTGGAGAGAGGAGTTGGCAGGGAGATGCAGGGTGGCTGCCCCAGGTGAGGGGAGATGCTACAGAGGAGAGCTGGTCCCAGCAGGACAGGTGATGTGGAGAGGCCCTTCCCATGGATGGACCTTCACTTGTGCTCCTCCCTGACTGCAATCCCATGTCTCTTTCCTCCCAGACCCCTCCAGCCACCTTGGGGTCCTGCCCCTCGCCTGTGCTCCTGGTGAGCTCCTCATCGCTGGGAAAGTGCTCCCTGGGAGAGAGTGACTCATGGCAGACTATGGTAATTCAAAGCATCTCTACTCAAATAACTATGCTGCTTATTTGTCCAAAGATACACAGCAAGAAGCGAAAAGAGGTTAAATGCCTAAAAGACTGCCCATTTGAGTCTTCGTTAAAGTATATGTTTTTCTCATGAAACGTCGACATATCTAACCACCTCAGACCAACCCCACAAGCTCAAGATCTCTCAGGCTTGGCTGTGAGAGCAGCTCCTTGGCAACTTAATTAAAAAACAAAACCTTTTTCTGTAGAGGAAGCTTGTGATCTTCTGCCTTAGGAAAATGAGTTGTTTAATTATAGCTGGCAGCTGAAAATAGTATCTTTCTAACCAATGGTCGGGTTGCTGTTCCCTGCCTCAGAGTGACTTACTTAGAGATGTCTTATACTTGTCTGTTTTTTTCCACTTTTATTTCTGACCAGGTCTTTGAGCCAGCCATTTCGTAGGATGACAGATGAAGCAGACAAACCATACAGTGCACAGGTCTCCTCTGTTATTCACACATATGTAGAAACAGAAGACCAGATATTTTTCTTTACATTTGAGCAAATAGTTTCCGTGCAAGGCATACAAGAAGGCAGGAAGTTTGCTCCAAGACGTTAGGCCAGATGTACCAATCCCTGCATAGCTGTGCAAGAGGAGAAATGGTGGAAATGCTTCTCCTCCATCCCTGAATGAGAACTGGGTAAAATCCCTCTGGCAGTACTTGTAGGCTGGCAGGCCTTCTCCTGGCCCCCTTTCAGTTATGCCAAGCAATTTGTGGGAGCTGGGATGGACAAGACGGGACTGACAGTAAACGCCTTTGCGAGCTGGTAGTGAAGGTTTCTGTGAAGACTTTTACAGTGTATTGCTGAATTTTATCAGATTCTCCCATGAATGGGATACCTCCAAAATGTATGTAAGAGTGTTAGCTGTGTCCCAAGTGATTTAGGAACACGTCTCTCTAGTCACTTGAAGCAAACATCTCTTTCCCAAGGCACATAGAAAAGTGGCTTTCCCATCTTGTGAGGCAACGTGACATTCTGGCTGTGGTCACCCCCAGGGACAGCTTCTGCACCTTCAGAGAACATGGGAGAAGGTATGAACCAGCCCACCTTTCTTCTCCCTACTTAGTTCCTGCTGTGCAGCACTTGTTGTGCTGTTTTTAACAGCGATCTGGCTGTGAGGATCACACATCGTACCATCTGCCTGGTTATCAGCATCGACAGTGCAATTTACGCTAAGCCTACAAGCGTTTTGTTTTACATCCTAGCAGGTTTTAGTGCCCTTAGTTAAGCTCGTGTGCAGTGAGCTCTTGTAGTGCCTCAGGAGCAGGTACCTTTGGTGGTAGCATCTTGCTGGGCAGCTGAGGTGCTTGCAGCAGCTTACAGGAGCAGTTGGTTAAAGCTCCTGTGATTGAGCTGCTGAGATATCTGGGGTTTCAGGCCAGCAGAAAGATGTTACAAGGCATAGACAGGAGCAAGATCTTACCAAAGTAGTCCAGACATTGCTATTTTTCAGCTCTCCTAGGGATTTGTGCAATATAGTTACTTAGCTGCATTAAAAAAAAAAAAGACCTGTTATAGGCAGTGCTAAAAATTTTAAAATAAAATTGATGTCAAGAAAACTGTGTTTTAAGAGCCAGCCCAGACTATATAAAGTGCAACACCAAACATTCGTATGAGGTATTTTCTTTGTTTTGTATCATGTTTTGCTGTCTCCTTCCCTGCTTTACCATTCCTTCCAAAGGAATTCCTTGCCAAAGCATTCAGCACACGTTTACACCATACGCTTTCCCTTTTCTCTGAGTTGTAGAAGATGGATGGCTAAGTTATTTGTTTTAACCACTCCCATCAGTCTGCTTTTCATTGATTAAACCGGTCTGTTTGATTTTGATTTGGCATAGAAATGCTAAGGGAAGATTTTATTTAATAAACTGAGATCTTTGTCCTCAGTTTCCACAGCAAAGTTATTAAGATACTAAATTAAATACAGACTTTGAAGTCTCAGTTTTGCTTATTACATTGTTCTCTGTAATGGCTCTGTTGAAGTTAGTGGAAACATTCCTGTTAAATCAGAGGGACTTGGGTTAGGACATAAGTTGTGGAGATCATTGTGGAAGTCAAGAAGAGCATCACAGAAGTTATAGCATTTCATGGTGCAAAATAAGGATGATAGCAGAATCTAACCCTTGCAAGGTAACACTTTTACTTAATAAAAGTAGCATGAACATTGTGGGAGGATTTGTTTTCACTATCCCTTTACTCCTTTGCAAAATATTTTCCATTTGTGGTTGTGTGTGAAAGCACTCCTGGAAATCAGACTTTGGCTCCCAGGCTGCCACTTTCATACCTTCCAAAGAGGCTCCAGGGAAATGTTTTTGAATATTCAGACCTCTTGCTCAGCACAGTAAGTGTAGCTTTCCTAAGGACAAAGAGAGTCTGTAAATTGAGCCTGGCTGGATCTGAAGCAATGCCCATGTGGCAAACCTAAACGCTCCCAACAAAACTGCATCCATCGTTAGCTGGTACTGATGTAGCAGAGTTAAGAGTCAAGCCCCTTATAAACTGTGGTTAAAATCAGCTGGCTATAATACCACCTACACGGGCAAAACCTGAGACCTCATTTGGTATCTAATCAAATTAAACATACATCTTTTTTTTTTTTTTGGGGGGGGGAGCAATTTAACATAAAGTGAGGTGAGCTGCTCAGAAAATTTCCACTGGTCTATCTGGTAATAGTCGGGCAAAACTGACTCATGAAGTTAGAGACAAGAAACTCAAATCACAAATATGATTGCCCTTTATTGCAGTCTGAGTAAGAGCCTTTTCCTGCTGTTTAGTCCCAATGTCTACACTCATTTTTAAATATGGATAATTGCATGAGGCAGATTCTCCCCCACCCCCGACTGGTAGTCTAGACTTAATTCATCAGGAATACAAAAATGAATGAGATGATGCATTCAAGTTGCTGCAGTTTAGAGAAATGTCTCCTATACTTGTAAGTGAGGATGTCTGCTTTTGGGGACATTGTTCTGAGATAATACAAATGCAGTTGTGATACTGCTTAGGTATTTTGCTGAGAGTTCACCTCTAACTATGCAGTTGTTATACACAAATATTCTAAAAGCTGGAGCTGAATGGAGAAGTATCTCTGCCCTGAAGCTTTTTAACTATCCTACAGGTTCATGGAAGGATGGATAATGTTCTCCCCTGTAGCAAGGATGTCATGGTTACGATACTTATTTTAGCAAGGATATCATTTTCCTGCAGATTAACAGACCTTTCAGTCTGCCACAGCCTCAAATTAATTTTTCTTATCTCGGCTTCTGTGTCACAGCCATCACCATGGCACTTTGGTACCTATGCAGAGAATATTATGCATTAACAAATAACTATTATAAATCCAGCAAAAGACTAAAACAATGAAAATCAACAGTATGCCACCCTTGAATTTTCCATATTTAAAAATTTCCTTGAGAATGTACAATGATATTTAAACTTCCCTCTTTCTCTTTTCTGATCTTTGGGAAGACTTAAAGGTGAGAGAAAGAGAAGCCAAGCTGCCATATGAAAATATTGTCCCTAGACCACATAGGGACAACCCATTAGCTCGTTCTGAGCATTTGTGAAGTGCAGTGGTCCTTGTGTTCAGTTGCGCCTCATAATACAGAAAGATGACTCCAAGACCATTATTTCACAGTAAACTCATTTTGGAGTAAAGGATAGGGTAACTGCTACAGATTTCATGAGGATCACACTGAAAACATGAGGTGTGAAGGAGGGTTTTACATTCTATATTTTGGATTTATTGCAACTTTCTAAAATGCTAAATGATATCTTACCAAAGTAGCTTGGTAGTTTTGTAGCAAAACTCCCCCTGAGCATGAAGATTTCACAGGTGCACACTAGGAATTGACTATCTGAATTACAGAAGACTACCTCTAGACTAGTAAATTAAGTAGGTGCAGGCACTTAAGCTTGATCATTTATGGATTTACACTGAAAAATGTGGTATGATTTGATCCCAGGCCAACTATAACTCTCCCACAGGATTCCTGGACGTGAACTGAACAGTAGCATGAGCCAGAGACTTCCCCCAGTACGCAATTGGGATGGGGTCACAGAACATTTTTTTAGTAATAAGGATGCCAACCAACTGTGTCTGTTGACCTTAGGGGTAGAAGAGGGGATCTACCGTTTACTTCATCAATATAGATGAAGTCAAAGAAATCAGATTCCATTTTGCAAGGGATTTTACATCTTTGTTGGGAAAGCAGATTTGGAGAAGAAAGCCAAGAAATGGCTTAGCACTGTTTGATGTATATGGCATACTATTTGACAGTTGGCAGGCTGGTTATAAGTATCTTTATGGTTTCAGTCTATCATCTGAGGGCATCTCACTTAGGTGATCTGACTGTATGGTTTGCGCTAGGGGGTTAATGACATTTGTGACCTATGTTAGATACCAAGTGACTTTTCACACTGACACAACTCAGTTTCTTCATGTGCAGAAATCACGATGAGGTTGGTCCCTTATTTCAGATGCCTCCTTGGAATAAAGGAGCACTGGGAAATATGGTCTCTGTGACCCTGAGGATCAGGGATTCACAGTGGTGGTGGCTGGGCAATGCTGCACAGCACTGTCTCAACCCGCATCTCCTGGGATAAACAAGAACAGCAGAAAGCCTGCGCCCTTTCCCCGGCACCTTCTGTAAGTCACTCACAACAAAGACTGTTCCCTTGGTCCTTCTGAAGTCAAGCTCTTCCCATCTTAACAGCTCCCAGGGTTTTTGTAGAGTTTCAACCTCCAGTGCATCTGAGCATCTCTGAAGGTTATTAAGAAAGCGTTAAATACTTCTCTGCTTACCTCTGAGTTACCAGATACTCTTAGCTGGATCTTTGCAAACTCCATGGGGATGCTGGCTGGCAATGTTCATGCTTGTCTCCAGGTTGATGAGATCGCAGCAAGCCATCCTGGAGCTGGTGCAGCAGGCAGGCTCGTGTTTTTATCCTGTCAATGTAACAGCCAGTGCTGGCTGTGGTTGATTGATCGTAAGAGCAGCAAATTACTGTGCGTTTTTAACTATGCTGCTTCTCTTTCTGAGACAGTAATAAATCAGCTTTTGAAACTGGTAGAATAGCTGGCTTTCTGAGACCGCTGAGATTCAGAAACCTGTGGTACGGGGTGGGGAGGGCAGGGAGGAAATTGTTTCTTATCCACCTCTGCTGCTTGTGCCTTTAAACTATATGGTCAGTCAGGAGCAGCTGAAGATTTATAATAAATATGAGTGCACTTCATATTTTAAGGCACAATAATGAGAAAGAAAAATAATAATGATTAGATTCTCTGGTCTCATTAATTAGTGTCTCTAGTAACTGCTGTGGAATTAAAGAGAAAGAACACAAAATCCATTTCTTGGGGTTTTTTTCTACAATGCCGTATTCTCTCCTGAAAAAAAAAATCATAGAAATGAGAAAAATAACTTAGAGGCAAGATCTTGAGTTTGGAAGCATAGTGTCCAACGAGTCTGGATATCTGGGAGTTCAGAGGAAAGAGAAACTACATCTTCATACAGTCTCTTCAGTGTTAACTGTCTTTCCTTGGTTTTCCTACACCCTGGCATTGCAGCCACCCTGGATAGCTGCCGCCCTTGGTTTCTCTGCCTGCGCACTGCTCATTTCTTTCCCCATGCCAGACCAGGGCCAGGGGTGCGTGGAGCTGTTGGCTCATTCCCCGTTCTTCCTACCTGGCTTAGAGGAGAACTTGGTCCTTTGAGGACCACCACCTTGGGCTTGCCCCAACAGCACACTGTGGTTTCCACTATCAGATCTGTGACACTGGCACTGGGATGAGTGGTGACTCATGAGGTGGAGAGGAAGGTGACAGGGTAATAAGGTAAAGTAATTTTTTGCTGCTTCGTTGTGAGAAGTTCAGTTCTTTTATGTTGTCCTTCCCAGGTGAGGAAGCCCAGGTTCTTGTCTCCAACTCACTGAAACCTATGCTAAACAACATTATGGTTTGTCCTAACCATGTCTCCATAGTCAATGTTTTTACATATCTCAGGTTTTGGCTGCTGCCTGTTTTGGTTGCTTACCACTCATTGCTCCATGATTTCTCTCTCCCACCACCTCTCCACACACAGGTCCTTTCTGAAGGCATGAATGAAACATCTCTTGACATGCTCATCGGAAGTTTGCCTACAGATCATTTCTTGCCCGGGAGAGGACCAGTGCATACGTGCTGTGTGATGGCAGCATTATGGCTCTCCTTTCTCCTGTGTGCTGCCTGTTCAGACAGCAGCTTTCACAAGGGGAGCCCTCCTGAGGGCAGGGGTCCTGCAGCTTTCAGCAGTGTTTGAAGAGCCTCTGGCTCAGCTCCCCAGGGTGTGAAATGGGGTGGTGGGCAACTGCCTGCATGCAGCCACTTTCTGAGGCAGAAATAACTCTGTGGGAACTTGGGAAGAGCCGCTGCCTCATGCATCAGTGGATTGCCCGCATCTTGTACGTCTGGGAGGCAGCAGCTCCTCCTGATTTTGACATCCTCACATTTTTTTCCCTGCCTTGTTCTGACATGCTTGTCATCATGTGGTCATTCACCAGCCTATGCTGCAGATGATGCATTTACTTCTCAGCTTAAAGGTTTCCGTATCTAGACTGCCTGAATCCTAAAGGAACAGCTTAAAAAGTGTCTCCTGATGCAATGGTCACCATGTGGTGATGAATGACAAAAGCTGCCAGGAGGTCTTTGCAGCAGAAACTGATGAAGCTCAGTAAAAGGAGGGATGAAGGAGACATACTCCTCTGGGGAGGCTTAAAATGACATGCATCATCTGTGTGCATTACGAGAGAATGAATTTTAGCAGTGAAAGAACGGTTTGCCTTAGAGATGATGACCTTTCCTGATCCAAACAAACTGAATTAGGAATTCTCAGCAGCTGTTTAACTTGAGTATCTGCTTCTTTGAAGAAGTGCTGTAGCTTTATGCGGGAGTTCTAAGAAAGCTTCGGGGCAAACTTAAAAATGTAGAACTTAAAACTTCACGTGTCTAAAGTTCGGTGAGGGGGACTCCATCCCACCAGCTGCCTCGGCATGATGGAGAGTGACCGGTCTCACCTGCGCAGTCTGGGCAGCAAGCTCCGAACAGCACAAAGCAGCGCGGCTAGCGGTGTGCGACCAGGCGGTGTGCTGCTGCAAGGACCCGGTTCTGCTGGTACCGATGTCAGCATGCGCTTGGGATAACCCACTAAAATGAACAGTCATCTGCCAGTGTAGCCAAGAGCAGACCTTGACCCTGAAACACCCTGTGTCCGAAGGAGAGAGGGCAAAGAGACCCCACACCTTCTCATCAGGAGGCCTGAGGATCTCTGTTCTGCTCACTGTTTAGAAATCCTTCAAATTTTGCCTCCTAATGAAGCAATCTCAGCATCTCATCAACAAATTACCAAACCATGTCCCAAGAATAACGATACCAGCAGTTTGGAGTGAATTACTAATGCATTTTACCATTTCTTTAACAATTACATCTCTATTTAGAATGGAGAGAATTACATTGCTATTCAGTTTTAGAATGATAAATTGCAGGATATTAAAAGATTCTTCACTGAATGCAAACAATAGAGAACTTAATTATTGCTCAGAGTGTCACTGTAACATTATGGAACAATTTGAAATTCAACTTGCCTGGCTAGATTTATTTTAAGTCTGACATTTTCAGCCCTAGCTTTCACTCTCTGGGTCTCTTTTTCACTCTGACAACACATCAATCTATTTTCTAACAGTTCTAACATTAAAATCATCTTTCTTAATCTGAATTTTTTTCTCCCTTATTTTATATTGGGAAAAAAAGATTTATCTGCAAGTGTAGTGTGGTACAGAAAATGTGTTTATATAGGAGACAAATTCAGACCAGCGTCTGTAATCCATACATCCTTTTTGTCATAGATAGAGCTGCTTGAAAATTCTTGAAGAACCAACTTGCAATGAAAAATGCTGTTTAATTGAAACAATGTTTTATGGGAATGAATAAATTTTTCTAATATTTTCAATGAGGAGAAGCTGAAACTCTTCACTGCAACTTTATCAATACATTAGGATACTAGACTGCAATCTAGACTACCAGACTGAAATGTTCATTTTAATTGCATACACATATTTCCTATTAAGTAGATAGCATTTTTCATGTAATATACAATTTGAAGGGATATAGTTGGAATATATTTTTTCCAATGATCCCAAATACAACATTGTGCACCTTTTTTTTCCTTGGGAAATTTCAAAATGTTGTCCCTTGTTCTGATGTGGAACAGTTAGTGAGTATTGGGGCATTCTCTGCTGAAAGGCCAGTCCTGTTCTTGGGTACCTTCATTTGAAGGAGAGGCACCCAGAGGCAGGACTGTCTGAAGAGCACAGTGAAGCACCCACCTTCTGCACCTTCTGCAGCCACCAGCATCCCTCTTTCCCCAGCTATGGGCTGCAGGCCACTTTCTGCTCCGGTCAGGCTCTGCTGTGGCTGTAGAGCTCCAGCTGATATTTGTGCCATCAAAGAGTTATCCCCATAGCAACACCTGAAGGAGAAGTTATCCCAACATCAGACCAAATGGCTCACAGTCTGTCACTAAGTGCAGCTCCATTCTCTGTTCCCTCTCCAGGAACATCTGGGTGGACGTTATCTCACCCAGACTTGGTCCAATATCAGTATACACCAATTGTGCTGGATATGCTGGTGGCAAGAAGCAGGTGTCTCCTGAGGCTGACTGGTCCCAAGGCACAGGGGTGGATCTTTCTTCACAAGTGCTACTTCTCTCCATTGACTAGGGAGGAGGACCTTGAGTTTCAACATACACAAAATCCCTGGCATTTGGGCGGTTTTATTAAGGGATGCCTGTCTTTTGCACAGCCTATATTTGCAAGGTGACATCACCCCAAAAAGTACTTCTGGAAAGCTAGATATCTTCAGAGATCTGACTTGCAGTGTGGTCACACAAATGTTGGGTTGGTGTAACCAAGGGGGTAGCCTCTGACAGAGGGGGCGGACAGGACGCCGTGGGTGGGGTTTGGGCAGGACTTTCCTAACCTGGCTCTTTCACTGAGGGACTCATCACACGGCACTGTACCCTTGAGGGAGCGGTCCCAGTACAGCAAGTCCTTAACCATCTGTACAAGTTTAGCACATGATTCCGGTATGTAACACTTGTCCTCTGCATCGACCATGGCTGGTGCCAGGCAGCAGTGCTGGCCGTGGCCAGGCACAAAATGACACTGGGAATGCTGAGCCCTGTGGGAAGCTACCTTGGATGGAGGTGCAGCGGGAGCACTCGAGTTGCCTCTGCCTGCTTTGCCGAGAAAGCGCTTCACTTCTCCCTGCTGCCTGTGATCTTTCAGGGACTCCTGCAACCTTCCATTAGGCTTCAGGAAAAACAGAGAGACGAAAACATGCAGTTGTGATTTATCAAACATCCTGTTCTGATGAGAAGACACAGGAATATAATGTTCACAGCCTCTAAAAAATCTGTAACTAGACACTTTGCAGAGTAGCTTGAGGAGATTTTGATACCACTTTATTAAAGGGAAACACCTGCTAAAATTTAAATCTCCTCTGGGAGAGGAACACATAGTACAAAGCACACACGTTCAAAATAAAGAAATAAATGATCTTCAAGGCCCCATAATGGGGACAAAATATTATTGTCAGGATTCCCAAGTTGTTAGCTGGCTGTATCCTGAATTCTGTACTTTGGTTCATTATATCTCATTCTTCTTTGCTTGTAATAAATGTCCAAGGCAGTTTCCCAGTGCCCCACGACTGCAGCAAGCTCTCTCTCTCTGGAGAGACAACGGCCCTGTGGAGGGGAGGGCTGGTCCATATGTTGGTGGTCAGCATTGCAGATGGAGAAGGTCCCATCCGCAGGACTGCTTTGAGGTGAGACCATGCCCCACGTCCCCATGATGGAGAAGAACGGGAAGCCCTACCCAAGTGCTGTTGCTGGCCCCGCGCTGAAGGCAGCTGCCCCACGGCGCAGCAGAGGAGGCTGAGCTGCCTGCACATGTGGTGCTGAGAGGGACTTGTGTCACCCAGCCCTCCTCTGGCCCTGGGCATCATCATCTCTTGCCTTTTATTCCTGGTGGGAGTCACCAGAGGTATCTGGAGACATCAGCTGCATTTTTTCCTATTGCTACTGAGCTCTTTATGGAATTAACTGTTTTCCAGTGAAGGAGCTGCAGCCGGAGGTTTTGGGGAACTTGCCTCCCTACAAAAAGTCAGGGTTTAATTATCTCCTGCCCTTTACCACTGTTATCATGCTTTTATGTGACAATTGTGAGAAAATTTACATCTTCCTCTCTCTAACACCGAACACAGTATCTTCACATAAAAAGAAACGAGGATTGTCACTCCTAGCCATCCACTCCTCTGCTTCACCAGACCCAGCTTCTCCGTTGGATTTTTGCAGCCCCATAGCTCCAGTTTCCTCCTATAGACAGAGAGACGGGATTTCCCTTAATCTCCTGCCTCCTTCCTCCTACTCTTCCTCCTGGTTATAGACATGGCTCATTTCTTTTGCGTGCACCCTCTGAGTCACCGATGATTGCATGTCCTTCTCCAAAGGGGGAAGCAGTTGGAGCTGACTGGGCTTGAGGCTCTTGCAGCCCTTCAACTTCTGACACCAGCAAATTACATTATATATTAAAGCAACTTTTTTTTTTTTTTTTTTTCTTCCCTCTAGGCTCCAGACTGGATTTCAGGAGAATGTGGTCCAGCTCCTGATTTTATTCTGCTGCTCAAGAAACAGTTTTCTTTAAAAAGTGTAAAATAGGATCCTTTTCCTAAAATCTCATGAAATATTTATCAACTATTTAGAACTCTTCACTAAGTCTCAATTTGGGAAAACACAAAAGTTTCTGTAAAACCAATCTGAGTTTGCTAGCTGAATATTAAAATGCAGGATGGGTGAATTAGTAACTAACTCATGCATAATAAAAGCCATATGCTTCTAGAAGTAATTAGCCTTTTGTTTTGATTCAGGGAATGTTTGCTTAATAGCTTCAATAACTGCTCACTTTCCCAACCAGATCAAAATTAACATGCAGGGAAGTGACATTCAGATAAAATCAGTCATTTCAATAATAAGAAATTCAGATTTTGTTGGTGTTTCTGTAGAAGGCCTGAAATCACTGAATTTTTGCTTTTCTCTGTCTGGGAAATCTGCAGTTAGTTGATTAGGGCTAAATAAGCTCCTTAGCTCACTTAAAACAGAAAAATGGTACTAAAAACATTTGGTAGTGGCAAGGATGAAATGCTTAAGATATCTGCTTATTAGAGTAAGGCAAAAATTTGCTCAAATGTTTAAGTGGATTAAATTTCTGAGGGAGAGATGAGGGGTGAAGTATCAGCCCTTTGAGTGCACCTCCTCTGCCCTTGCGTGCCAGCCGGAGCTCACGCTTAGCCCCAGCTTGCCCCTCGCACCCCCGCATCCGCAGGACTTGAGGAGGAGAGGGGTGGTCCAGGTCCGAGCAAGGGCCTGTATGTAGTGTGGGTATGTGGGACATGCTGGACCTTGTCTAACATCATTTGTGTGACAACGTCAGGTGTGGGATGGGCAAGCTGGCTGCTGGCCCCAGCATCGCGTGCTGAGCAGCAGCAGGAATTTCTAGGGAATCAAAGCTTGTGTTGCCCAAAACCACCTATCAAACATTATTGCCAGGGTCCCCTTCTGAGCCCTTCTGCAATGAAAGCTGAGAGCTCCATACCTATATTTCTCAAAAAATACACACAAATAGTACCTCTATTTCTGCTCAGCAGTTGCCACCATTTCAGCGGCTGCAGAATTCCCCATGTAAAGCCCTCACACCCTGCAGGGCAGGTCATGGACCCCATGGCTTAGTTCCTCATTAAGCTGAGGCACATGTCATGCTACGTCCCAGCAGACAGTAGGGTCAATACCATGTGATGTGACATAACAGGCTCCACAATGGTTTTGCCAAGGTAGACCTGGCTTTGAGAGAAGTATATCTAAATCCAGTAACAAACTAGATGCAGGAGCATTTAACGTTGAATTGCCTGGCCCAGGGAATGCTACACAGAACCCAGAAGGGGATTAGTAGGAGGTCTGTGTAGCATATGGGGACTTCAGCCAATTCTACCTTCAGTAATTAGTAATCTGTCAGGGGATCACCTAAGCTAATAACTACCTAAGCCCTGTCTACTCTAAACTTGCATCTAGAAAACATTCCGTTGCAATTCCGTTTTCTGAAGTTAAAAGAGCTGAAACTAAGCGAATTTTGTGTTTCCTTTAAAAACTCTCAAAATAGCTTTTTATTTTTATCAGTGCAAGAAATATAAGGCACGCAGCTGTGGAGTAGTCAATAATAATCATTTACTTAGAAGTGAACAGAGATGGGTTGGGATTCAGATCAAGACTGAGATAACTACATTTATGTGTTTGCATATGGTTATCTATAGGAGTTTGGAGTGCCTAAGCACTCCTTTATAGTCAAAGTAGATCTAGAGGAGGTTCAGTTGTCTCAGCTTGTGAGTCTAGTGGAATTTAAGACTCCCTAGGACATCTAATTCCTTGCACAGGAATACCTGTGGACATACACTATGGGATAAATGGTTCACTCATTTCCATACATATAGGGCCCCTTCAGGTCCATAATTCTCAATGGACATTAGCAATATATCTCACTAGTCACAAAAATCTCCACCACAGCTGTCATTGTGGTCCCAGTCTGAATAGCCTTTTGGAAGCAGAAGTGGTCCTTTGACCTCAGGGCCAATATATCGAGAATGAGCTGTCTCCACATTACTGTGAGGGTGGCTGGGCACTGGCACAGGTTGCCCAGGGAGGTTGTGGAGTCCCCTCCTCAGAGATATTCAAAAGTTCTCTGAACACTGCCCTGGGCAACTGGCTCTGGCTGGTCCTATTTGGGCAGGGGGGTTGGACCAGGTGACCTCTGGAGGTCCCTTCCAACCTCTACCATGCGGTGATTCTGTGATATTGTGCTCATCTTGAACTGGTCATGTGGATAACAAGAGGACTTATTTTTCTAAGATCGCTGTTGTCTGGAATTAAATCTAGTCAATATTATGTATAATTATATATAATTACATCTATTAACTTAATTTTTCTAGGCCCGGGTATAAAAGCCATTTTGTCATGTTGTTTATTTGCAGAGCTACAGCATGGGTGGTGGAAAAGTGGTGAGGTACAAAGGAAAAAGAACAGAAAGAATCAATGAAAGTTACCTGGAAAGACAGTGAATTTCTAGCATCCTTTTTAAGGCTGTGAACAGCTGCTGCATGCTGGAGAAGATGAGACAAGAACTGAACAAATACGAACTTGCCACAAAACCCTCCACTTCATCCCAACCCTGCAGACCAGACCCTGCTTGGTAAATCCTGATCCTATAAAAATAATGTAGCTGGATATTCTGCTTGAATGCTTAGAAGCGCTCGGTCTCGTAGCTATTCTTGTGGAAAACCGAGATGTTCTTTGACATCAAGACAGCTAAGTTAACACGCAGCCTTTGCAGAAACAGGGCACTGTGTTTTTTATCTCACTGTAAGTTGTGAGATAAAGGTATAAGCTTGCCTTAACTAGTGATACCAGAGACCTGTGCCTTGTCTCCTCTAGGATTTTGTGCTGTGACAGGTCCTTTGAAGTACCTCTCTGTCACAAACCCACCTTTTTCTCTTGCAATAAAGACACGGAAAGTTTACTTGTCATTCAAAAAAAGTATTGCAGTTCCCTTCTTCTCACTTTTCCCTCATTCTGAGTTGTATCCCTATGTCTCTTTTCATTGCCTAACGTCCTTCTTTTTATTTCAAACTTCTTCTGAAACAGGCTACTTATCAGTGACAAACGTATTTGGATACTATGCCAATCGTGCCGAAAATGTACGAAATGGCCATGTCTTGTTAGAAATATGACATTCAGTATATTCTCTGCTTCTGAGTGAACAGGTTTTTCTCTCACGGAGTCCAAGTGTAAATGCATGTTTTCCTACTGGTAAATTCACTTAATGGTCCCTTTGAATGTTGTCAGGGACTTCCATGGAAGAAAGGAGGACTTTGGGAGGACAGGCTCAGAAAAGCCCCTCAAAACCTAAAAATCATCCAAACTGAGTACGGAGCCTGATTCTGGGTTCAGTCATATGCATGTAATTCCTTTGGCTTCAGCAGAATTAGTCCTTCATTAGGCAAAGGAGAAAGGATCAGAATTAAGCTCACAAATATTAATTTAATTGCAGCAGATTTACATGTGAAAGCCCACTTGTACAATACAGCAGGATGATGATCCTACACTGTTTGAAGTGGTGCTGACACTAAGTACTTCTTTATCTCCCAGGGGCTCTCTTCAGTGCAATGGGATTTCATGCTTTGCATAAGACCAAGGTGATAGCTTGCCTTTGGTCTGCCTTTGATTTGGGGGATATGCTTTGTTTCCAAAATCAGAGTTAAGTTAGAAAAAAATTACATTTTGTTTAAAAGTCAGAGTGAGTTTTTCTTCTCTCAGGTTGACATAACCTGTTAGATTTAAAAATTGATAGACTTGAAAAATGCTGAACACTCTCATTACAGCTGCAGATCAACATTTAAAACAAGGGGTTATTTTTAGCAGCAAGGCGCCCTTGTCTTTATTCATATGTCACTTCACTGGAATATTAAATAGTAATTCACAATTCATGCATTTTGACACCTTGCTACTTTTATCTTCGTTTTCTTGTCAAAGAAAATGTCTTAAAATCTCAACATTAATGCTGTGCTGGGTGTCCTTGAAAGTCATCCCTGTTCTTAAATGAATCGGTCAGTTTGAATAAATGGTATGTGGCAGTATATTATTTGCTCATTTTCCATTCCTCAAGCGTCCCAAATGCATGTTGACTGGAGTGAGGCTTTTGAATATGAAAAGTTCAGATTTCTGCATGTAAAGCAGACTATTTGATGAGGAATCTAAATTGTGCTGAACATCTCAAAATGCAGGGGTGATGGGCAGTAACAAAAAGCTTTGTAGGTGACAATCACTTATGTTGCTATGTTTTAAAGCACTATGCAAACTCATCTAATGTTATTTCCACATCAGAAGAAGACCTCTTTGTTAACAAAATCTGACTATTAGGTTAAATTCTGACCTTGGACAGATACGTGTGAAGTGCTGCCAAGCTGCAGTTTTCACCTAGTTATAAAAGGTTCTTTCAGCTGAACGCATCACTGCGCTGTTTAGCCAAATTGCTGCTCTGTGAAATTTTTCAGAAAAATAGGAATACAACATGGGTTTGTTTTTCTGCATTTTCATGAACTAGACGTTGCCTTCCTGTAAGCCTTACATTGCACTGTAAAAATTTGTTTTCTCAGAAATGCTTTAACACCGGTGTAAACACACTGTGTCAGACAATGCTGCTGGGCAATTAATCAAGATTTTTCTGTTTTTTCTTAATTCCAGGTATATAAAACAGTTAATGAAGCTGAAAGCTGTTATTAAACCTCTTCATAAATTAGCAATAAAGTATTTTAGAAGGAGGTTTAAATGAGATAATTACATATTTGAAAACCTGCTCTGGGGTTAGACATTGCCAAAGGGTTTCAAGCAGTTCTTCGCACAGACTTGTGGCGTAAACAAGCCTGCAAACAGGGGTGAGGTGCTGGCGGTAGGTTTTGACTACATAGTCTTAGTCTGCAGGTTAGTCTGGAGCCCAACCGATGCCCCAGGAGAGGCAAGAGAGGGAGATACGTTGTCTCTAGGCATAGCTTTGCATGAGGGCTCTGTGGAGGAGTGCCAGAGTTTCGTGGTGTGTGCTGGAGGGAGTCTGACCGCTCACTCCCTCATCTGGTCCAAGAGCTATGGCAATCAAAAAATTTAGTGGGAAAGGGATGAAAATAGCTGCACTAAGGTGTCAGCTTCAAAGGGAGCAGGCTTTGTTATCCAGGACTTTCTGCCCAGCCAGCTGTCCTGCCGTAGCTAAATGCAGCACATAACACAAACCTTTGGATTATTACTTTTAGCACACGTTATCTCATCTGCATATTTGCCAGGGTGCAGGGGGGGGAAGGGGGAAGCACATGAATATATGAGTGTTTAACAAAGAGCCAATGCTACTGACAAGCTGATGCCATGAATATTGTATTTGCATGACCATGATTTACAAGCATTAAAAAATCACACCTGCAGCTCCAAAATCAAGAGATTTTATTTTGAAAAGCATGAGATCATTTTTGTATAGTCTTTTGCTGTTTGTTTTATTTAGCTTTCAGGTTTCCACCTTCAAGCTTAAACTTTATTTGTAGGTTTTTCCCCAAGCTTTTCTTTAAAAGTGCAAGTTGACAGTCCTGTGCAGTGTCTGTATTTCATCATCTGAGTCCTTCCCAGAGACACTAAATTACAAGGAACGTAAGAGAAATCATGGAGTGATGACTTTTTTGTTTTTCCGAACTGATCAAACAGTTCGGCTGGAAAGAAAACAACATGTTCCTTTCCTCAAGATTTAGCTGGGTAGGTGAAGCTGATTTAATAAGAAAAATAGCATGAAATAGCCAGAAAATACACTGTAAATCTTCCTGCCTTGCAATTTGAAAGAAGAATCCTCCATCTCCTAGGACTGCTGGTACAAGGAGTCCTTTATATATCTTCTCCCTACACACTCAGACTTTGAGCTGACCTTGTGCCCACCTCCTTCCCCACGTAACTCGACTGCTGTGGGCTTGGATGTGCCACTGTCAACTTATCGGCATTTCTGTGGCGGTGGCCAAGCAATCCAAGTCGCAGAAGGGTTTTGGGGGAAGGTACAGACCTATGCTAATGGCATCTGCAGAGGTCATGGTTATTTTTCAAAAATGACAGCAAAGAAAGAAACCCAGCTCCGCATCAGGAGGAGCATTTCATTTTGAATGCAATGGTTCTGTCACTCATGGAGCTACTTTTAGCTTTAGGGCTCAGCGCTGTGCCAGTAAAACTAATGGGAATTTTGTCACTGCCAGAAAAGAGAGCAGGATTTCGCCTTTCGGAGCAACACACTTAATTCTAGTGTGGAGCCCAGCTTCAATTTTTAATGAGGAAATGGGAATAAACAGAACAAAAAGTATTCCACAAGTCCCAGATCCTCAATAAATGCATCATAATGGCAGAGCTAAAATCAATGCTATTTCTTACAATCTGTGCAAGAGGGTGAGACAATCTGAGGAGCATTTGCTACATCATCTACTACAGACAAACTCATTTGTTCTTCCTGGTGATTTGGACTTACTGGATGTCTGAGTTTTCAACTGATGAAACCCTGTTGCTCCAAGACAAAGACAGACAGATATTGGATAGTCATGCTGGGCTGATGTCGGTCTGCTAGAAGTGCCATGACCTGCATGTCTGGTTCAATGCAACTTCAAAGATGCCTTTTTCCCCCTGAGACCTCACCTACCTCTTGTGCCTGGCCAAGCAGAAACACCAGAATCTCTGTGGCAAATGGACCTGCTAACCTGCCAAATTTCCACTGGGTAGCACTTAAACCGGAGGATGAGCTGTGACGCCAGCTGCACCCAGTCACATCTCGGTACTGTAGCTAAAGGTCTAACTTCAGCTATAACATGAACACCAGGTCAGGCAAATATTGGAAAGAGAAAAGCAGGTTCAACTTAGCTTGTAGGAAGAACCTTTGGCCATTTAAAGACCTACAAATTAACAAAGAACCTCCAAGTTAATCTTGTTTTTAAAATGGAAAAGATTGTGTTAATCGACCTCACAGAAAAGCACTAAATCACACTGTGTCTGATGTTCAGCCACCACTCCACATGGAAAACAAAACATCCCACTACTCTTTTTAGAACTGCTTTACACCTAGTATCTTTAAGATGTCCTAATACTTTGAGAAAATACTCAGCGCTTGATTGATGCAAGTGAGGAATACTGGGCTAGGCTGCCTGCAAACAAGCGTTTCCCTGGACCTGCTATGGGCCTCCTAAATCTAAGCTAAGGCTTGCTCCTGCTCAGCAGCCATCTTAGCCCTCAGCCTAATTACAAAAAGGATCTCTAGAGGGTTTAACTTATGTCACAAAAAGTGATTATCATTCTTCCACCTCTTATGGCTACAGTCTTGACCGCTTCTTCCACTGGCTATCAGAGATGGTGCCTATGTCCTGTAGGATGCCCAGAAAAGTGGAGTGAGGGCTGCCCATGGCGTGGGCGCACACAGAGATCTTGCTTTACTTTTTGTATGCAGAAGCGAAAAGGGAAATAATTATTAAATCTCAGGGCATTTATTTCGGGTGTAAGTCATAGTAGCAGCAAAACTCTCCATGTAGTATTGCCTATTTGTTGTCCTTCCGGGCTCCCAGTTCCATCACCTCTGAAAGTGTAATTTTCTTGGTCCTATAGAGATCTGTAGTCTAACAGCTCCTGGAGGCAATTGGAGAAAAACAGGGATTTTCAGGGTAAGATTCAGCTGCGCTTTTTAACTTCCCCTGTAAGTCTGCTGAGTGCAGAGATGTTATACTGAGGCAGCCAGCAGTGCCATGGCCAAGTGCCTCCATGGGCATGGGGAGATACCAAGCAAGTGGCTCTGAATCAGTAGGACCAGGCAGGAATTCATAGAATCATAGCATCATAGAATTATAGAATCATTTAGGTTGGAAAAGACCCTTAGGATCATCGAGTCCAACCATTAACCTAACACTGCCAAGGCCACCACTAAACCATGTCCCTAAGCACCACATCTACATGTCTNCCTGATTCTCATATCCCCTGGATCCCTCCTTCACTGCCAGCTTGGCAGCAGTCTCTTTGACTCTCCCTTTGAGCTCCTTCATTGAGGAACCCCAGTGTTTTGTTTCATCCACCAACCTGGAACCAGGTGTCTCTACTCTGAGTGGTAAGACACCAAAATTAGTCATCCCAAAGCAGTCAGCCTGATTTACAGATTTAGTCGCAAGAGGGAATTTGTTTCTTATTTTTGCCTAGTGGTTTGTTTTTAATCAGATTAAGCATCTGCTGGGTTCCTCACTGTGGTAACTGTAGTAGTGATCCCATTGAAAAACATCAATGATGACAACTTGCGGTGATGGATTTGCGGCAAGAAGGAGCATTTACAACATCCAAGCACAGGAACAACGGAAAGATGGCATTTGCAGAAGTCAATAGAAATGCTCCTGCCGAGACCTTCCCCGGCACCTCCAGCTTCTCCTGTGCTGTTGAGGGAGAGATGGCGGCCAGACCAAAAACCAAAAAGAGCAGTGTCAGAGGAGGGAAACAAAACCTGAGTGTGGCGTGATGGAAGGACTACAGACAACCTGTGTCATGGGGATGGCGTGACCTGGTTCCTGGGCTGCGGCACAGCATCATGGCACAGGGAAACCACAGGGAGAGCAGATGCGTCTGTCTCTCATGGTCAGACTTTTTTTTTTCTTGTTCTTTTTTAAAATGACCTCAGTGTGTGCTGGGCATGGTTGCCTTAGATACCTCCCCAGCTGAGCCCAGGGGCCCTGCTAACCCCCCCTGAACTCAAATGGGCTCCTCTGAATTCCCAGAGCTGCCTCAGAAATGCAGCAAGCAGCAGCGTTACGGCATTTCAAGAGCCAGGAGCATTGGCTGTGGGAAACCAGAGTGGTTCTTGAATATTAAGCTGAGGCTGGGATCATATATATGTAACCGAGAAACCCTAAAGGTGTTTCCAGTAATTTATTGCTCTCTGCTGTAGAGGATAAAATATGAGATGCTTTCCATTTGCTAATAAATTCTTCTTAATGTACTTAAACTGCAGCAAGGGAGATATAGGCTAAATGCTGGGAAAAACTTCCCAGGGATAAGAAAAGCTAAGCGAAGTAGCAGCTTGGCTAGGGAGACTGCAGTGTCCCTCACTGGAGCTTAAGAAACATGTTTGACTAGTGTCTGTCAGAAGGGGTTTGGGGGTAGCTGATCCTCCTGTGGGCAGGGACTTGGGTTTGACGCTCTCCAGAGCTCTTCCAGCTCTGTTCTGTAGCAATGTACTAAGATGGTGCAGTCACCAGCTACCTGAGCTGCTCCAAGATTTTGTGTCCTCAGCACATGGCCTCCAGCACAGAGAAGGTTGAGAATGACTCAAAGATTCTAATGATGGGAGTGAGGATGCCAGCAAGGGGAGGACAGAACCTATGCAAAGATTAAAACAAGTGAAATTGGCTTTCTTTGAAATTCTCCCGAGCAGTGCAAGTGCACTTTCCAAACCATTGGTTTTCTCTTCCAGTAAATTTGTATGAAATATTTCCATTCTCTTATGGCATCCCCATGAAAAGTAGTGGAAAATATTTAGCATTTAAATATTTTTATCTCTGCTTTAATCAGGCATCTTGATTGATAAAGTTAGGAAAATGGTTATGTGACTTATAAGCTTTCAGATCGATGCTGCCAGTCTGATAGAAGACATAAAGAATGACAGTTACTAATCAATAAACATGGGAAAGCTGCTTTTGGAAACCAGCAAGTATGCTGGAATTTAGATGAAACCCAAGCAGACAATGATATTTAAAAAGAATTTTATCCCAAAATTTTAATTCACCTTCTAAAAGGTGCATTTTCTTGTTTACTATTTTTATCATGCATCCTTGAATGGGTAATGACACTTATATCCATGTAATGTGTGAAGAAGAGACATGAAAACCATGTTGGAAAAGGTTCTCTTTGGCTTTGGGGCACCACCTTTGGGGCTTCTCAGCAGTAGCTGTAGCACCCTGATGCTGTAGGTGGGTGTTTTATGGTGCCCAAATACAGTGGGTTTCCTGACCCTCCAGTCTGTCATGCAGAAATGTCAGATTGATGAAAGCGAATGATCCGCCCACTGGCTGGAAACATTTTTCCAAGTTACTTGTTAAAAAAACCCAGTTATAATAATATATACAAATATAAGAAAAATGCAGCAGACCGTAGATACTTGTCTAATCTCTGAGAAAAATCCCTCTTATCTGTAGGTTCAGTGTTTTTCAAGGAACACTGAAATTTCCTGACATCGCTGACTTAGATATCTAAAAAGGCAGCTGTGTAAGAAGTTGGAAGCACAGGATGACATTATGGTTTGTGTGCTTGTCAGTACCAATTCCATGGGAATAAGAGAAAAAATTAGGGTAAAAGAAGCTGGTAGAAACAATTTATTGCCAGAGCAAACCAAGGTTTACCTAACCCCTTTCCTGTTTCACAATGGACTCACATGGTGGGTCTTGACCCGTTATTTTAATTGTAAAGTGCATTGCTGCTAGCACACACCCAAATCTGAAATGTAAGGCTTGTCAGCAGCAGCAATTGTACTTGTGCAGCTCATTCTGCAGAGGAGAGAGGATAAATGAAGTCTCTTTAGGGATCTCTTGTTCCACTTACTGAAGTTTTACAGTTTACATTACGTGTCCAGCATCCTCCTGGTCTTCTCCTGACATTTCTCCTGTTTATAAATTACTTCTCCTGTTTATGAATTCCTGTAAATTGTATGCCCACGCTCCTCTATTTTAGCTGCGGCGGCAGCCCTGGGTGCCTGGGAGAGCCGGCACGGAGCCGCGGGCGGGCGGGGGGCTGGTTCTGTGATCTGCACGTCCTGGGGCCGAGAGGAGACCAGAGGAGACAGCAAAGACGCTCCAGCCCGGAGCACAGACCGTCGGGGAGAGGGCCCTTGAGAAAAATCCTGGTGTGCTTTTCAGACCCAGCACTGGCTGAAGGGTGCGTAAAAGGAGGAGCAGAGCGTGGCTGTTAACTCTCCACTTGGATGGGAAGCGGCAGCCACGCTGTTCCCCAGCCCCAAACCCCAGCGGCGGTCGCACGTTGTGCTGGCATCGGGCCGGGCGATGGGAGCTTAAAATATTTATCGTCTGGCACTCGCCAATTTTCTGTCCTTCCTGAGAGCTTCCGCTCGGGCTTGGATGGCTTCCAGGAGTGACACCGCAACGGCAAATCGACAAGATTGACGGCACAGCGTGAGTTCAGCCCCCTCTTTCACAGTCTATAAAACAAACCTGACTCACCTTGTCTCTGTCAAATATTTCACACATATCCCTGTCACATGGCCAGTGAGTCTCTGCCGTGCTATATGCTTTGCAAATAGCTTCAGTCAAAGATAGTAGCAAACGTTAATAGCAGTAGGATGCCCTGAAGCGAGCAGGCTTTAAAAGAAACATATACCTTTCCAAGCATTAGAAGAGATGTTTTCTGTGCCATTATAAAATTAATGTATCAGAAGAAATGGCAGGGAAACAAGTGCTGAGAAAACTGGCTGTGGACAGATGGGCAGGGCCAGATGCTCCCAGCAGCTCTCGGTTTGTCCCTGTTAATGGCAGGCACTGATGCCACATCCCCAGCGGCTCAGACCCAGGGAGTGCCAGGTTGGCTGGCACGACCCATAAATGGACAAATTAAGATTTGTATTAATAACCTCTTGCCATAAGCACAAATGTCACTCCAGACTTGAATTGTGTAGTGCCTAATGAGTAAAAAAAAAGGATACTTGGCTTGTAGAAAATGTAATGCTCCATATCATAAAACTCTTACCTACAATGAACTCAGCTTTATTTCACAAACCATTTCAGTATGGTGTTGAGGTGATCTCTGGTGTGAATAGACAAGTAGGATTATCCAGACTGCGTGCTCCTCATCCCATGTTCATTTCTCTTTGGTGAGCTAGCTGTTCCCGGAGGGACTTCCTCACGATGGGCAGAGAGGGACCAGCAGCACCAGAAGGTGGCTCAAGTCGCTGAGACCTGTGCTGTCCCCAGGGCACCCACCTCCTTCCAATGACCACAGAGGCACCAGTGCTCCTCACTGAGGTATTTGGGCTTAGTACCTATGGCCAGGCAGGATGAATCTCATCATGAACATCTAAGAAGTACTCCGTGAGACTAAGTGAAACCTGTGGGACAAAAATATCCTGAATCTCTCATGCTCCTTTTCTCTGCAGAGCAGAGTTTGCCACCTGCTGCTCAAGGCAGGTTTGCAGGGCTTCCCAACAAAGCCCTTCCAACAGCTGCTGAGTTTGCTGGAGATGGCAAAGCTCCACCAATGCGACCTTGCCATAAAAACAGAGGGCTTATTTACGATCCTGTTTGGATGATCGTGATTCCGGGTAGGACGAAATACATGGTGCTGGTGAATAACCTCTTGCCATGAGATATTTCATCAGGCACAAGGACAGGAGTAAAATAATTGGGTCCTCTTCTCTCTTCTCAGATTTATCTACTCTGTCCAAAAACCCAATGTATTCCTCAGAAACGGTGTCGGAAGTGATTGATTTCATTGATATGAAGATGCCCCTAAGCCAAGCAAGGTTTCTAATGTCCTTCATGTGATGGTCAGGGAGAGGACTTCCTAAGACAGCAAATGCTTATGGATTAGTGAGATTCTACATTAACATGGGAATACATGAGTGGAGGGATTTCCTCAAGTCATCAAATCACGTCACCAACTACGTCAGACACCACATCATGTCAGCCTACCTCCACATAAAATGAGCACACTCCACCTTGACATGAGACGCAGGGTCAGTCCAGATGTGTGTGATGCTACTGGGTGCCACCTCCAGCCTGAGCAACGCTCTACGTCACCTGAGGACCTGGGGGCCTTTTGAGAATTGATGCACAGGCACAGGCAAGAAAAAACATCCCAGCATCAGGAAGGCAAGTAGCCTGTTATATGGCCATGTGCCTTCAACAGGAACCACAGCTGTGGGGCAGGAGATTGCAGCAATAGTAGAGAATTATCTGTGAAGAAACCCCTCAGCAGTGTCTCCAGGCCTGGTATATACAATTGTATATATGTATAAATCACAGAATCACAGACTGGTAGGGGTTGAAAGGGACCTCTGGAGATCATCTAGTCCAAACCCCTGCTAAGCAGGATCACCTAGAGCAGGTTGCACAGCATTGAGTCCAGGTGGGTTATGAATATCTCCAGAGAAGGAGACTCCACAGCCTCTCTGGACAGCCTGTTCCAGTGCACACATATTGTCAAGACATATGACTGATTACTGGAAAGCACATGGAATAATATACAATAAACTCTTTGTAAAAATGCAAAGTACTGCAGAGCAGTACTTTGGATGATGCCTGTGGTTGGGCAGGGAGTGCACAGTGGGCTGTGGCTGTACCGTGTGTCACCTGGGCAGGTATTGGCCACCTCTACCAAGCAGACAGATGCTTTCCAGCTAGTGAGACGCTGGCAGGGGCAGCCACCAGGCTCGGACACCAAGCAAGGCACAGGGGGTACCACTGCAGTGAGCGGCTTGAAGCCCAGAAATAATCTTTGCAAACAACTAAAGGCAAGTGGCTATGCCTAAAGGTGAACAACACTCACTGAAGTGTAGCAAAAACAAAACCTCCACTAGACCACATATCCGTAACGTTATAGGCTGCAAACAGCAACCTGCTGCATAGTCTGTTCTCATGTTCTTCCCCATAAACTTGCCACCTCATGTCTGGAGACTGCAAGAACACAGTGGTGGTGGTGGGGATGGACTTCTACACTAGGCCCAAACTGCCCAGCAATCACCAGCTGAGCTGCGTATCTCCAGGACTTTACACATGCCGACATGCATACATATATGTATGTGTGCATTTCTGAAGACCAGAGTTTCCCAAACCATAATACCAGTAACACCTGAAACTGGGGTGCTGCAAAGTTGGGAGGAAGGCTCTGCTTTTCCTGTTTATCCCTATTCTCCCAGGTGGCACAAATTCAATGTATGTGCTGTTCTTCCCTCTCTCCCTCCCTGGCATTGGGAACATGTGCCATCAGCATGTATAAGGAGAAATGCACGAAATGTTTTTGGCTCAAGGATGTACAAGAGTGTCATGCCTTGCTCACCAGCAAGCTTCATCTTACGCTGTTTCTGACGGGGCAGCCTATATTCCTCCTTCCATTCCTCCCCTGTGGATGTTTCCTATGGTACATTCTTGACTGGTTCAAAGCATCTGAAAATACCTTTCATCTGCCTCCTAACCACAGAAGGGTGAATATTTCAGCCTCCGCAGCAAAGAGCAAACAACCATCCAGTTTCCTGAAGGGTGTCAAAATATCTCTGCGACTGCACACATTAATAAAGTAATGGTTATTTAAGCATGAAATGTGGCATCAGGTTGTAAGGGCTAACCAGTTTAGTGCAGAACTACGCAGCTTTATTTAGCAAGAGACATGGAGGCTGTGCATGAGGGAAAGCATGCTTTTGAAACGGGTAGGAAGCTCCAATTTTATGATCACGTAGTACCTGCCACGGCATAGTGTTACTGCCTAGACACCACAGAAAATGAAAATCCTGTTTATTCATGTAGAAATATGTCAAAATCTGACACCCTAATTTGAACACACAGCTGCAATCCAGAAAAAAGGTGGATGCAAAACCATGGAAAATAGAAAGGGGCCTGCACAGTACATAGAGGCTGGAAAAGCATATTTAGTCACTTAATCTCTATAGGGAAAGGAGAAGGGCAGCAAACAATACAGCGAGTTATTATCCAGCTGAGGGAAACAGGAAAAATTGTACTTATAAATGGACTGAAAATGAAAATTGTACATGGACAGCCCTCTCCAACTGAGAAGCAGATGATACAATTTGGGGCCTTAGAACTGTTAAACATTGTTAGTTTAAAAATAAAAGACAATCTCCAGGAAGCTACAAAGGTAAAACTAGCAGTTCCAGATGTTGCAATTTGTAAGATATTTGCTAGTGAGGTTGCTGACCACTGATAAGTAGTTTTGGAAAAAGAGAAAGCCAAAAGATCAGAAATAAAATTCACCTGGAATTTTCAAAGACAGAAGAGAGAGACGCAGATCTGTGATTTAGTGCCCTTAGCTGCATAAAGAAACCCCCAAATTGTTTTTATCAACCTGATTGCTATGCTGTAAGTACGAAGCAGAGGCATACACCACCAGCAGTTCATGAGAGCTCCAATAAAATGCATTCAGAGATGTTACTAGAAAATATAACCCATATTGGCACATACTGCTCCTGGGCAAAGCTCTGACCACTGCACCCAGTGAGGGGCAGCTTTGCTCCAAATACACTCTGCTGAACATGCTCCGCTCTACATCTCATTTCACTACGTATTTCTGCCCTTTTAAAAGAAGATCATACAATGGTTCTTCTAACTGGTTTTGTACATTTTTTACAGAGACATTAATTTTTCTGTGGGTTTTTTTTTTCTTTTTTTCAGTAATCCTGGAGATTTTCTTTTTTCCTCAGCTAGCTGTTTTTTTTTTTTTGGTTTGTTGTTGTTGTTGGTTTTTTGTTTTTTTTTTTTAAATGTTTCCAGCATTGAGGAAATGTTTTCAAGGCAAATCTGCCACTTTGCTGCACAGCAGCTCAAACAGCAAACTACCTGCCACATGCAAAGTGATGGCAAACTCTTTTTCCAAACTTCATCTTTAGCTTCTTAACTTTTCAGGCAGTTCCAAACTGCCTTTCCTTTCATTAGGAAGGCTGTAATTACTATCTGAGGGCAACCTTTGTTATGACATGAAAAGAAGCACTCCAGCTACTGTGCTAAACATTAGATGTTCAGCTGAGTGATAAAACACTATAATCAAGCCCCACATGTGACTATCTCCTTCAACCAACCTTTGCATGCGTAAGTGCTAATATTTCAAATCACATAGTATTTATTAGCGCACAGCATAGGCTTGTGAAATTAATGTCTTATTTTGCACATGTTTAGAAAAAACGAAAGCTGAACAACCACTGTTGTGTGCTGTGTTCCTCCCAACCTGGCATGTGTTCCCATTAAAAACAATAGTGGTGGTAATGGCTCTCTAGAGACCGAGAGTTTCTCTGTGTGTGGTGGGCAGGTGCAAAGGTTTAAGCGATATTTTTGTTTTTTAAGCAAAAGTCAATAAATCACATGTTAATACTGCACAAACGTGTAGCATTTACCCGGTCTTGCTGTTTGTGTAAACTCTGAGAGTTTTTTGTATTTTCTATGAAATTGGAGGTGCGAGTCCTCCAACCCAACTTTGCCCTTCTAAAACATAGGGGTCTAGCCCTGAGTTCTCTGTAGAGTAAGTGGAAGTTCCTTTAGCAGAGAATCTTATCAATCTTCCTGGGACATTTATTTTAGGATGGATCAATAGCTCTCCAGAGCTGCTTTGACATGGCTACTGCTCCTCCACGTGACCCTCAGAAGTGGCATTTTCAATCCTGGTTTCAGGAGCTAGGGGATTGCGAAAGATATTTCCTTTTATATGAAGTAGAGAGAGACGAAAAAGAAAGAATTTTCTAGGCTTCTTGGTTTCAGAGAAGAGTTCAATATATGAGTCCTAATAGCCAAAATACATTAAAAAAATCCCGAATCCTTAAATCAATCTCAGTAGTTTCTAGTACATTCCATTATATTCCCTGGCTACATTTCACAATGCCAGCACTAAATGTTTCCTTCATGCCTCGGGAGGCATCATTCCCATCAGGACTGCATTGAGCAAAACTCTGTTGTGGGAAATTCTCTTTGTGCAAGGGTGCATGGATGGGCCAGGAGTGCACTGAGGAGTGGAGGGCAGGACGTTGCAATACTGCTGCGTGGGGATCCACAGCAGGTCACAGCTGCTCAACTTTACCACTGTTGGAGAGCAGTTGGTGATGGAAACTAGGAAACCTAGAGAAGAAACATGGATGTGAGAGTTTCCCTCTAGGCCAGTCATGAATTTTAGCCCTGTGTCTATACAAGTCTTTCACTGAAGCTCCCTCCTTTTTCCAACAGACTGGTATTGGCATGACAGTAGAGAAGACTACCATGGAGACCCACACTCTGGTGGTCCCACAGGCTGACATCAGGAATCTGATCAGTGAATTGTTTCACCTCAATAAGTGATTTAATAAGAGTCAAGCTGTGTTCCTCATTTATTAATTCCAGGAAATAATGTCTTCCCCATGTCTTTGGGTCTGTGTCACATGTTGCAAGTTTTCTGGAGCAGAACTATGTCTTTGTTACAACTTGTGCAGCTGAAACACGTCTTCAGTGATAGCAAAACAAATCATAATGATAATATGGTAACTATGGGAATGCGCTGTTGCTGTTTGACTCATTTAAAAAGAGAAGAGTTCAGGCTCATAGAACACTAGTTCCACATATTTCATTCAGATTTTTGGATGAACTGGGATATTTTTTATCCTAAAGATTAGGATACTGTGTCCAGAGCTGAACTTTTTGTTATGATTCAAAATATAACCTTCTCTGTATTGATTTGCTAAACAAATGCACAAATTAAATTTATTCATATATCTAAATAGAGAAATATTGGTTGCGATGAGGTAGATAATTTTGATAGTCTTAGTTTGCTTGCAGAAGCCTTTCCTAGCATCACTACTAAAGAAGACAGTTTTTTCTCTAGGTTATGGAGTGCATTTGGTTGTCACAGTCTGTGTAACATGTATGTACAATGCATCCAATGTACAGAATCACAGAATGGTTTGTTTGGTTGAAAAGAATCTTAAAGATCATTAGTTCCAACCCCCCTGCCATGGGCAGGGACACCCTCCACTAGACCAGGCTGCCCAAAGCCCCATCCAGCCTGGCCTTGAACACTTCCAGGGATGGGACATCCACAGCTTCTCTGGGCAACCTGGTCTAGTGCCTCTCTACCCTCACAGTAAAGAATTTTGTCCATATATCTAATCTAAATCTACCTTCCTTCGACTTAAAGCCCCTACCCCTTGTCCTATCACTCCATGCCCTTGTAAACAGTCCTTCTCCAGATTTCTTGCAGGCCCCTTTAGCTACTCTAAGGCTGCTATAGGGTCTCCCCAGAGGCTTCTCTTCTCCAGGCTGAACAACCCCAACTCTTTCAGCATGTCATCATAGCAGAGGTGCTCCCTCTTTTTCAAACTCTCCCAAAAATTTGTAAATTCATTTAGTTTCATTTATTCCATGTTCAAAAGTCTCACAGGTGCAATTTCCTGAATATATCTTGGTTTTGCTTTTGGTGTTTGTCTTTTTTTTCTTAGGGCTATTAATGCAAATACACAAATGGGTTATTGCAATCAATCATTTTCCAATTGAGGTAAAAAGTTACTGACAACACGTGACACCCAGCATCACTAATTTATATGTACATATATTTAGCCCTTAATTTATTTGGATAAATTATTTCTTCTTAATATTGCTATTGCTTAAACATGGCTCCTAAAAGTGGGCAGAAGATGGAGACACTGTTCAGTATATCTTGCAATGGAAAACCCATCATGATAAGCTAGATTTAGACTTTAGGCATAGCACAGAGCAGGGGCAAAACATCAGATCTAGGACCCCAGAGATATTGCCATACCCTCTGATGCATGAAATTATAATTCCTCCCTGTTCGGGAGGCAAAGGAAATCAATATACTGCACAGCAAACAAATCTGGCTTTTGCTGATGCATGTCTTAGGGCAAGGAGTCAAATCATGGATCCAGTGCTCTATCTGTTCTGTATTGCACCCTCTTTCCCATGCTAGGAATGGATAAGCAATAGGAAACCTTGCAAATTTTTGTGTTTCACTGCCTAGGAGTTTGATTGCTGGTGCAGAAAATACAGAGGACGAGCATTTTCTTTTACTTATTTCCCTACAGAAGTGAGCATTAGCCTTCTTTTACAGTTTCAGCAAGCAGTTAAGAAAGAAAGAGTTTTGTTTTGTTTTGTTTTGTTTTAAATATAATTTCAAAACACATTTTCACTGTCCAGAAAAACCAACAACCCCATACTGGAAAAGGGATAGATTGCAAAGATGTATAACTCCATTAGTATCTGCAGTAATGCCGCAAGGAGCAGGAATGTTTTGTTCTCTCAGATGACTTATTCCTCCGTGAAGCGGATGGCTGCAGACTCCAGAGAATCATTTCTGAGTGGGTTTTTCTTTCCTTTCTTTGGCATGCCACTGGCTGTTCTGCCAGTGAACAGGAATAAAACACAAAAATGGGTATTTATGCAGTAGTATAAACCATCTAACACAGCAGTCAGCACTAGACACTTGTAAAGATGTCCTTACTGCTTTTTCTTCTGTTTGCTGATGAAGCATCTTCTTTATTATTATTGATGTTTCTTTTCCTG
Source organism: Aramus guarauna (assembly GCA_013400195.1). NCBI lineage: Eukaryota > Metazoa > Chordata > Aves > Gruiformes > Aramidae > Aramus > Aramus guarauna. The sequence continues at coordinate 207,813 of VXBL01002619.1, forward strand.
AACCATACGTAATATTTTACTAAACAGAGGGATATCTAAGCCAAACTAACCCGTTTTTTCATTGTATTTTGCAATGAGTGCCTGCAGGATGCAATCCACTTTCCAAAAGGATAGAAAATCACCTCTGCATTGAGGACCAGACACGTAACAGAGATAACATGGAAAACTATGTAAAGAGCATCTTTTGGCAATTCCACACGGCAGGAAGAAACAGCTCTGGTTTTAAATTTTCTGCCTCTCAATTTCATCACTTTTCTCCTGACTACATTTTTCTAGAAAATCTCTATGAAGAGATCTCCATAGCTCTCTTTATATGATTTACCTTCCTATTGTCTTTCATGTTCCTTCTTTGTCTTCTCTCTGCTTTCTGGTCATATTGGTATTTTCTAATGACACCTGTTACTGAAAGTGCACAATCTACCCATTATAAGCAAACGAGCCAAACATGCCTGTAAATGACAGATGAATCTGACTGAGATTTGAGATTGAGATACTCTAAAGGATGCTGTCAAAATATTTATGATATGGAAAGAGTGCAGCTGAAGTATCAGAGAAGTATTGCTGAAGATTGCAAAGAAAGGCTGGAATGATTTTACCAGGATAGGCAGAGTATGGAGAATACATGTTGCTACTCAAACTGTTTGTAAACAGCAGATTTCAGAATCATTGAGGTCCAACTAATTACAGCTGCTAAACTCTCTGAGAAAACAGACCTTCTTCAGCACTCCATCAAGTTTTTCATATCCAGATGTGCTGGTTTTGGCCGGGATAGAGTTAATTTTCTTCATAGTAGTTTGTATGGTGCTGTGTTTTGGGTTTGTGCTGGAAACAGTGTTGATAACACAGGGATGTTTTCGTTACTGCTGAGCAGTTGTGTTGCCTAATGTTACTTTTAAGTCTTGTGCACAGAAATGTACAAGCAAATTTGGTGTCATTCTATGACAGGGTTACAACGTTGGTGGATAAGGGAAGAGTTACGGATGTCATCTCCCTGGACTTGTGCAAAGCATTTAACACTGTCCCACATGACATCCTTGTCTCTAAGTTGGAGAGATGTGGAGTCAATGGATGGACCCCTTGGTGGGTAAGGAACTGGCTGGATGGTTGCACTGAAAGAGTTCTGGTCAATGGCTCAATGTCCAAGTGGAGATCAGTGACAAGTGATGTTCCTCAGGGGTCAGTACTGGGAGTGGCACTGTTTAACATCTTTGTCAGCAACATGGACAGTGGATTGAGTGCACCCTCAGCAAGTTTGCTAATGACCTCAAGCTCTGTGGTATAGTTGACATGCTGGAGGGAACGGATGACATCCAGAGAGACCTTGACAGTGTTGAGAGGTGGGTCCATGTGAAATGCATGAAGTTCAAGAAGCCAAAGTGCAAGGTCCTGCATGTGGGTCGGGGCAATCCCAAACACAACTATAGGCTGGGTGGAGAATGGATTGAAAGCAGCCCTGAGGAGAAGGGCTTGGGCGTGTTGGTGGATGGGAAGCTCACCACGAGTTGGCAATGTGCACTTGCAGCCCAGAAAGCCAACCATGTCCTGGGCTGCATCAAAAGAAGTGTGACCAGCAGGTCGAGGGAGGTGATTCTCCCCCTCTACACCACTGTCATGAGACCCACCTGGAGTACTGTGTCCAGCTCTGGAATCCCCAGCATAAGGAGGACATGGACCTGTTGGATCAAGTCCAGAGGAGGACCACAAAGATGATCAGAGAGATGGAGCACCTCTGCTATGATGACATGCTGAAAGAGTTGGGGTTGTTCAGCCTGGAGAAGAGAAGCCTCTGGGGAGACTCTATAGCAGCCTTAGAGTAGCTAAAGGGGCCTGCAAGAAATCTGGAGAGGCACTGTTTACAAGACCATGGAGTGATAGGACAAGGGGTAATGGCCTTAAGCTGAAGGAGGGTGGGTCTAGACTGGACATAAGGACAAAATTCTTCCCTGTGAGGGTGGTGGGGCACTGGAACAGGTTGCCCAGAGAAGCTGTGGATGTCCCATCCCTGGAAGTGTTCAAGGCCAGGTTGGATGGGGCTTTGGGCAGCCTGGTCTAGTGGAGGGTGTCCCTGCCCATGGCAGGGGAGTTGGAATTAGATGGTCTTTAAGGTCCCTTCCACCCCAAATCATTCTATGATTCTACGAATAATTTAATTTTTTTTTTTACTTCATTAGTGCCACTTCCAAAAAGCACTTCAGTTCTGCTAGAATTTATTGCCCTGTGTCTACTTGTTAGCGGTAATTTTTGTGCTTCAGTTACTTTGACTAATATAACATAAATCGAATAGCTCCTGTTTCATGTACAAGGTTGTTGTTGACAGAATATCTGCTATTAAAATGCAAACCAGCCCTCAGCTAGTGCAGCATATTTGTTCAAATGGGAATCTGGATAAAACAGAGATCTGTCTTTGCCTTCGAAGCTATATGAAGAGGAAAACTATGTGGTCCCTTTCAGGACCTTTCATTTTGGAAGAGATATAAGCCCAGTCTTCACCTCTACTTCATATTCCTTTGAAAGTATTCTCCTTGCACTTTTTATGGAATAGAACAAAAACGCATTTAAGCAGAAACGGGTCTCCAACAGGCCTTTGGTTTGATGGAAGCTTCACAAAATGAGACAATTGGCATAGCAAAATACATCTGAGTTTTGAGAAATCCAACTGAGTGGTTATACCATAGCAAACCTTAGCTTTTTAAAATTTTCTTTATTTTCTTTATCTTTTTTCATATGAAAAAAAGCATAAAAGCTAAGTGTGAAGTAATATAATAATTTACAAGAAAGTATAAATATTCTCTGAAGTTCTGCAGCTGAGCGGTGACACACACCAGCTCTTTTCTGGGATAGCTAGTCTCCTTTTGACCCTGGCGTCTGAAGCCTACAGTGTGAGACGGACATATGGAGGTTTCCAGATGCTATGCTTTAATATGTCCATATTTTTAATAGACTGCAGTTTCTAAGTTCAGGGTATGCTAATTGCAAGCTGCTCTGAACATATGGAGACTGTTCAGTTTTACAGCAATTCAAAGAATAACAGCAACTTGTAACTGGGGGTCATAAAAGAGAATAGACCATTTAGAAGATGAAAAGAAGATAGGTGGAATGGCATTTATCACTGATAGCTGTACTTTATGTATCAGAAGAACTAAGTTTTGTATGTTTTGGCTGAAGAAGAATGAAAAGTACAAGGACAATTTTTTCCTCGCTGAGATGGTCATTTCCTTGCTGTTCCTTGGGCTGGGCTTATTCCTGCGAGAGACTCAGTTCCCCTGACTTTGGTGGGCTTGCAGTATTCATTTTTCACATCAGGCCATGCATTCAACGGCTACAGGCAGAAAAACTAGAACTACAGTGCTGACAGCCAATGCAAACATATATCTTGGTTTGTAAAACTCAATCATGTTTGCCCACTTCTCATAAAAAGGACATAGTCTGGTAAAGGCAAGAGCAGAGCTGTCACTTAGAAACAAGTCACCCAGCCACCGGACACTAGTGCTCCTTGCTTGTAGCCTAAGACTACTCTTAATTATGCAGTTCCTGGGTTTTCAGTATTCTCTCATGGACAGTTATCTATTCTTTAGCCTCATTCCCATCCAGAAAAGGATTGATTAGGATCTGTTATGCTTCCATTTCAATGGTTTCTGGCCACAGTAGAAGCTATGCTCAGTATTTCTGCTGCACTTAGTTCTCCCTGAGTCCCAGCTCTGGAGCATCATCTTTCTTCCCCAGCTTCCATGCACAGAGGTGGGTACAGCGTGCAGCAGCCGTGGGAACATGGTTAGTCCTTTTTTTCTATTGAGAATTTTCCTCTGTAGTGTGTACCTCAAGAAAGTAAAAAGGCAGAGGGTTTTACCATATACAACGAAAAACTCATCCATGTAAAACCTTAAGAAGAACAGGCCCAGTTCTCTTATTTATATGTGTTTAAGGTAAGAGCAACATGGGGGCAAAAACTGGGCTGACACAATTAGACTGAAGAATTTAAAAAGATTTATGGGAAACTTGTAAAGCGAGTTCCTGAAGGGCTTTGATTGTTTATGCCCTTTGTTCTCCTGTTCAGTTGATGCCTCATCCAAAACACGCCTGTCGTTCACGCTGATGCAGAAAGAAGCCAAAATTGCTCCCGGCAGTCCTGGGAACTCAGAGAGCAATGGTGTGGCAAAGTGGGGAGCTTCCCTGATGACTAGGAAGCCTTTGCATAAACTAATCCCCTCCAAGGGCTCTTCAGGAGGAGCTCCATTTTCTGTCAGTGTGACGCTAAAGCCAGCTTGACTTTTGATCCAGACAGGTTCAAAGTTGCCTTCAGTCTTCTGAAGTTGTTCCAGCCTCCTCAAGATTCTCAAGTTTTATTTCTCTCTCTTTTTTTTTTCTTTCTTTATTTTTCTCCCTTTTTACACAGCATAAAATCAAGTCTGTGAGCATTAAGATTCAGTTTCTAAAGCCGTGTTCACTGAGAAAAAATAAGATGCAGAAATTTCACATCTGAGCTCCCTTTCTAGTTGATGGAGAGACATAGACACTTCTGGAATGTGATTCATCTTAGCCTAAAATTAGGCCTCCTAAATAGGACAGCTGAATTACACCCTAGATTACCTATTGCTCTCCTTTGAGCACAAAAGTGAGCCAAAGGCGATGGGCTCAGATGTACTGTCGAGACTGCAAATGTCTAAAGCTAGGTGAGATGAATCCCACTCACAAACTTTGAAAAGTAGTGTATTTGCATAGGGCGAACAACTACTTTTAATATGAGAATGGAGAATAAAATGTCCAAATCTTTCATCTGTGCTTACTGAAGTGTTGGAAAATATTTTGGTGAAATAGTATTGCTTTGACTTTATATTCTTTTCTGAACTTCCAAATACAGCTAAGAGACCAGTTCACACTGGGAGGTTTATTTGTTGAATCCCATCTTGTTTCTGTATGTTCCAGGAAGAAGATCATGGTTCTCTCAGATGTATTTGTTATTTGGTCTAATTCACTGAATCATTTCTGCTGCACTCTCTTAGACTGCTCTTTGCTCATGAACAAGTCATTTTGCACACTGAAAATTTTATATTGTTTCCATCAGACACAGAAGCATATCTAATTTTTCTGAATTAGGATGACAGAAGAAAAAAAAAAATTGATGAACACAGAGAGTGCTTTTAAATTACAATAATAGTTTACAGTTAATAACTCACTTTCCATCTTAAGATGTATGTATTTCCTAAACATTGGTTTATCTTGCAATTAGATCATGTGAATATTATACTGTGTAACTGACTGCCAACAGCTCCAATGGTCTGCCATAAATTCCACTCACTGCCCTTTTTCCTGTAATCTGGGTGTCTGCACAGCCGAATGGCTGCTTTTGCTCAAATGGACATTTGGACATACAGCTTCCACTGTTGCGTACAGCCTGCTCAAAAATGCATGTACAAGTTAACCACAAATTATACAGTTACAAATTAATTTATACAGTTCACATCCAGATACCTAAACTATGAAATCCAGTTGATCTAACTGCAGACATTTAATGTGCTACATCTTAAATACCAAAGCGAACCAGTCATCCTAAAAAAAGATCTGATATTTCCTATACAGTCAGCGGTGAGATGCCTTCAAAGGAAGATCCTGTCTGCCTGGATTTCTGGAGAACTGATTCACTAGGCATGTAAAATGCAGGCACAGATAAGGTATCTAAATTAGGCTGGCTGAATCCCATCATAGGCATCTCTTCTCCTTTAAGAATCAATGTTCCCACAGAAGTTAATGGAAATTGGGTGCATTTATAGGAATTAGCTTATGACTTCAACCCAAGTCCTGGACAAAATTTGTAGTGGAACTGGAAGAAGGATCCATCAGGGCCATTTTTAAGGATGCACTCAGTTTCCAGACATTGTTATCTAGTGCCCTCTGAGGTGCCTGAGGATGTCTGAGACCTATGCATGGGCTGTAGGTGTGACAGAGACCCAAAACCTAGGTCCTTCTAGACTGAGCCAAGAGGAGAAGCCTTAGTCATCTCAAGGAACAGTAGATGCCCTTATGCAAGAAACTGCACTAAGCTCCTAATTTTAACTGCAGAATTTGAGAAGCTATGGCCAAACTATTTCTAGGTTGAAGTGTGTAATACCTTTATTAGCTGAAAAATATAAAAGGGTTTTTTTCTTTTGCTCTTGATCAAGTTCTGTTCACAGTATTTTCACTCTGTGCCCCCGCTTCCTCAGACCCGTAGTGTTCATTTTTTTAATAAACAAATGTAGGAAACTATTTTTATTTTTATCATAAAACACCAACAAAAGCAGTTTCTTTCATTTGCCTGCCTTACTGGAAAATTTGTGATGTCTTCACTCATCATTAATTTGTCTGATAACTAGGTATCTTCTATATGTCTATCGATGAATAGTTAGAAATAAGGTCATCTCTTGGTTACGCCAGAGGCCTGGGGGATTGGGATCTAGTTCTTCTCATTACTTTCTTATACGATCATGACTACTTTCCTTTGCAATCGTGGGTGAACCACTTCTATCTGTATTTCAGTTATTACTGGCAGTAGATCAATGTGAGAGGAGAATGGCACGGAGAACCACAAACTGAAAGGGTGAGTCCATGCTGTGTTGGGCCACGCAGATGTCTCAGCTTGTATAAAAGCTGGTCAGTGCTCAGCTTAACATAGCCAGGCTGGTGTCAGCCCATGCAGCCAGCTGAGTTGGTCTGTACCCATCCTTGCAAGGACGCGGATCTGTGGGGAGAGCCATCGCCAACCTGTCTGCCCCCGACATTTCCCTTACTTTCCTTGTCCAGATAAAGTCTGGGTTGCTGAGACTGCTGACCCAGGGCCATTCCCTAGACATGTTGCAGCCAGCCATGTCTTAGTGATCAGGTACCAATATCTGACATTTATGCTCATTTACTGCGGCCAGACTGGGCTGCAACGTGTCAAGCTCTTTCCACTACTGAAATAAGAGCCGGGGTAGCTCAGCGCATTACAGGATTAGGCTCAGTTGCCTAAACCAGAGCCATTTTTCCCACCTTCCCAGCCCTCTCCAGCTCTGTAGGTATCAGCTATTATCTTTTAATAGCTTTAATAGCACTACTGTTGTTGTTCTTTAGCTAGGTAAGAAAATCCGTAATCCAAGCTGTCTGAAAATTGCCTGATAAAATGTTTGGAGAAAATTGCCACCCACATACTGTATTCCTCTGCAATGTATGGGAGCATTTCCAACACTTGTACAAGATGAGAGAACATGTGTATTTACAAATGCAGATACTTATGTTTAAGCATAAATATACTAATGCAGATAGGAAAATTGGATAGGGAAGTGTTTATATGTGATTTTAAAAAACTATCAGGGTAGACATGCTAGTCATCTAGCTCATAAACATGCGCCTTGTACCTTTATTTTCCTTGTACCTCTTAATACTTATATAAAGTTACAGAAATAGGTAAAGCTATTTGCTTGCGCAGAAAGGAATCAGACTCACAAAACCCAAAGTCTTGATACCCAAGTATGTGAAACTGAACATTTAACCTCATATTTTGGCAGTCTGGTAAAAACAATCTGATCTCCTAATTAGAATAGGAACTGTAGATGGCAGACCACTCAGAACTGAATCATTGCTCTATCTGTCTAGATAAGGGTTTTAGATACATACCTTTAAATTCATGTATTTGAAAACACTGGATACCATATTGCTGTCTAATACAATGGTGTAACTCTATAGGGTTTAGTGTTGCTACTATGATGTGACTTCACATGTTGTTCTAGTACTGGTATGGGTGATAATAAATTCCCAGGATTTTAATGCTAGCAATATATTCATAGCTCTGGCTAATAGGACTGACTTATAGAATTCTTTCAGATAAAAATAGTTATTAGTGCAGAATTACAGACTTTCAAAAGAAAACATTAACTCCCAAGAAACCCCACACTTCAGAAAGCATAATTTTTTTAGCTCTTACTAACTGGTTACCACTAAACCCAGTCTCTAATAAATAACCCCAGCAATTTTACCCTGTCTCTGTACAGTCTAAGGCATCAACTGAGATGAAGAAAATGTCATTCACTTAATTCTTCAGGTGGGGAAAAAGAAGACTATGAAAAATGTATTTTTTATTGTCCAATATTTCTCCAAAACAATGGCTACAATTCCCCTGTATGGAGGGGGAGTGTATTGAGTTCCAGTCCTGCCCTTCATCCCTGCCTGGTCACTTAAATTATAACTAAATTGTCAATGGGCAGAAACAATCCATTTTGCATTCACTTCAGTTACTCAGTGTATTACCACTTAGTTATTGGAAACAGACATCCAAAATTTCAGTGCATGGGGAATTTTCTCCTTCATTACAAGTCTGTAGATCTTAGCAGTAGTGTTCCCTACCAGACCATATGATATCTTGCACCTCATAGGGCAATACCATCCTTTCCCCCCCCTCCCCCAAACCACTGATTTATGACTAGGGTTTCTGTTTCTCTTCACTCTTCTTTCTGAGTACTCTTCTTTCCAAGACATCAGGAAATGAACGCCTTACTCTGCTTGCAAACATCTCATAAATAGGTTCATTCCATAGATAGTTCATGAATTTGAGCTCATCTAATAAATATTTTGGGCAAATCCATTTATATTTTAGCTCCTTGACTTTCAACAATGGTTTAGCCTGAATGCAGTTTAATGCTTCTAATATAAAGAATTTGGAATTGCAGCTTTTTAAAAGACCACTTAAGCTACCAGTAGGGTTTCTGTCCTCTTATGGGATTACCTAATGTATCTAAACAGGAGGCCACTTCCGCTGCCAGCACAGAGGAACCCAGGGACATCTGAGGTATTTACATGAGCTTGGCTAAGATAAAGGGCTATTGGGATATCTGTGCCTTGCTGGCACCTGGAAATCAAGCAGGATACAACAGAGCATCTAAAATGGCTCCAGGTGCCTATGTGTGGGCAAGTGAATCACGTCCTTCTGCCTGAAACTCAATACAAGTGAGGGATGGTCAGTCAAGAGTTGGCAGAGCTTCACCAAGCTTAACTTCCCAGTGTGACACCTGAGTTAGAAAAAAAGGCCACTGTTCTTTGGTATGGATGTAAATCAACAGAGAATCCAGCCACTCATCCTGCAAGCAGAGAAACAGGGTACAAATATTACTTTCCCAGTCTACTTTGGGATCATGAGGCCTCTATGCCATCTTCTCAAGGCAGTGTGAGAAGGCACTGCCTAGCCCCAAATTAATTTCATTTTGTAAAGGTCGCCTGACTCTTCTACTTATGGCCTGAGCACTTTTTCAGTTCTGCCATCCAATCAACATCTGCATGAATGATGATGGAAGAAGGCAACTCTTTGTGTTGGTCTAAGTTTGCACAGGAGCTGAATGAATAAGCCATTGACCGTGCAAACATCCCAGGAAACGGGATCAGAAGTGCTTGTGAATGGATATTTCATTTCAGCCAGCATACTCTAGGTAACATTTGCTTTACATTATTTTTCAAGAGATTTTGCTTCTAACATCTGCTTATGGAAGTCGTTAGAAGGTTTATTTGTTCAGTGAGTTTTCTGATGGTAACACTCGTAGCTGTTCTTCACGGCCACCTGTGTCTTACGTGGTTCTCTGATTTCTGTGCTTTGGGACATAAATATTCCCCCACAATGCCTGGCCAATTGCACAGAAAAGTCCCACAGTCCCTCTGACAAAGACACTGACAAAGGTGGTGGAATTACAGACAGAGCATCCTGAATTCAGATGTCTACCTGTGTCTTGGATCTGGCAGGGTCATTGTATAATCCCAGAGTATGTTTATCTTTTCAAGTTGCAACACAGCCAAATTGAGAACACTTCTTAAGGCAGGTGCTTCCAACTTTTTTGTGACACAGGGAGATCAGGCACCAGACAGAAAAATAACTCACTGAATTTCTTACTCTGTCAAGCTATCCATGAATTAACCATCTGCTCCTGCATGCACACACACACAGAGGTTAACCTATGATTAAAATTTCCCTTTTCATGATTTTCATGAATTACTCATTTTTATGCACTGGCATTCATCAGTGGATGGTTGGTGAACCTCAGAAAATCAGGCCTTGGTGTCCTCAAGAAATCATCGATGGATGGTCTTTCAATCCCTGCGAAATCTGCCCTGAGAGGCATCCCAGCTCAGGGGAGATCCTGGGTCGCACAGCCTGCTGCGGTCCTGGAGACCTCAAAGGGTCTCACTCTTGGATCGCTATTTATAGGATCTTGAGATGATTGGCTTTGGTCAGAATTCTCTGTTCTGGCTACAGTTCATGCTGAGCCATTCTGGTGGACAATTCAGGCAGCAGATGGCCCAGATGTGGCCAGGGGGTGCCTGGCCACCCCGGCTCCAGGGTCCTGCAGTTGTGACCAAGATAACAGCAGAATGGGAGTTTTTCCCAAAACGGCATGGCTCATCCTGATGTACCATTCAGGCAGCAGATGGCCCAGATGTGGCCAGAGTGCCTGATGATGCCCCAGTCACTGCTCTTGTATCCAAGCGAGCAGCACCATGGGGCTTATCCTGAGATCTCGGAGTGGCCTGGGGGGCTGCACCACCACCCAACAGTGAATGCTGTGATAAAAATATAAGGGAACAGTTACCTACAGAAAGGGTTTTCTTTATTTATCTTCCATTTACCAGTTGTTTAACTCTTCCTATTTACTCTCGCATTGTAGTTACAATGTCTGTCTGGAGGTCGTGGCTGCCCCCTCCCTGGAAGTGTTTAAGACCAGGTTGGATGAGGCTTTGGGCAACCTGGTCTAGTGGAGGGTGTCCCTGCCCATGGCAGGGGAGGTGGAACTAGATGGTCTTTGAGGTCCCTTCCAACCCAAACTGTTCTGTGATTCCATGATTCTGTGATTTAACTTTAATTAAACTAGACAGAGCCTAGAGAATTTATACCAGTTACATGTAGTTCTCAATAATTCAACAGCTTTTGTGTAGCACCTTTACTGAAATTTTGAATTAAAGTTCTCATACAACCCAAAGGAGTGTTAATATTGGAGAATAAGGTTTTTACAGAGGCATTTGTGGGTAAGTAACAGAAAATGGCAATATGACAATATTCCTGGGAACCTGAAAAGTCTAGCAAAAAAAAAAAAAAAAATTAAAAAGAAATTCTATAATGTAACTGACTCCCAGGAGGTAAAGCACAGGTATTACAGCTGAGGCAGTTTGCTAATATTTTCAGAGTCAGGTGAGAGGACAAACAAAACAACTTTTCATTTTAATAGAAATACCTATTTCAAACACTTTGGGTTTTCAGCCAGCCTACAATATCACAGTGACTGATGCCCTGTAAAGACAGAGGCACAAAACACAGCTGTAAGAGATTCCTGAATGAAACAGGTCAAGCAGTTTGGGTGAGCATCTCAAAGGTTTCATCAAACTTTATTGTCCATAACGTGACTGTGAATCTGAATTGATTGTTTACTTGCCATTTTGGCTAGAATCAACGTTTTTACAGCACTGAAGACATGAGATACATTCATTAAGGGACTGGTTTAAAGACTTGAGATGATAGTTTTATTTTTTTCCACTCATTCTTGCTTGGAATCTCATCCCTTTATCATGATCATAGCCAGATGCTTTGGACACACGTAACCAACAGTTCTCCTGGGCTCAGCTTTTCTTTCAATTATTAGCAGTTTCCTCCTGATTTAGGATTGATGGAAATTTGCTCTGTACCTGCCCCTAAAGAGAAGCAAAAGGACACAGCATAGACATGAATTCATGTTAAGTCATTGGCTTTTGGATATTGCTTAACCATAAACTTACTAAAACTAGCTGGTTTTTCTATACAGTAATTTCAACATCCAGGCTCCAAGTGGTATTCAGAAACACACAATTCATCATGCATTGGCTACGAGGTTTAGAAGGTAGTTTATGTCCTTGAAAGTTTATTTGTTTTCTTCAGGCATGCCATTTCTACTGCTAAATTATATTACTCCTGTTTAAAAGCCTACCTGCAGAATAAATTTATTTTACCTTCAACATGACAACTGTGTCTAGGTCACCAGGATGGACTTTGCCAGAGGAAAGTGGAAGTTTGCTATACAGCTAGCAGTATTTCTGCTGCTTAAACCATGCATCCTGTAAAGGGCTAGCTGGCCTCTCACTTTATGATTACAGACCAGTATAAAGACCTTCTGCTGCCGAAACACAGATGTTTGGTGGTGGTGTTGGTTTGTTTGTTTGGTGGCCTCCAGAGACTGTAAATCTGGGGCTGGCACATAAGACAAAATTAATGGGTGCTTTTTACCAGCGTGGTGAGGCTGCAGACAGCTCCTCACTTGTCTTGTTCCTTCCATCCTCTGCCCCCATCATGAGCTTGAACAAGTGTCTTTGGAGACTTTGCTGTCACTTGCAATGCTTGGTCCTCAAGCCAGTGCATGCAAATTTGGCACCTTCATGCAGAATGGAGCAGGATGCAGAAGCCAGAGGTGGAGATCTGTCTCTGCATGCAGGAGGGCAGGGAGAGCAAGCCTGAATGAGGAACTGGTACATCCACCACTATGTGGCTCCACCCGGAGTGAGAACTAGGAAAGGACCAAAAGGAGATTCTCCCATAAGCAAGCCAGAAAAACTCAACATATTTAACCCATGTGCTCCTTTAAGTAGCTGTTATTGTGCTTGACTCTGAGCAAGTGATGTGGTGGGGATGGTGAGCTGGCGGATGCTCTATCCAAGTGCTGAGTTTGACATCAAAGAAGCAGCACTTCGGAAAAAATCCCAATTATTTTCAAAAACTAAGGTGCCATCATTAGTATTTCTTTACTACAGATGGATTTAATAACTGGCCATTGAGCAGCATTTTCCAGGATTAAAACTTGGTACTACCAATGACACTGCTGCTCCCCTTCTGCAATTTTATCAGTATAAAAGAACATTTGCTGTATGAGAAGGTCAAGTCATCCTGGGAATAAGCAACTTTATATTGGAGTATCTCAGCTGAAATGTGGAACAGTGGTAGTATATCAATGTGGCTGAAAATTTCCTAACCAGGAGGGGAGGCGTAGTGGTAAAAATATGTAGTGTAGTCCATCTGGGTAATTGGATTCTTCTTCAGTGCATCCTCTCAGCTTTAAATCAGTGTAAGTTCATTTCACAAGGGGAAGCAGGTTGAGGGGGCCAAAACCAAAGACCATGAAACAGGAAAAGCAAAATATTTTCACTTCGCAGTTCCTGCTTTGGTAGGATGTTGAGTCCCTGCAGAGGGAGAGATGGATGTGTTAGCAGTGGCAGGACACTCAAAGCTATTGCTCCAGGAACAATTGCAAAGGACAGTCAACATTCGCCCTCTTACTTAAAGCATACCCCACAGTCCAAGGCAAGATAAAAGAAATATAATAAAATTTTATGATCTGATAAAGAAATTAAATGAATGAGAGAGGCACTGGCCATGGTAGCAATATTTTATTTAGCAAAAATTAATGATGTTTTTTTTTCTTTCTTTCTAAAAGAGCTTTAGCGTTCAGTGCCTCACCTTTACTCACGGTAACTTTCCGATGGTCCTCAGCACCAGGCACTCAATGTCCTTTTTCTAGCAAGGAGTTGGCATATGAAACCCTGTGGTGTGCTTGGGGATTTTATAATACTGTAGAAATGCTGAGACTATAACATCTGAATTTTCAGAGAGGATTTAGGAAATAAAGCTACATTATTATGCTAATGCCTGTACACCACCAGATTTCCTTCCAAAATACTGCTAACATTAGAACATATAACCTGAGAAAAATAAATAAAGCAATTGCTAAATAAATGGATTTATATTCTTAGGAGAGAAAAACTTTTCAAGCTTAATCTGGAAAAATAAATCTCTTCTAACTAACTTTTATTTTCTGTTTTTCTACACCAGAGACCACACAAACAATAGGAAATGCACTGCTAATTCAAGATAGAACAGATTTGTTCACCTAATGATAAAAAGTTTGCATATTTTGGGAAAGATAAAACATATACTTCATGTTTTTCACTTAATCAATAAGGTTATTTATAGACCCCCAACAAAGAAACTATTTTGTTCAACTGAAACATCCCACAGCTGACAGTAAATATCAAGCCTTACACTTTTAAAAAGAAAAAAACCTTTCCAAATGCAACAAAAGAAAAGTCCTTTCCCTCATGGCCACTGTGTGTAAGAAGACAGATGAGAGATAGGTGGGAGCAGTGGTTATTTTGGTGATTTTTCCTTCCGCAGGCAGCTGTGATGACTTTTTCCAGGAGCCTCCAGGAAGGGTTGGGGAGAAAGGAAGCACTCAGGTGAGTGATGGATGGGGAGGGCGATGGGGAGTTCAGCAGAGAACCTGTTTGGAACTCTAGGTGCTGTCAAAGGACCTGCACAACATTGGGCTGAGCCTCCTTTCTCCCTCCATCCTTCTTACTTGCAAGAAGAAAACAGTAGTTTCTGTTTCCTTCCGGGGCAAAGCCTGGCTTGTTCCATGAGTGTGCAGAGCAGATGTGGCAATCTGAGACACAGAATCCCTGTGCCACAGACTATACGGCCCGATGCTAATCTGTCCCCACCGTAGTGGCACAAGACATCCCTTCTAATGGGGCACAGGGGTAAAACAGGAGTCCTTGTGGAGCTGGACCCTGCAGAACTGGATCACAAGCCCAGTGACGGGTGTGAGGCAGGCTGCGTCCTCAGGGGTACTGTGCTGTCCCAGGGGCGAGTTGAGGTGGGTATGTTCACGTTCATCCTCATGACCTGGAACTTCTAATGACTCGGCAACTCTAACATGTGTAATGTCAGTGCTGGGCTTAGGGGTAATTATTCATCCACATTTGTTTGACTATAAAGAGCCACTGGAATCATCCATACATCTCCCCTTTGCTTTACTACTTGCAGACACGCACTCACATGGGTTTCGTTTACAAGCTGAAGAAATGGTTGTTATTACTGCAAAAAATATTACAGGTAACCATGTGGATAAAAAGTATTAGTCCCTGCTCTTGATTGCTATTCATTCTTGGCTGCTTCTTGCTCATTGCTGGAATAATTTCCCAATTACATAAAAAAAACCCCACCATGATTCAATGATACCTGTGTGCATAATTATAATACTGATAGATAATAAGTAGAGATATTGAGTGTATTTGAAGAAAACCAGGATCAGCTTGCAAGCAATTTGTGAGCAGAAAAAGAGCAAAATGACTGCAATAATTTCCTGTATTTAAACTGAGAGAAGTCTTTGTAATGAGTTTATGGTAAACAGACAAGGGAATGTCACTTTCTTACTTATTTGAAATATGCAGCAAGTAAAGGTAAATTGCTGTCAGGACTCATTTATGTTTATACTCTGCACTTATAGTCTGCAGAATGTTTACCTGCTTTTTTAGATGCTCATTTGGAAGGTTTGGCATCCTTTGAAAACCAGTTTACTATCATCAGCAAGTAACTTGATACAAAATTCTTGCGCAATACAGCAGGATTCTTATTAATTTAAGTAAGGACTCAGTTAAAGAACAAAATTTTCCACTATGTGTGTGCAAGAATTAGATATTTTATAAGTTTGTCAAAAATCACCCAGTTTGATGGTATGTTAGATTTTAGTCAAAAATGCCAACTTCTTCATGGTAAAATTTGGAAAAGATCTGAGGACTTAACAACAGTATTCAAATTGCTAATAGCCAAAGTGTAGATTGAGGAATGAATACAGACAGTTTTAAATTCACTCCAAGCCTGATACACATTATTAAATTGATATGCAGGGGTGGTGAAACATTCTGCTATGGTGCTGCAGAAGAAATAAGTTTCCAGGAGATCGCAGAATCACAGACTGGTAGGGGATGGAAGGGACCTCTGGAGATCACCTAGTCCAACCCCTCTGCTAAAGCAGGATCACCTAGAGCAGGTTGCACAGGATGGCGTCCGGGTGGGTTTTGAATATCTCCAGAGAAGGAGACTCCACAACCTCTCTGGGCAGCCTGTTCCAGTGCTCTGTCACCCTCAGAGTAAAGAAGTTTTTCCTCATATGCAGATGGGTAACTTCCTGTGTTCCAGTTTGTGCCCATTGCCCCTTGTCCTGTCACTGGGCACCACTGAGAAGAGTCTGGTCCCTTCCTCTATATATTCACTGTTTAGATTTTTATAAATCTTGATGAGATCCCCTCTCAGTCTTCTCCAGGCTAACCAGACCCTGCTCTCTCAGACTTTCCTCACAGGAGAGATGCTCCAGTCTCCTCATTGTCCTCGTAGCCCTCCACTGGACTCCCTCAAGTAGTTCCCTGTCTTTCTTGAACTGGGGAGCCCAGAACTGGACACAATATTCCAGTTGTGGCCTCACCAGGGCAGAGTAGAGGGGGAGGATAACCTCCCTCAACCTGCTGGTCACACTCTTCTCAGTGCACCCCAGGACACCATTGGCCTTCTTGGCCACGAGGGCACGCTGCTGGTCACGAAGAGCTTGTTGCCCACCAGGACTCCCAGGTCCTTCTCTGCAGTGCTGCTTCCCAGTAGGTCAACCCCTCACCTGTACTGGTGTCTGGGGTTGTTCTTTCCTAGGTGCAGGACCCTACACGTGCCCTTACTGAATATCATTTGGTTCCTCTCCACCCAATTCTCTAGTCTGTTCAGATCTCGCTGAATGGCAGCACCGCCTTCTGGTGTGTCAGACACTCAGAAATTCAGATGTTCCCATAAAAAATAAATTAATGTACAACATGTTTTAACATATAGAGTGTTTTAATGTATAGAGATGTGTCATGTGTGAGGCATCTCAATTTTTGCACTGGGCTTGCAATTGTATCATTTACATACTTTAAATAATACATATTAGTATTGCAGTGCTGAAATGAGAATCCGGTTGTGGCTGGATCAGAAAAAGGTCCCCTTCTAAGATCCTAATTGTATTTTTCATTACATGCATATACTGGCACAAAATAAATTATTTTTGTTGATGTTTTACAGACTTTCAACTGCTTGAGAGAACTGAGTCCATGCATGGCGGATGGATCAGCTTTGTTACTGCTTGATTAATGTAAAGAGCACTTTCATTACACCCCTGGGCATCCCAAAGGTTTTATTAGGGACATTCTTTCCTTTTGAAAAATGTACGCGTGGAGAGCAACTGAAGAGTGTTCAGGCTTAATAAGATGAGAGGGGCTACAGAGAAAACAAAGGCAGTAGCTAGCAAAAATCTGTGCAGAGGATGTTGACTTTTTCTCTTGCCCTTGGGTTGTATGTACAGAATGTATCCTTTTCTCTCACAAATCCCATCTGTCATTTCTAATTTCTAAGAAAGGGTCTGGCAAAGAAACGTGAAGAATCTTGTGAGTTAGAATTACTGGTGTTGTAAACTGGAAATAGAACCGATAATTTTTTTGACAGAAGAGATTGATGTCAGATAAATGTAGTTCAGTTAAATTGAAAGTTGCCAAAATTTGCCATAAAAACACTTAGTTGAGATAAATCCTCATGTTGAAAGAAACTGTTTTCATAGTGTCAAAATATATTTATTTCTGTAGCTAAAATGTTTAATTGTGGTTTGCCATTTCAATTCTTTTTATTTTGGTCTCACATTGCACTGACAGCATTGTATTTATAACACAATATTAGAACATTATATTTAGTATACAGTGTATGATTTTTTTCACAACGTAAAATTTCAGTGTTGCTAAACTAAAGATTTGGATGCCCTATATTTAGATTTGTTTGACATGCTGTTGCAAGGAAAATTTTAAAATATGGATTACTATTTTCTTCCTCCTGTATATCAATAAAATGCCAGAATATCAGAAATTCCTAGAAAATATGCTGTATTCTGTACATATCTAGTTAAAATTAATTAATATTAATCAATCCTGTCAAGGAAAAAGTAGACTTCAAGCAATGAGTGAAGAACAAATAGTAAATGGTCGATTAGTAAATGGTTTGTCACAAGCTCTGCAACAGAAATCTCAAGCAGACTGTGAAGCTGGGGAGCAGGGTCGTAGTTCCCCAGCCATGTGGCATGTTCATTTATTTCTTTGTGCATACACAATATGCAACAATTTATTGCTAAATGTATAAAAAACGTATTATCTGATTTTGCCTTCAGTACACTACCAGTTTAAGACCAATACGAGGGAAGAATCTAGCCATGTATTCATTATTAATAGAGTATTTAGAATATTTATGGTGCTAATGTCACTGTAACCAGATCTGTTCTCAAATAAGCCAAAGGTAAACCCCCTATGATGAGACATTGCTGACTGCTTTTAAAACTTCATCCATAAGCTGCAAAGCCCATTTCCAAATATAGGTAATTGATTCCCTTACCATTTGGATGTGTAAGAACTGATAATTATGTATTGCGGTCACATTTATGGAGATGTTCACAAAGACTGCCCAACTCCAAGTTTATGGTATCCATGCTTGCTGCAAACTAAAGGAAATCTGGAGAAATTAATGAGAGATTTGAACTATTTTTGATAAGACTAGCTATTTTTCTTAAGACTAGCTAAATACTAGAATATTTAGCATGATTGGGCAAGATTTCAGATTTGAAGAGCAGGAAGCACTGTGGTTTCAACCCTGATCTTTAGTGTAATTGCAAATTTTCTGTAGGGATTGGAGTTTTTATGATCATTTGTGGCACACGTCCCAGTGATTTGTGACAAAATGTCATGCTGGATATCCCAACCAGGTGGGTGGTTAGTCTTTCAGCTGTATGCTCTGTCACTGCCCAGTCTCACTAACTGTGCACAGAGGCTTAAATAAAAGATTAGAGAGGACCGACGGGTTAAAACTGGGGCTAGAGGATGTGGGAGATGTTTTCCATTAAAGGAAGTTTTAACATCATTGCTGGCATCGGCAGGGACTCTTTTCTCAAGGTTACCCAAGAGAAGTCCCCGTAGCTACAGAAGATCATTGAACCCCGCAGGGCCCCCCTGCCTGTCCTGAGACTAACCTGTGTTAATCACAGCCGTGATTCGCAGGGAAGCTTAGCAAAAGCGATGAAGTCCTCATTACTCATTGGGACAGAGCAATTGAAAATGCCACAGAATGGTAATAAAGAAAGATCTCGGCAGCAGTGTTTCCCATTCATCACTGAACTTCCTTTCATCTGCTTAGCCTTTTTTTTTTTTTTTTTTTTTTAATTGCTGAATGGGATATCTTGGATTCTGTAATCTTATCTTTGAGGACACTACTAGTATGTACAATGAACCTGTGTTGTACGTATCACGTTGTTCGAATGGGCTTATGACTCTACCCTGAGCAAAGAGAATTAGTATGCAAAATGTCAATACAATGTTAAATTAAACAGCACATGGTAATGAAAGGCATTCAATTTAGTAAAGTGAAGTGAAATCTTAACTGAGCAGAACCGATTATTGTATAAAACAGAATGGATAAAAGGCTTGACTCACCCATTGTCTAGACAAATCGCTTAGAAACATGTGGGTTGGCTTTAGAGCCACTTAGATAATGTAAAAGCTTATTTGTAATCTGTTTGCCAAATTAAAAATGTTTTTTGATTTGACTCATTTGTAAGCTATTAAGAAATATGATGTGTTGCCAGACAGCTTAAGAAAAGTAGCAAGAAGGTAAACAACTTGCCCAATGGCAGACAACAGATCCAGAGTAGTATTTCTGACACATCATTTGTCCTCCAGAAAATGTAGTTTTGGTTGATTTAAAACTCTTTGTGAATTCAACTGGAATTCAGCAAACATTTTTGCTAAATAAAGCTAAAGAAAACAGGAAAAAAATGTAGATGCTGAAATCAGTTTTTCAAGGTAAGGTCACACAGAGGTTTGGATTTCTTTTTCAAAGGCAGGAAGAGTAAGAACATGATCCCCAACACTTCTCAAAGCAGTGATTAGGACAACATGGGAAAGGGAAACCAAGTTTGATTTTCCTCTTTGCCTGATCTATAGTGCAAAAGTTTGCTGATAAAAAATGACTTTCATCACCCCAAATTTGCATGCTTTAATGCTTCCACTCAATGCCAGCTGTGCAAGAAGGGTGCTGGCCAGGGAACACCACGTCCTCCAGTCCCTACCTGCCTTCCTGGCCACGGGCAGGACTGCGACTGTCACCTCTCCGCGGGAGATGGAGGGACTGAGCCCAAAGAGCCCGCAGACTGTGGGAGGCGGGAGTCAGCGAGGTGCTCCAGGGCATCATGCCACAACCCTCAGTCCTGCAGGATCTAATGAAGTCAAATGTCCACAGGACTCCTCCGTGGGCACAGCACTGATTTCATATTTGTGAAGATAAGAACTCTGCCTCTGCTACTGCCTACACACCTGCCTCTCCTTTGCCCTGTACCACTCATTGAAAGAAGGAAAATTATAACTATACTTACGAGAACCTGTGAGAATTGCAGGCTCTGCTGAAGCCTGTATTTTCCTCTGTGTTGCAATGTTTTCTAGGATTAATGAAAGTATTTTATTTTTTTATTACTGTTTCAGCGTACTGATGGAATGTTTTCTGTGGTTTTTATTCCAATTGGTTTTCTTTACAGTTTTTTCACACTAGAATATAGTTCATATTTTTTCCTCTTCTTTGAGCACACATCTAGGAGTGCTTTTGACCATGTTTGTTGTGAATTATTTGATTATATTCCTTATTTTGATTGCCCATAATAAAAACATTAGTTCATACAAAAATCTCTTCAAGCATGAAATGGTACACACTAAATTGCTACACATGCTCTGCTTTCAAAGAATTAGGAACAATAGCTTGCACAGAGTATTATTAATCGCTATTCCAACTCCAAGCACAGTAGACGTCTGGAGTGTTGGATTTTTTTTAAAAGAAAACATATTAAAACACATTAAAAATCTCTCCCCAAGTAGGCTTAGAAAATGACTTCATGTCTTGGCTGCTGAAGCTTAGTAAACAGTCTGCCTGTTGTCACCTCCCTCTCTGCTGGCATGGTCTTGCTCTTTCCTTCGAGTCAATTATTGGTCATGATATGATTTGATAGCGATGGGAATGTTCAGCTTTGGGAAGGCCAGCCCAGTCACTTCACCAGTGCCCCCACCGAGAGCCCTCTTGCACTCGCCCTGGCACCGTTTACATGTCTTTGCCAGGACTCCCTCACTCGAGCTGGCCAGGCTGCTCCAGGGATGCTGCCGAGGAGCAGCACCAGCGTGACAGGGGTCCGGCAAGAAATTATATACAGCAAGTCATGATAAAAGTAACCAAGGGGTTTGCAGAGCCAGACACCAAGAAGCTGGGAAATGCCAGAGCAGAGGTCATCCATGCAAACTGCGTTCAACCACTTGGTGCGTATTCATTGTGATACAGCCCCTAATTACACGCACACATGCAATTTTTTGGACCACTGCCATACTCAACACCAGCAAAATCTTAGCTGTGTAATTCTTAATTTTTAAGTCATTGTCTCTGCAACTGTAAGAAGTCTTGTCACTTGGGTTTTCTCTTTTCTATGTGCATGCAACAAAATTCAAAGGGAGAAATAACAACTGAAAGCTTTTGATGACAGTGTTTAAGAGCAGGAAGAAGACTTCAGTCCTTCCTCAAAACACAGTGACTCTGAAAACAAGACAAGATCCTTAAAACTTTTACAGCATCTCCACGTCCCATCCTATTCATGACTCACCGATATGCTTAATTTGAAACCAACTGCTAGCTCCTTGCAGTGGAGGCTGCATCTTATTTATTTAAAGCCATTTACATTAAATCAGAGATTTGTCTTGTCCCCTGAGTGGTCACTTAAAGCAGGTTTAATTGTATGGGAAAATAGACTCACTAATGTCAAATGGAAAGCAAGGCCAATTAAAAATTACAGCAAGCTATTACCAGTCTCTTAATAAGGAATTAATTAAAAGATCTGCTAAAATAAATTTTTGAACTTGAAAAAAGAACCAAAGCAGCTAAGAGAGGGGAAAATAAATTAGGAAAGGACTTGTTTGATCTGAAATAATAGTCATGGGGACATACATAAATATGCTGAAGGCAGAGACACATAAAACCAGATTCACGAGGTGAAATTACCTGGTACAATCCAGATACCCATCTCAGTTCAGACATTTCATAACCTCTTGCTTCTGACATAGCACTCTGAAGGAAGTCTAATATACTGAGAAAACATCATACAAAACATGCAGATGTATTAAAAAATGTAGATATTTTTGTACTCACTTTGCATTTTATGGATCCTTCTTTTCCCATATCAAGAGGTTTGAAAGACTCACCCATTGCCAGAAATAGAGCTGTGGATGATGGATGAACAAGTTTCATGCTGAGGCTCAGACTCCCTCCATTATCTCATGACTACATACACAAGATCATCAGTGCTGAGGTCATGAGCTGCTACCATGCAGATCTGGAAGGTTTCCTGTTGACCGTGAATGCCCACAACACACGCATTTGTCACACACCCCTGTGCTACAGTCCACGAGAGCAAGTCACGCACTGTTGCCCTTCAGATGCACCAGGGAAGTGCATGAGGTTGGCGCTGGTGCTACTGGAGTGGCTCCACACCCCTTCTGTGAAACACAGCGCCCATGGGAATGCAATCCCGTCTTTTCTTGCAGAGTGCCAAAACAGGCGACTGTATTGCAGAGCAAGTTTTAAGGATAAAAGAAGATATGATTTAAAAATGGTTTTGAAATATTGAGCTACAAACAATAAAACAGCAGATTGCAGGAGCTGGATTAATTCATCAAAGAGAGAGTGCTGGATCTTTCAGTGCATTTGTGAGGTTGTTTTACTAAGTGCTAGAAGCCAACTTAGATTTGGAAACACTGAAGAATTCTTAAAGTCTTTCCTGCTCCTGTTACTAAAGCTGGCTGTGGTAAAGTAATCAGAGTAGTTGCTCTGGATGACCTGCTCTTTCTGAAGCCCAAGATGGCATCATTCATTGCTTCTCTTTCTTCCAAATGATCTGCCTTTCAATTCTTGTGATTGGCACAAAGTAATTATATGGTGTTTCCTCCACACAGAACTTTGTCCTATCAGCTGCTGAAGCAGAACTTGTTCAGCTGGCTGCAAGCTTTATCCCTAGAATAACCTGAAGAAAGGAGGAGAAATAAGATGTTTCCATTCTCCATCCTCCTTTAGGACTCTGATTGACTTTTCTATGGTACATTTTCATGATATCATCTTGTCTTGAGTGGCTCTGCATAGTCTGCATCTATCTGAAAATAACTTGCATTTAAAAAGCAACCATAATGTAGCAAAATGAGATGTGAGGGAGTTATACTGAGTAGGAACCACCATCTCTCCAAACCTGGTGTTAGTTCTGTGGCCTCTGAGGGCCACACAACAGTGTCCAACACAGAAATCATAGTACCTAAAAAGCAGATGCCAGTGACAGCAGGTGACACAGCATACCTCAGTATGGCCTAGACCAGTTTTACATGTGCCCCTGGATGTTTCTGGGGACTGGGGCCAACTGGGAACTGGTCTCCATCTAGTCTAGGAACTCCTTGTAGTGTCCAGTACAGGTGGTTGCATGCAAACTGCCTGCTGGGAAGGGTCCCTGATGGCCACATGATGGCTGTGAATTGGCCACATCAGCTGGGCAGTGTGGGTTGTGTCGGTGTCATACATACTTTGTGCCTTGCTGGGACAGTCATAGTCAGAGCCCTAAACTTTCTTGAGCTTGCTTGTGCAGACACAGCCCAGGAGCGGAGAGAGAGGCCAAAGGCACCGCCATGCTCCCAGGCACTGCAAGCAGGGCTGTGCTCAGTGCATGGGGCTGACTACACCACAGCCTGCCTGCCTGACTCCTGCCTCCACATTAAACACCCCTCTCCACATGGAGTCTGACCTTATCTCCCCAGGCTGGATCCTAACCCATTCATGCCCCTTTGTGCACCGCTACTCCCATAGCTCCATGGGGAGCAGCTGGGTATGTCAGCCAGGAGGGCAGAGGTGCTGGCTGGGCTCAGGAGCGCAGTATGACCCAGACTGCACCTCAGTAGGAGCAATGTCTCTTCCCAGACTGGCCCAAAGCCCAGTGGTGAAGGTCTCCCAGGAAGTGGCAAACAAGGGAGCCAAACCTGGAGTCCCAGCATCTTTGAGAGCTGCTGTCACTGCAGGTCCGCAGGCACTGGGCTGTGGGTGCTCTCTGCCACCTGCATCCCCTGTGTGGGGGACCTGGTAGCACTGGGGACCCACATTCAAGCTCAATATATGTCTTGTGGACCAAATCCCAGGGGGGCCCAAGCCCCCGTGCGAGATGCTGTGCATCCCTGCTGGAGCTGGGGCTGCCCTTGATGGGTGGGTGCTCTGCAACCCAGGAGTCCTTTCCTTGGGCTGCAGTGTTTGAGCCTCCTCCTCCCTGAAGGAGCTGGTCTGAACCACAGCCAAAGCTTAACACATCTGTCAGCTCAGATCCACGTGGTGTTCTCCGAGCCAAAGCACCAACAGAGAAAGAACCCCCCTCCCTGTTTCTTACTTGGTCTGTAGGAATTCAATTGCCTGCACACATTGCTTCCAGCAGGCACAGAGCATGGCTTGCCCTGTTTGCCCGGTCCAGATAAATCAACAGAATTTGAATTTAGAAGCCCTAATAAGTGCAGCAAACTACTCATAAATGAGTTACAGGGCAACAATTAGCTATTGAAATTTTTAGATTAGAGAAGCTCTCTTTTCAGGGATGAAAAATGAATTAGTGAAATAATTTATTTGCTGCGAATTGTTCATTCCTCTCCTGTTGTTTGCTGCTCTGCGGTATGTCTGATAAAAAACATTCATCAAATAAGCCTGTCTCACTCTTTTCAGCTACAAAAATGAGGTTTTAATTCATTATGATTTTTCCTGACCCTTCTTTGGATCATTTACATTTGTCAAAGTGGATTTAAAATGCTACCAGATCTCTAACATTTGACAGGCACACTGAAAGGTGTAAAGAACTCTGAAAAGGTGCAAGACGAGGGAGAATAAAGCACAAGGATTTTAGCAGCCACACTCAGTAAAGTCTTTATAAGGACTGATCTGGCATTTCAAAAATAGTTTCTTCCCAACCTTTCGAGAATGTGCTGAGATTTATCATTTGAGAAGAGCTGATTTCACCTTTCAAGCTGAACAATGTACGTACTAATCCTGTGTGCCTATTTTGTAGGTGTTTGTTCTCTAAAATTACAGGGGGGGGAGAAGAGCCTTTCTGGAAACAAAGGTGGTGCTTTCTGTGTCGGCCATGCTGGACCATACATTGATTTCTTATCGTTACCTGAAAAAAGGCCAAAATGTCACTGAAATGAATCATTGGTTAAAGAGAGTAGTTGTCTGAGATGGTTAAATCTGAGCATTCAAACCTAAAGAACCTGTTTTCCTACGCTGATATAGCCTGACATTTTACACCTAACTTTCTCAGATCTCAGTTTTGTTTTGCAGAACTGGTAGTCAGTAATCCCATCTGCATTTCCCCCTGCGCAAGCATGTCACTGCTATTGGCATCCTAAAATTTATTGTGCTAAAATCAAGCTAAACCATTCATGTTAGTGGGCAAGGAAGTCCCAAGTGGGTAAATGTTTATTGCTGAACCCACAAAACCTAGGGGTTTTCCAGATCTCCAAGGTATTTCTCTTGTCCTGCCTGAGAAGCTTGCAAGTCTTGTTAAACTTATATGTGCCTGGAAAAAAAATTCAAGGGACATCTTGTATTACACCCACACTATGCAGTGCCCTCAGTAACACGTGAAGGTGACGCTGGCCTCCAGAGATTAACGGTGTGGCTCAGGTGTAGACTTATAGATATTACCCTTTTCCTGGGACTGTCACTTGAATAGGGTGACCGGCCCCTGCATTTTTTATTCCTTGCCCTCTGTACTGTTCTGCAGCAAGGATACGAGTGACACAACCCAGGCGTTTGAAGATGATTATGGAGCTATGGTTCAGGCATGGATTATTCCTCTCTGTGAGGCTGTTCCATTGACTGGGTGACCATAACAGAGCAGCAAGAGCTCACCTCCCTTCACTTCAGCTTTTACATTATACATTTGTGCGTGGATGTGTGTCACAGACAAAGAGAAAGGATTGCATTCCTCTGTTTCTCAGGTTTCTTACAAATCTTCCTCTTTTATGAATTCACCTCTTCCCTCTCATATTTTAACTGTCCTCAAACATGCAAGAGCTCAGGGACAAGGAAAGTCATTGCAAGGTCTGGGAAGGGGCTGGATCAGTGATTTTTAACTTGTGGCTTGTGCACCCCCAAGCATCATCAACTACCTCCAAGGGGTATTCATAAGGTACGTGAGGTGATGTGCATACTCCATGTCAAGATGAGGTCTGGTGCACAAGCTCTTGCTAATGCCCCATAAATTTCCAGCAAGACAGTGGAAATGGAGCACAGCACACTCACCAGGGTCTCCCTCGCTGGGTGACACAGGCACAAGGACCGCAGGCACATCACAGCTCTCACTTTTCTCCCAGGATGGACATAAGCCTAGAGAAGCAAGCTGTCAGTCAGATTTGTCCCTTTCTATTCCCCTCCAAATAGAAGCTTTTCAGAAGCCAGTAAATTGGAAAAGATCAAAACCTACTGGTGTAGACGATTCTGCTGTGGCCAGAAACTGTTAACTAATTAACCATGGGTTTTACTGGATCAGAGCCCTCAGGACCCACTAAAATGAACTGTATAGTCGAATTTGAGAATTTAAGAGCATGGTGATAGGCCTCCCTGCATGTAAGGGTCCAGGGAACAAATGTCCATCAATTCCTGGAAACTGGAGAAAACAAAGTTAAAAGGAAATGCTTGTTATTCTACTCCTACTTGTTAAGTGCTGGATAAAGTACAAAGCACTATTGCTGGTAAGTAGCATTCGCTGAAAAATCATCACAGAGGTTGCAAATTACTCAAACACTCATACGGGTCAGTTGACCACAGATGAAGAAAACACAATAAAAACTGAGGACACGGAGCTTTGGGAAACGTGCACAGAGTGCAGGGCAAGTTTTGCTCAACGGCTGCAATGAAAACTTTATGGTATCTGCTTAGTTCTCAATGACACCAGTACAAATCTACAGTAACTCAATGTTCTGACAGAGAATTACTGTAGACTTGCTCCAGTCCCGCTGAGAGCAAGATTTATGTCATGTATTTATTCCAAAACACAGTATTTTTTCCTCCATCTTCTGCCATCAGAAGAAATGGATTGAATGTCTTTCTGCAGCTCTGAATGACTTCATACAGGATTAAGTTTGGTATTTGATTTTAAAAAAAAAAAGTTTTTAAAAATCGTTAAAGTGCGTGGCAGTATAGAAACGCATTATTTTACAGCTAGGCAGGCGTATAAATAGCTGAGCTGTTTTGTAGCTG
This sequence comes from Aramus guarauna, assembly GCA_013400195.1. NCBI lineage: Eukaryota > Metazoa > Chordata > Aves > Gruiformes > Aramidae > Aramus > Aramus guarauna. The sequence continues at coordinate 235,015 of VXBL01002619.1, forward strand.
GTGCTTTGCTGGGTTTCACCAGAAGAGGGTAGAGTTTGGAAAGGACTCCTCGCAGCCTGGGCTCCCTATTGTGTTGGGAAACAGCAAAGGGAAAACAAGCACAAGTTTCTCCTCTGCACGCTTGCACCGACTGACTGTGTGCAAGAGTCAGCAGATAAACTCTGGAAGATCTTAAAGTAAAAAGAAAACGGAACGAGAAACAAAATTCCAAAGCAGCTTTCTAGGGAAATCTGTGGAAGCGAAGCGAGAAACCGCAACAGTTTTCTGTGGGCTCACCCTGCTGATTGTCTCTCTGAGAACTGTCACTCACTGCACGTTGCATTAATCAGAGCACAGGATTTATTTCTCTGCCGTGACTTCCAACCTGTGAACAAATATCACTTTTAGAGAGAGAATGCGACCTGAAAAGACTCTCGAGCACTGAGCAGAGGGGTGAGTTTTATTAAATGGTTTCTTCTCTTTCAAATCTGCTGGAGCTTTCTAACGTCCTGCTTGCAGGCACAGCAGCCCGATGACTTGTCTTTTCCCTGCAGCTTGTTGCATACCTCACGAGGCTTTCCTGACCGCAGGTTTATTTCTGTAACCTTTCCCGCCACGACTCCGGGTCAGTTTGATAACATTTGTAATAGAACTGACACGGTGCTGATTTGCTTTCATGAGAAATTAAAACCACAAAGCTTTGAAACCAAACAACAGGCTAAAAAGCAAGTAAAATCCAATACAATTAACATGGCAGGTGACTCTAGGTTTCCAGATGTGAACACTGACAGATCAGAAAAAAATGAAGAAACAGAGATTGTAGTCAATGTCGGTGGGGTAAGGCAGGTGTTCTATGGAGATAACCTGAATCAATACCCAGAAACACGGCTGGCAGAGCTGATCAACTGTTTATCGGGGGGATACGATAGCATATTCTCCCTCTGTGACGACTATGATCCTGGAAAGAGAGAGTTTTACTTTGACAGAGATCCAGATGCTTTCAAATGCATTATTGACGTGTACTACTTTGGGGAAATTCACATGAAGAAAGGAATATGCCCCATATGTTTCAAGAATGAAATGGAATTTTGGAAAGTGGATCTGAAATTTTTGGATGACTGCTGCAAAACTCATCTAAGTGAAAAAAAGGAGGAACTGGAAGAAATAGCCCGAAGGGTGCAACTGATTCTGGACGACTTGGGAGTAGATGCCTCGGAAAGTCGCTGGAAAAGGTGCCAAAAATACATCTGGAAATTTCTGGAGAAGCCAGAATCATCTTACCCAGCTCGAGTGATCGCTGTTCTGTCCTTTCTGTTTATTTTGATCTCCTCTGTTGTGATGTGTGTGGGGACCATCCCAGACCTGCAGATCGTAGATGCGGAGGGGAACCGTGTGGAGCACCCAACTCTGGACAGCATAGAGACAGCCTGTATAGGCTGGTTTACCATGGAGTATGTGCTGAGGCTAATCTCCTCTCCCAACAAACTCCACTTTGCCCTGTCTTTCATGAACATTGTCGATGTGCTAGCAATACTTCCTTTCTATGTCAGCCTGACCTTGACCCACTTGGGAGCCAAGCTCATGGAGCTGAGCAATGTCCAGCAGGCTGTCCAGGCGCTGCGCATCATGAGGATCGCGAGGATTTTCAAGCTTGCACGGCACTCCTCGGGGCTCCAGACTCTAACGTATGCCCTGAAACGCAGCTTCAAGGAGCTCGGGCTGCTCCTCATGTACTTAGCTGTTGGAATATTTGTCTTTTCTGCTCTGGGTTATACCATGGAGCAAAGTCACCCTGAAACTTTATTTAAAAGCATCCCTCAGTCATTTTGGTGGGCAATCATTACCATGACCACAGTTGGGTATGGAGACATATACCCTAAAACCACTCTAGGAAAACTGAATGCTGCCATCAGTTTTCTTTGCGGGGTGATAGCAATCGCCCTTCCCATCCATCCCATCATTAACAACTTTGTCAGATATTATAACAAACAGAGAGTTTTAGAAACAGCTGCCAAGCATGAATTGGAGCTGATGGAGCTAAACTCAGCCGAGGGGAAGCCCACAAGCTCCAGAAGTGAACTAGAGGATCTTGCAAGGCAAAGCAAGGAAGGTCCTTTTTATAGCAGCCGGCTAAAAGTCTCCCACAGTGACACCTTTATTCATCTCCTGTCAGAAGAGAAACACTATAGGACCAGGCTTCAGAGCTGCAAATAAACTGTGAGCTGTTGTCAGCGCTAAGCTATAGATTGGGACAACCTGACAATCAACTATTGAAAGGACTCGCGGGATCTGTCAGAGTTGGGAGGGAGCACTGCTTTGCTTTTCCAGCGTGAATATAACTTAACCCCATGGTATCTCCATCAACAGTTGGTAAGACTTTGCCGTTACTACCCAAAATAAAATAGTAGCACTCCATTGAGATCAGACTGCTCATAATGAGTGTGTTCCGACAAAAACCATTTGTAACCATTTTAGAGACTGAAAAGTCCTTCCTGATCGGTAATTGTTCGATGACCTGAACGTGCAGCATTGCCACATCAGAACTCTGTACTTGTGACAATAAAGAGCAGCATCACACAGACTGTGTCTTCCAGGCTGTCTTCAATGCCTTTGCAGCTAGGAGAACTGCTCCTTAAAAAATTAAAGCAGACTCTTACTCATATTAGATTCAGGCTTACAGCAAAATGTTAAGAGCAATTTCAGCCTAGAGATACTGAAAGTATGAACATATATCTTGTGCAGAATATTAGAGTCAAGGAATGGTTTTGGTTTTGTAAAATGTAATTTGGGATCAACATTTTAGACAGGTATCTGTTCCTCCTTCTAGAAAAAATATAATTTTCAATGGGACATGAAGCTATTTTTGGGCATAGATGTAGAAGAGAATCAATGTATTTTAAGGAGCAAATAAAAAAAAAAATAATTGCTCTAGGTTTTAATTATGACATAATAATTTATATATGCAAGGATCTTTCAGGAAGGATTTATAATCAACTAATTTTTAAAACTGAGTTAACTCATAGTATTTTTAATTTGCTATTCAAGCAGGAGAAATTTATAGGGGAGTTAAACTGAGTACTTCTAAATAAGAAACTTTAACTGTTTGAAAGCAAGTGAAGAGAAAGTTTCAATAAAATAGTATAATCTCTAATGGATTTATGGTAAAAATATCTATCTGAATGAACATATTACTATTTTTTTTTTCTTAAAAAACACATTCTACCCCTACAATAACTGCATGGCTTTGTAAATGTTAGTTTACAGAGGTAGTAGGCACTAATCAGTATTTTATTCATTAATCAGCATATTAATCAGCACCAGTGTGTAGCTACTATCCTTTCCAAAAGCAAGTGCCCTCTACCTGAGCATTAATTTGGCTCACATAATGACTGCAATATATGGGTCTGGTCTCTACCAGAGAAATCCATCGAAACTAGGAGTTACGCCAGCTCAAAGGCAGGGGAGCGCTGGCACATGGATGTATTTACATACGTCAGAAGTAGGATCCCAAGTGATTAAAGGGCTAAACTATCTGTCCTTATTTGTTCCTTTTTGTGCTGAGCAGCCCCTTGCCCAGACAAAGCGCAGCAGAAGGAGCCATAACCTGTCCCCAGGCACCTCGTGCCCAAGGCCTCCATGCAAAGGTCCTTGGGACTCTTTTCCCGGGATGTGGGCAAGCTGCGGGATGGGCTCTGCGTTCTTTCCTGGCAGCATGTTTGCCCCTGGCCCCTGGCAAACAGGTATGTGTCCACTGGTGGAGGAGCACCGTCCTTCTGGGAGCAGGGAGTGGTTGTGGTGAGTAGGGGCCAGGCAGGTGTGCAGAGGTGGGCAGCCGTTCCCCAGGAACGCTGCCTGCTCTGCAGGTCTCCTGACAGGGAAATCCACCCCCAGGTCCCCCAGGATGAAGCGGACTGGAAGCACTACCCCTCACACCCCTAGCTGCTCACCTCCAGGGGCACCTACTCTGTATCCCCATACTCCAGCCCTGTGCCAGAACTAATGTCCTCTTCCCCAGCCCCGTTACCACGTCCTGCCTTACATACCCCCTTCAAGTAAGATAATTCAAAGCAACCTCTAAACCTTTCTGTACCAGAATCCTTCCACCAGCCTTCGCCCCACATTATCACCTGCTTAAGGCCAAGAGCCCATCCAAGTGTCCTCCTTAGCCCAAGCATCCCTTCACCCTCATCCTCCCCTCCACATCCCAGCTCCCAGCTCTTGGCATCTAGACCTTCTCTCTCAATCCTTCTCATCTGCTGAGACCTGTTCCTTGTTTGGCATCAGTCTCAGCTCTGCTCCCGCTGGCTGCCCGGCCAGGATCACAGCTGGCTCTCACCAAAGGGACAGGATCCTGCCCCTTGCACTGCTGAGGGCAGTTCCAGGACACAAGTGTGGGCTGCAGCCATCAAAAATCAACTTGGGTGGGATGCTGAGGGTGGGAGAAGAGGAAAATTAACAAAGCTGTGCCAGTCCCAGACATACACCTTATCTATCAGCAGGAATATTAAATGTTCCTGACTTCCCTCATGACATTCAGAGGGTGGCTGAGGATGAATTAAGTTAGCAAAAGCACTTTCCTGAATGAAGAAAGCACTGTATAAATACTTAGTAATATGGTTAGCACTGCAAGTACTAAATCCTCAATGCTGTGCTTTGCAATTTATTTAATGTGACATTAAAAATAAGCCTCTTTTATCAGAAATAATTTTATGGGCAAATTCCTCCAATGAGTTATACCTTTGAGCACAGGGGTCTGCCTCTGGTATGTCAGTATGGAAAGAGTTTTGAGACAACCTTAGTGCCGCTCCAGCCCAGGCTGGTCTCAAGCCAGGTTCCATGTGGTTTGCTACACTAAGGATCATATTTGTTGGATTTGTTGCTGTGAGTTATATGTTCTTAAAAGGCTGTGGGTAGGCAGGATGAATTCCTGCCTGTTTGTCTTGCCCATGTTGTGGGAACCTTGCAGGAGCAAGAGGAGGTGTGGGATGGACAGGGCAGGCTGGCAGGGACTGGAGAGGAGCAGGGGGTCTTACACAGCTGCAGCCCTGGTAGTAGAAAGCAAGAGGCTTTCTGGGGACAACTGGGGGAGACAGCTCCACAGGCCAAGAAAATACCATAAACCACTGGCTTTGAAATCAGGACTGGAGGGAAGGCTCTGCCCCTTAAAGGATGGAGCGAGCTAGAGGATATTTTTTTTCAAATGTTTTTAATACTCTGCACAACCCAGCAGAGCTGATTTTCCTTTATTACTGTCTATCTAACAAAAGAAAAGGACTTAAAAGACTGGAAGGTTTGAGGGCTGGGGGGGGCGTGTTAGTGTAGTCCCTTCACAGAGAAGAAGTGACACAACCCAAAACCACTGGCTGAATTGGGGTCCTCTTAGACACAGGACTTTCTCAAGTCCGAAGTTATGACAAGCCCTGAAGTCTTTTCAAGGGGAATCTGCACCATGCTCAGTGCAGGTCTCACTCCTGTGTTCTGGGTGAGGTGGGCACAGGCTGCACCCGCCCATCCCACCAGAGACATCCCCACGTGTAGCTTTTCCCGAGCACTTTGTGGAATCTTTGGCTGAGTCACAGATTCACAGATTCACAGACTGGTAGGGGTTGGAAGGGACCTCTGGAGATCATCTAGTCCAACCCCTCTGCTAAAGCAGGATCACCTAGAGCAGGTTGCACAGGATGGCGTCCGGGTGGGTTTTGAATATCTCCAGAGAAGGAGACTCCACAGCCTCTCTGGGCAGCCTGTTCCAGTGCTCGGTCACCCTCAGAGTGAAGAAGTTTTTCCTCATATGCAGATGGGTAACTTCCTGTCTTCCAGTTTGTGCCCATTGCCCCTTGTCCTGTCACTGGGCACCACTGAGAAGAGTCTGGCCCCATCCTCTAGTTACTCACGCTTTAGACATTTATAAGCATTGATNTGCTGAAGTCCGTACAATTAAATTAATGAATGCAAGTCACTCTTAGTGAGCCCATCTCCAGAGCCACAGAAACAGCGTCAGCCACTGCACTGAACTTTCCCAATGTCTGCAGCACGTGGGAAGCTCTGTAACACAATTGTGTCTCAGGGTAGCCCTGCCCCTGCTATTTAATACCCTTCACCTGGGAACCTGGACTGGAACAGCCTGAAAATGTCCAAGTGTAGAAAAATCTGCATAAACTGCCTGGATCTCTCCTGATGCCCCTGCTCCCAATACTCCTCTTTGGACTCCCAGGTGTACGAAGGAAATGGGTCACCCAGTCACCCTTCCCATAAGAAATTGGGAGCTCTGGAAAGAAAATGTAGTACTCTTCTATAGAAAACCAATTAAGCGGAATTATGGAGAGAAAACAGAGCTACTACAATTTTATTTGATATCCCTTCTCATACAGAAGCTCCTCAGTTCACTGTGCAGGAAATTTCAGAGCAGAGTGAGCAGGTCAAACTATCCTCTTGAGAAGTTATCCTGTAGGACATCTGCCCTGTGCAGCCAGCCCTGGATGCTTCTGGAAAACTTTGGATGTACAGAGTTAAAACTCGAAGGGACAAACTTCTAGTTCCTAACGAACATCAGCTGCATCTGTAAATTTGGGATTAGTCCAGGTTTGACATCAAATAACTGCCAGCAGAATCTGATTCAATAGCCTTAATTTAATAACCCACCCAAGGGTAGGTTGGTGGCAATTGCTAAGGCTGTAGGTAAAATGAAGCCTGTTTCTAGCTTCCTGGGCCCTGTAAAGGGTAGACCTTAATAGAGTGGAAATTGCTTTTAGAAGTGTGGGAGACAGCTGCAGTAGTTAGTGACACAGAGCATTAGTCTCAGGGAAGTGATAGGCATGTAACACGTCATCTCATACCACACTCTGGCTGGTGTGTCACAGCCACCTTGGCTTTGGAGATAGCTTCAGGTTCAGGCAGAAACAGCCACCTACAGCTAGAGTTTTGTTGCTGGACTGCATATATATATATATGATTTGAAGATACTTAAAAAAAGAAGAAGAATAAAAACTGTGGGAAGCGCTAGAATACCACTATTGCTGCTGCCATGCGTGCAGGAGAGCTGCCCCTTGCTGCGGGCATGGGACCTGCCATGCAGGGTTAAGTGAAATGTCCTCTCTGGTCTGTGCATGGGTCAGGGGGACTGTGAACATGTGGAGGCAGAGCCAGCTCCTATCAAACAGAGGGAGGGCTGAGGACCATGCAGCACAGCCCATCTGTCCGTGGCTGTGCTAAGGACACTCATTGCTCAGGTCCCTTCTGCAGCTGAAGCTGATACTGATGCTGTTTCAGTAACCCTTTAGGCAGCTTTCTTTTTGCCCAATGTGCTATTTGAATCTACTTGATAAAAATGCTTAAGAGGAGAAACAAAGACGATGTTGTTTTCACTCTCAGGTATTCTCTCAATCTATACTGATTTTTTAAATAACTACTCCAAACGCTCACCTGAGACTGGATGAAACAAGTGTTTGATGAAACAGAGCATTCAAATATCCATAAAAGTAAGGGCTAAGAGATATTAATGAACAGTTAACAATACTGAAAGATGCAAAAAATGCCACAAGCCTCTTCCAGCCACATCTGCATTGCCAGATGTGCTACACAAACAAGACAGCGTCACCTGTGAATTATGCTAGGCAGAAGTGCTTCCTCCCTCCTCCCTGTCAACACAGCCATCAGTCCTATATCCACTGACAAACCTCACAACTTCTGACTCACACAGGTAGGACAGTTTCCGGGCACACACACAGGAGAATGCACTTGCCACCCAACCAGGTTTCTGAGGATCTGGCTTACTGTTCATTCAAATATTACTGCATTTTGCCTAGACTGTCCATTCATGGATATCAACATTTCCTTCCACATGAGCGTTTACAAGGCACTTTCCCTTTGAGACAGATGGTCCTTAGTGATGCGAGGAATAACTTCTGTACTGCCTGGTGTAAATCAAATTTCGCCAAGAGTTGCAGCAGCATAGCAGTAGTGTGAAAGTCAACTCCAGACAACGTGTATTAAATTTACTTGCTCCAGCCGTAGATATCCCACTAAAATTGAAATTGGTTTCTCCTCCTGCAACCATATTAGACTTGAATTCAGCGGGAGCTTTGCCTGCTTTAAGAGTGTTGGGGGGAGTATTACAGCCAGGCTAATGCACAAGGCACGCTCACGTTGCTAAGAGGAAAATGAAGATGATAGAAAGGTCTGAGAGTTCCAGGAGAAGCTGTGCCATTTAATTGCTTCTTTTCTTGTTGCTTTCATATGTAGATGAGAAACCTGCCAGTGTCTTGAAGCTGCTTTTTGTCTTTCCATGTAAGGAGAGCTTTGAATATCTTTTTACCATGCTGAGAGTCAAGTACTGCTAGATCATCTTGGTCAGTTTAAGATACACAATAGAAGCAGAAAGGAAGGGAAATTTTAAAAAGAATCTAAGTAGAAGACTGTCTTTGAAAATAAAATCTCAAAATGGAAAGGAAGGCTGAACATTATGTTGCATATGCCTACAAAAATACTGCTATTTTCAGTGCATCACTCTACTGATTTTAATGCAAATGAGGCACCTAAAGGCTGACCCTAGTGCTTTGTTTTTTGGTCTAAGCATGAAATGTTGTGATTTCCTGTTCTGTAAGGAAGTAACCTGTACAATCTGCAGCAGTTAAACATCTTAAAAAATTAAAATTATCTATATTCATTGCAGCCTGTGCTAGAGCTCACAAATTCAGTGTTAGAGCTCACAAACTGGTGGAAACTCAGGCAAGCAATTGTTACCTGAAGGCAGCAAATTGGTCGGCACTGCAAAGGGAAGTTTTAGAAAACCTTCTGGCAGCCTCAGTCTGCTTTTCTGTGCGGGAGACAAACTGCAGCTCAATTACTATAACAGCGTTATGGGGAAATTCTTTATCACTACGATGCACTCCACTGATCCCAAACAATGTTTCCACTACATTACAGTTATCAGCTTTACAAAGTCAGTGTTTTCCAGGCTTACTAGCATAGTAAGATAAGGCAATTTGACACGATACTCAGAATATGAAGTAGCTGTAGCTAGCTGTTGGTCAATGTTATTTTTTTGGTATTATTTTTACAGCAAAAATGATACACCACAAATATTCTTTGCCATATTCACATAAATGATGTATTAATTATCACACATTGATTTTAACTTTTCATATCCCTGAAGTCTCAGATTGTCTGTTATCAACCCGTGAAGAATTAACCCTTCTGTCTTAGTCTATACCAGATTAACCACCATGAAACATTACATGCCATTTTGGTTTCTTCCACTGTTCCATCGGGATTACTCCATAGTCAGACAGCTCTTGTCACTGGTGTATTTTTCTTTTCATTGAGCCTCATTTTTCATACCTTAATTTCAGCCTATTACACTTTGTTGTTTTGTTTCAGAGAATTGAAACGACTCCTCTCTCTTGCTGCTCAGACCCCTGACACACTTGCAGATGACTAGTGCACTCCCACTAGTCGCAGCTCTCTGCACTGTGTCAGTTCACTGGGGCAGGCTCAGAAGATGCCTAGGAGAGAAAACACACTGGCTCATCAAGACTTCATTTGGATATGGTGGCCAACCACCTGCCAAAACTCTTCTATGCATCAAAAGAAAACTCTTATATGTGGAATGCTCGAAAGATGCGAGGTCCGTGTGCAGCAGCCTTTTCTGATTTAGCCAAACATCTTCACACGTTTAAATTCCCCTCTCTTTGAGAGGACTGAAATACTCTGAAACATTTTGCTGGAGAGAAATTGCTTTAAAGATGTGCTTACGTGCTTTGCTGATCAGAATGTGCTCATGTTAAACCTTACATGGCAAAAAATTGATGTTTCTGAACTGCATCCAAGCAGGCACCAGCAATTTTCTGCTCATGGCCACCAATCAGGCATCAGCACAATGGGACCTTGATTGGTCCCTACAGGGGCTGTGCAATATAAATGAGAATGATTTTCTGTTCATGAATAATAGCCAAAGTACCGTCCTATTGCTTGAGAACTGAAATATCTAGAAGACAGCCTGACCTTTGCATCCCCCTTACTTACACACTTCATAGAAACATTACTAGATACAAATGTGTTGTGGCACAATATTAAAAAACCCTAATTCCTTCACTATTTAGCAGGAAAAACTCAAGCAGAGAGGAGATAAAACCTGCATCCTCCCCTGGGCCTTTGCCTGTGAATGGCCACTGGCCAGCTGGACACCTCTTGCTTGTTTGCAGAGGAACAAATCACACCCCTGCCTGCCAGCAGGTCCTTCTATTTCTACCGGTTGTCACAGTAATAAATCAATTGTTGATGCAAAACACAGCTCCTATCCAACTCGTGGGGAATCTGTAAACTCTCTGCAGCACAAATGCCAACCAATTGCTGGCCGGGCTTTCAGGCTGGAGTGGTTATTGTTTGCCAGTTAGATATTTGCATTGGAACAGTAAATTCCATTTGCAAAAGCCTTTACCATTTGGACCCATTTGCCTTAGGAGCAAATTAATTGCTCCTGTACGACATCATCGCTGCTGTGACTCACACAGGGCACATTCGTACTGCCTTGGCTGGAGGAGCGAGCATCAGTTGCCAGCTGGACTTCATCCTTGCACACTAGAGCTGTTATTGTCCGCTTCACGTTGGGGGTCTTACCCTCAAGACTGTTCACGTGAGACCTGAGCAACTCAAAGATGCATTAAAGTGAGCTGCTCCCATATCTGATGTGACTTGTCTGCACAAAGTGACTGCAAAATGTTTTTGAGTTGGAAAAAAGGTGTAAAGAGAGTATAAAGGTCCTCAGTGAGCAGCTAGGAGCTGACTGGGGTGGGGGTACTCAGGCTGCCGGAGCAGTCCTTGGCTCAGCCACCCAAGGGCAGCCAGGTGAGGCACCCACGTCTCTCTTCTTTCCTCCACTCATCTGGCTGCCCTCAAAGCACTGGTTTGCACTGAGCAGGTGGGTGACAAAGGGATGTTGCGCCTGACATTCCCCCAACAGAGGTCTGTCCCTTTCTACTCCCTGTACAGAAAACCACCAGGCTCCAAATACAAGAGACTTGTAAGAGGTGAATAGACCAGCCTAGGAAACAACAACATCCTTCCCTCAGCTAAACCCATGGGATGTCAAAGGCGTTTTTGGAGGGTGATACTTTGTCAATCACAGGGTTGTAGACAGCCACAGTGAGACAACGTTTAGGTCTGTGACTGAGACTTGCAGGTGTCAATGAGTGTAACAACAACACTTAGCCTGTCTCATAACATAACATGTGCCACCCTGAAAAGCTCATGGCTCTCAATTTTCAGGATTTTTTAGAGGGAAAACAATAAAGTGTTATTCAGCATGACTAAAGAAGTTGCAACTATCTGTAAGTTAATGCTGAAATCCCCACAAATGTTAGAGCAGCTCAATAGGTCACAGGCAGCTCTGTCACGTCCACCAAGGGAAATAAAGCAAGCTAACTCGATTCCTCTGCATTTCTTACTGTTCCAGGGTAAATGAGATTATAAGGATGACAGAGAGGTGGGGGAGAGGGAGATAATTTGCTGGTATGCTCCCTTCTGATGTTTCCGGGCTTAGCTTGCTCATCCAAATTAGTACATTTTGTAGACTAAAAAACTGGATTTTGAGCAGCAAGGCAAAGAGATTATGGAGCAGTCCAGCACTGCTGATTCTTGGGCAGTCTGCAATTAGAAGTGGAGTGCCACAAAATAGTCTAAAATCACAGATTTCAACTTAATTCATTGTTATACCAATCCAAGACACATGATGCTCTGTAATAGCAGCAGCTGCAACAAAACATGAAGGATTTGTCTGTACATCAGTCCCGTGATGGGAAGAGGCCATTTCCAGCTGCAGTGGGAAGGAAAGGGCCTTGGCAGTAGGCTATGGGACTAGAAACGTGCCTTACAGCGAGCTTTTACACAAGAACCCCCACCTGCAGCCCAGTGCTGAAGCTTTTCTTCTGCTCAGGGCACATATGAGGGACTTCCACGTGCTGCAATATGAGTGTGTAAGAAAATTTTTTGCCCAGGAAAATGAGATTGATTCCCACTGAATAGCCTAATAGGGAGGGTGATGGATATTTGGGATGAGTGTTTCTGGGTACAGCTTCATTTTTAAACAGAGACTAAAGAGAAAACAGCTATTTTCATCCGTGATTCTACTGCTTTCTCTCCTGTTCAGACAATAGCACTGCTACGATTTAATGGGAAACAGTAGTTATGTCAGTGAAAGCTCACCAGCATTCAGTTGCTGTCTCATCTGCCTTGTTCTGATCCAGCTAACAAAAAGCACATGCCATCCCAGTAGGCCACATCCTCTGGCATGAGAGGAATCTGCCAAATTTTTAGTACTTAATGAAGCATCCCTTAATGTAACTCAAAGATGAATGAAAAGCAACTCAAACCTGTTTGGCTGGGTTTGTTTGGTGTTTTGGGGTTGTTTTGTTTGTTTGTTTGTTTGTTTTGGGGTTTTGGGTTTGTTGGGGTTTTTTTTTGGTCACAAATGCTACTAGAACAGGCTTTTCACTGTCCTGTTTTGCTAATCAGTGTCTACCAACAAGCTGGAAAAAACCCCACGCTGTTGCTGGCAAAGACTGCACCACAAATGCAAATACAAATCAAAGCACATTATTTTCTGGTGAAAATTGATAAAGGCAGAGGAAGAAACAAATGTGTGGTAAATTGGTCTCATTTAACCATCATCCATCTGACCACATTTGAATGCAGGGGTTGCACGCAGGCTGTTTATGCTTACAGAATGAGAGCCTGGATATGTGATGCTGAAAGGCACTTGGAGTTGAGATGAGTTAATGGGCAGGACGATTGAAGCAGGACAATTCCCACACAATGTGCTATGTGATGGCTGCTGCAATACTACAGTTACTAAGTAGTAGGGTGGAGAGGAGGTGTACCACCATGTGTGGTTTCAGAAACTCAACAACTATGATGGTAAGGGCTGCAGGAATGAATTAAGGTCTTAAAAATCTGTCTTAAATTAAAACAAAAAAACAAACAAAAAAACCATAAACTAGTCTTTTTCTAGTTTGCCCAAGAAATGGTTGAGAGACGGCTTGATCAAATACCAGCATAGAAAGAAAGGTTCAGGTAGCTGAAGGGTTGTGAATGTAACAGACAAAAGCGTAAAATGCAGAAGTGTAGCACACTCAAAGTAGATGCATATTATAACAGCAAGGAGTTATCTTACAATGGAAGCAACTAATTTTGGCTGGGCAGACTTTGCCATCTGGACTCTTGGCTACATATTCCAAAAGACCTGACCATTGAGAAATCAGTCATTCCAACATTAGAGCGTACCTGTGATGATGAGGGTGTCCCGCCTGGCCTGGCACAGAAAGGGTGCATATTTCCCATAAGTGCTGTTCTGTATCTGCCAGTCCCAGGCAGATCTAGAGCATCTCAGATGCTAGACTCCTAAGCATGCTCAAATGAATCAAGCTGGAGTCAGCACTGTCACTGGAGCCTACAGACATTTTGGCAGAGCAGTAACTTGCAGGTGCCCAAGGCACTGACATCTATTGCCAGCTGAGACCATGATACCATTTAGATTGGAAGAGACATTTTGAAATCACCTAGTTCAATCCCTCTGCTCAAGAAAGGTCAGTTGGAGCAGATTGTTGAGGACCATGTCTACACAGGATAAGGTGTGTGAGACATCTGCAAAGGGTGGCAAATGTACCCTAGGGGACACATGAACCTTTGTGAAGTGCCTGCAAAAGGCCAAGAAAGGTGATTCACAGCATCTGAACCAATACTAGATGTCTGTGGGCAACTGAATCCCACCCCTTGTGTCTGCTTGATCATGGTCCATGCAACTTCAGTTGCATGCTAGGCTCCGCTGTTGGCATTGACTACATCTCCACTGACTCTGAGACGGCAAACACAGAGACATCAATACTTGGGTGTCTTAACCCTGACCTGAACCTTTACATCTGCTGTCTGCCTGTCTGCTTCTTGAGTTTGTAAGTTACATGGTGAGCGACAGAGGACTTTGCTGAGGGCACAGCTGGTGAATGGTCTTCTTTTACAAAAAAACCCAGAGGTGAATAGTCTTCTTTTACAAAAGAGTCATAGAATGAGTTTCTCCCTTGCTACTTGGTTAAAAAAAAATAAATCTGTCACATATAAATAAAGGTGCCTTAAACAGATGGTCCTACAGTCTGTGACACAGGTATGATGTCATGACCTTTCAGGCTTCCCTGCTAGATCAGGGGTTGCCTGGATCTGGCTGCTGGAGCCAGACTTGTAAATCCTGTCTCCACATCATCAACCTAATATACCCAACATCTGGTTTTGATCTCACAGATCAAAAGAGGACTTGAGCCAGTTGTGTCAGTTGCAAATGAGATAAAATCAGAAATGGGCCATGCATTCTGGTACTGGAACAGAAACAACCACAGGAGCAGAATGGTGACTGTTCTCCAAAATGCACGTGACAGTCAGGCAGCTCCTCCGGCCTTGACTGCAACCCATAATCCTGACCAAGCCATCATTCCTCAGCGCAGCTCCCCTTTTTGTTCTGCTACCCCAAAGAGCCTGCAGCTTCAGATCCTCAGTCCCTCATGTGAAAGGAGACAGCATTATAAACTGTGCCGTCATCTTCTGTTTTGGAGATGTAAATTCAAGGCTCTTTCCACAATGACTGGGAACAGTGTGGCTAATGCTTTCCAGCTGGTGAGACTAGATCAAGCCTTTCAGAAATCATTAACAGTTTTTTCTTACAGTCTGCGAGGAGATCTAGATTCCAGGTTTTCATGTTGACTCTTGAATGATAAAGAATGAACAGTATTTTCATAAACTGAGTACCAAATTTTACCTAGTTACAATACTTAAAGATTGCTTCTGACTCTGCAAAGTCCCTTTTTCTTAACATTTTAACAAAAGTGTTGTCTTGCTTAGCATTCTCTGGACAGCTTCTCAAATAGAACAATTCAATTCAGCATATTCAAATTGAACAAACAAAACTCTGTGTAATAATTCTGATGTTATTGTCCTATGATTTCAATAGGAGTGAAGATCACTTGGTATAGCTGATGACTGAGTTTAGTATTCTTACTACAGACAAAATAACTAAATCATGTGATTTCACCGAATCATCTGAATAAAAATAAAAGACTAACCACCCACACAACTAAAGTAACAACCTCTCAAGATGCACTCCCATGTTTATTATTGAAACAAATCTGTGATTTAAATTCAGTGGCAAAATATTTGCAAACACTTATTCCATTAGTGCATGCTCATTTGTTTATCATAAGATGAATCAGATGAAGCTGAAGTAGTGGTGTAGTTCAGTGATGTTTAGTGCCACACATATGCTCAGTGTCAGGTTCTCTAGTCCTCGCTGTGCCCCTGCATAGAAACAGTGTGACTTCATCTCCCGTGTATTACAGATGGAGTGACAGACACAGATTCTACTACTGTCTGTAAAAACAGCATTAACACTTGGTAGTAGTTGGGTACTAAAATGCCATGAACTTATCCCTCCATCAGAGTGCCTGGTATGGTGTTATATTGCAGAAGAGATACCGTCGCTGACGTGTTACTGGGAAGAACAGAAACATCAAAGCTGCAGTGCAGTGACTGAAGAACAAAATGAATCTGATTCATCGCCTTGAAAAATCCCATCTAAAACAAACCATGTTGAAGAGTGGGCACAGTTGTACCTTTTCAGCTAAGGACAATGAGAAAAGTTAATATGCATGAGAGAGCGAGCAATTGCCGCTTGGCCAGGCTCGACGGGAACATGAAAGGACGTATTGCTAGTTAGTATGAAAGCAAAGGAACAGAACAGGTGGGAGTAGCACAGGGTTTAGAAGGGTAATAGGGAGCAGGAGAATGAAAAGCAGTACAGAGAGAAACGCTACAGAAGAGAGAGGCAAAAGGGAAGTGGATGAAACACCTTTTCCATCTTTATATCGTTCTGTCTTCACACAAAGCTCCATTTTCCAATTTCCTTTGAGTGACTTTAATTCAGTATGATGAAAGTCCCTTTAGTACTTTGAGCACTGCCAGTCATTTGCTAAAGACAAATCGAGTTGGATGGTGCACATGCCTGTGTGAATGAGTATGTCTGTATATACACATATGTATGTATGAATACAGTCAGCCTTGCATAATTAATAAAAAATATTTGTAAGCACTTTCAGAAAAGTTTGCTACAGCTATAACAGAAGAATTTTTTAATAAACAGATTTACTAACTAACACATATTACATGCTTCTCCTTTGTGCTTATGTATAAAACATTTTTTCTATTAATAGTCACTTTCTGTATGGTGCTGAAAAGATCCACCGCACAGTGCCACCTATTAGCAGTCCAGAGGCTGACAACTAGGAAGCTATGAAGTCAACTCAGTAACAAGCTTCAATCTATTCACATTTCCCTCAGATTTAACTTGTCATTACTTTACTTTTTGCACAACCTGCACAGAGCGGACTCAATTGGAAAAAATCCATCATAAAAAGATATTGAATGTTTCTGAAAATTAACGGCTATATGTCTTATCCCTTTAATATCCAGTTGGTAATTTTCTAGTGAGTCCTACAGAAAAAGTCTCAATGAAACTGAATACATGAATAATTTTAATGAAATAAAATCATTGTGCTATTCTCACTGAGGCACTGTTCTTCCTCTGATTGCTTCTGATGGGTACCTGCAGGAAAATGAAGGAAACAGCAAGGTTGTGGCTTATGAATCAAAAGAATATTTTTGTACAAGACATGATGAAAAAGTTATCTTCCATTCTAATATATTTCCTAATTCTTCAGGAACTTAAACACTTGGTTTAATTGCTACCAAGTAATCCAAGGTGAGGTACAGTATTATAAATCACCACAGTAAATATCTTCACTTTAATACCTCTGTGAGATAACAACTGACCTCTGGCTTCTGATCTTACAGTGAAGCAGCTGAGAAAAGGGTTAACAGTTTGGTTTTAAAGATCTGTGAAATAAATGTAGAGGAACCTCTGTTCATTTATTTAATCAGTTATAAAAAAAACTATCAATGCCAAGTGCTCTGAAATGCATGGATGAAATGCAAAGAGTAGATATAAGCATTATTGCTTTCCCTTGAAGAAAAGTGCAACATCTCCATCTTTGATGTAAAGAGACAACGTGCCTGGATTTTCACAAATGAGCGTTGACAGTACTTTGGCGTCTGACTGTCTTGGTGGTGGAAGGGGGATCCAAGCTCTCCCCTCCCTGCCCTGACACACACATGCATGTGCTGGTGCCTGCTGCTGGTGCCTGGCCTTGCACAAGCAAAGGAGGTGGCAGGTGGCTGTTTGGCTACGCAAGCTGCCATAAAAGCCTTTTATCTCCTCTCCCTAAGCAAAGGCACATGTCCAGTGCACTCGTTCTAGCCAAATCCAGCCTGCTGACTGGCATCAGGAGAGCTCTGCTCTACAAAGGGGATGAGTCCTCCGTTCAGCTCTTGTTCCAGCTGCATTGACACCAATAGTCTTTCAAGCTGGACTGCAGGGATGTCCCAGCTTTCCTGATGAATAGGTAGTTTGGGGTAGTTCCAGCAAAGCTAAATGTTGAGTCAAAACAAAAAACCTAGGGAGAAAATGGGGAGGAGGGGGAAATGTCCTGACAAGCTGCCCTGATAATTCAACTCTTGCAGTCATCTGTGATAACGAGACTTTCATGGATGAACTTTCCTCACTTTAGACACAGAGACAAATTAAAAGGCAGCATTTTCTGCAAGGAGAAAGCCCCGGGTATGATACAGGGCACCCTCAGCTGCAAGAGATAATGGAGTTCCTCCACTTGAAACTATCAAGGGCAGGCCCCGGAGAGAGGGATGCATGTGAGAAGCCTTCCTTGCCTCTGAACAAGCAGAAATATTTCTTTACACCTTAAAGGTAGTTTACTTTTTTCTGATGTTTTATGCCTACTTGATATAGCATTTATAGCACCACAACAAAAGATGGTGATGCATACTGCTGGAACGAGAGAGGAATATTTTGCCTAATACCAGCTCAGCTCTTCAACTCATACATCCATTGCCCACTTCTTCCAACAGTGGTGAATCTCATTCACCCCATTTTTGGAGGAGACTAACAGGGAGTGTGAATCATCAAAAAGCCTTGGCTGAACTCCATGAGGTTCCTGCCAGCCCATTTCTCCAGCTGGTCAAGGTCCAGTGCAGCAACTGCTCCTCCCAGTTTGATATGATCTGCAATTCCTCCTTCAATGGTAAGAGTAAAGCAGAGCTCAGAGACAAGTTTTCACATGCCCTTTAGAAATAAAGACAGAGAAGGCACTATCCTTTTCATGCATTTTGCCACCCTGAGGGTCTTAGAAAGAGGTGTCTCTTGCAGATGAGCCTGGAAGTAACTTTGAACATTCCCGCCTCTCATGTGTGCTAGTGTCCTGTCCTGAGAAGCCTCTGGCTGCTGTTTCACTGAGATACTTAGATGTTCAGCCTCCCACTGAGGGTCATTATTGACTTGCTAGAAATAGGAAGCAATTTCAAAGCCATTTTCCATGCATATATTGGCTTTCACATCACTCCTTTAAAAGATTATTGGATCTTCAGATAGTGACTAATGATGTTATCACTAAAGAATTCATTAATCCTGAAAATTGTCTGTCATCCAGGGAGTTTGGCAAAGAAATGGAAAAGAATCATAGAACCATAGAATGGTTTGGGTTGGAAGGGACCTCAAAGATCATCTAGTTCCAACCCCCCTGCCATGGGCAGGGACACCCTCCACTAGACCAGGTTGCCCAAAGCCCCATCCAACCTGGCCTTGAACACTTCCAGGGATGGGACCTCCACAACCTCTCTGGGCAACCTGTTCCAGTGCCTCACCACCCTCACAGTAAAGAATTTCTTCCTAATATCTAATCTAAATCTACCCTCTAAATCTAAATCTATAGAAATTGCTTCCTGTTTCTAGCAAGTCAATAAAGACCTTCAGAAGACATTGTAGGAAAAACAAGTATAATGAATCAATGAAATTCTGAGAAGACAGTTATTATGAACAATGCATCTTAGGGAGTGATAATAGATTTTGCTTTCTTAACAGGGCTTAGAGGTTAGCTCAATGAATAGCAAGAGAAAGGAATGGTACAAAAATGTACAAGAGACAAACACAAGTTTAAGACCTTGTTTCTGCAATTATTCCTGCAGAAGTCTGGGTCTGATATATCAAGACATTGACAAATGCGAGGAGGCCACTGGGAAGGTCGGGGCTGGAGCACTTGCCCTGCGAGCAGAAGTGGAGGGAGATGGGCTTGTTCAGCCTGGATGGAGGACAGCTTCAAGAGATTCTCACAACAGTGTGACCCTGCCTACCCAGAGGATTATCGAGGAGCTGTGCTGGGCTCTTCACAATGGTGCACTGCAGGAGAATGAGAAGCAGGAGTCATTAATTGAAAGAATAGATTTCAGCTGGATATAAGGAAAGAAATTTCACTGAGGAGAGGCAGGTACTGGATAAGGGTGCCCAGAGAGCTTGTGCAGTTTCCATCCTTGGAGGGTTCAAGACCCAACTGGATAAAGGCCTGAGCAGCTGGGTTTGATCTCACAGATGACCCTGGAGAAGGAGGTTAGACTGGGTGTACCTGAGGTCCATCCCAAAGTGGCTGATTCTGTGATTCTACTTCCCTTTGTGTAGCAGTTTTCTAGGACTTCTGAAGGAGATCATCACTCTGAAGATGAAAATTTTTTATCTTTACTGCTTTAACTATGTGTACCTTTACAGTGAAACAAGCTAACTTGCCAGTCCATATTCATATATCCAAATGATAAGAACCTAGAGACAACCATAAAACCACTAGCGAAAAAAGCAAGGTGTGCTACTTACTGTACAAGACTAAATCCTTTTACAGCCTGTCCCCTAGCAGAAAGATAGGTTTTTACATTAAGAGGAACAACACCTTAGAAAAGGAGTAATAACTACAAACAACAATTCCTAAGAATTCCTGCAAGTGGAATGAAAATCCCACATGAGTCTGCCCGATCTCTGCTGTCAAAGTGTTCTCATTCATACTAATCTATTCCAAAGATCGCATTACTCCTTCACTGCAAGCGCCTCCATTCACACAGGCGCTTGTCCAGAATTATGTTGAGAACATATTGCAGAAGTGCTGCATTTCAGAGCTAAAAAACATGTGCTAAACCAGACAGACATTTCCAAGAAGAGAACACATGCATGAAGTTTAAACTGCTCTGTATGCAGCAGAAAAATCTATGTTCTCTGCAAGACTACATCCCTAATCCTTTTGCAGCCATATCTACAGGGTGAAAAGCTTCAGGCCATCAGAAAAGATGGTGCTTCCTCTGCCTACAGCAAGAACATATTGCTGTCTGTAACTAATGCAGGTTGTTAAGAAAAAAGCTTATTTATTTTAGCACAAATATGGTTATGAAAGTTATTAAAATAGCACAGTAATGAGCTTGAGCTGTCTATATATATTACATTTTCATGTTCGTTATGAAAACTAATGTCAGCTTAAATATATGCATACTCTTAAAATGCAGAGAGCTTTTTGCAAATGAAAAGTATATTGAAAAGAAGTTTAACGATAAAATATTCTGTTATAAATTCACAGAAGAAAGTTTTATCTGAATTACTGACTCAGGTTCCTGAGACAAAGAACCGTAGAAGCCAGTAGAACCTTGTCAGTAAGAAGTTTGACCCTGTTTTGTCTCAGAATTGGAAGGCAACCTACTCAAATTTTATACTGGTTTGGCGATGCGATGTATTTCCAAAGGTAGAGCAGCTTGTACAAATAAAGAATTATGGAGATGCAATGTATTCCCAAAGGCAGAGTGGCTTGTCCAAATAAAGGAATAGCTGTCCATAGAGTAATGTAAAATTAGGTGCATTAACACTGGAGGTCTTTGTTCTATCAATTTGATTTATACTGATTTTGTAAGTGCTCAAAGAATGTAAGTGTACTTGGGATCCTCTAGTTGCTGTCTCTCTCATTCTTCTAGTTTGTGGACAAGCAGGAAAAAAAAAAAAAAATCTTTCCTGAAAACAAAAGTAAATTATTTTGTACAGAATATTATATTGGAATTACCAGAGCAAAAACTAAAATTCAAATGGAAAAAGAACAGCAGAGCTTCCATTTCTGGGATGGAATGATCTTCTCATGACTGAACAATTTAATACGTATGACTTGTAACTTCTGTGCATGGGTCTGTCATCTTTTTAAATGCCATTAAACCTCAGTGTCAAAATACCTATTAAGAAAGTGGCTGTTGTTGAGAAAGAGATAATAAAAATCAGGTAGATTAATGAACTGTATGGGAAGACTCACTCCAGAAATAATGAAGCTCATAAACTGAGCTTTGCCATTTACATCCACATCCTAAATCAACCAAGCACTTTAATACACCCAGCTCTGACCAAGAGCGATTTACCAGCCATGGAAAACATCAGTCAGAACTTAATAAAATTCTGTATACATTCAATCTGTGGTATTAGGTCATACATAAATAGAACAATAAAGTTTCAAAGGATGTAACTTTTCCTCGTCCTTCAGAAACGTTGAGTATCTAGGAAAGAGGACACTGGACTTTTGGCTTCCTATAAGTCCATGGAAATCCCTAACAAGGCCCACACAGCCTGTTTGTACAAAGGACTGTGATCAGGTAACAAGTGGGGATGGGATTTTCTGCATGGCAGGAACATACGCTAGACAGCAGGGCTGCAGTTATAGGTCATAAATAACCTCGTGGATCTATAATCACTCCAGAGCCTGCAAAAAGCAATTGCTTCTGGACTGCTAGAACTTCCAAACCCACCTACTCAATGCCTAAAACTGACATTGAGCATCTGGGCCAACATTATGGCAATATGAAAATAGTATAATCTGTGTCAATAAGCATCCACTAATGCCTCTGGCCATTGATTTCTGCTACCATTTTAGAGCATAATTTCATTTCATTGATTGGATTTTGGGAAAGGATTAAGGAGATAAGAAGCCAGTGTTTGAAATAATAATTTGAGATGAAAAACAGAAACAATGAAAAATTCTGTAGCTATTCACAATATTCACAGTTATATTAAAACAATTCATTTTGTCACATATAAATAAAATAAATACACTCTTAGCTTTTTAATGTGATTGTCAATATACATATATTCAATAACTGATTTTCATTTGCTGTATAATCACTGATGTCTTGGATTCTAAAACCTGGCAGATTTGGGCAAAATAGACGCATTATTGGAATATAATTCACAGCAAAATCAAAATATTATGGTAGCTGAAATGAAGCACTGTAAAAACCTGTTCAAACAACAAACTCTCAAATAACCAATGGAATGTTAAAATGGAAGACAACAAAACTGAATTTTTTTTGCCTTTTCATTCTGCTAAATTCCATTATATAAATCAGCACCCCATTTTAAAGCTAGATCTAATGAGAATTAATGAAATAACAGAAAAAGTGTATTCACAATCTCAAGATAAAATTGTATCTTGGCAGCAGTTAGAACAATTTTCTTATATACATATTGTCCTAAACGGCCTATTTATTTTTTTCCTACACAAATAATCTTTCAGAAATACCATCTCATTTGTTTCAAGTGAAATATTATCCAAGGCTGGATGCTGAACTAGATGAAGCATTAATTTGTAAAACTTACTATTTTAGGGTTTTGTGCTGTAAGAGATGCCTTTTATTTCCATTCAGATAACTCCACTAGAAACTATTAAATTACGAACTACTGAAACGGGTGAAATTGTGAGGACGCCAAGCAACCCACTCAGGCCAGTGCGATGATTGCATTCTCTTCAGTTGCCTTCAGATCAAACCCTTAACCCACCACCTAAGCTCCTGAGATCATTCCCTCTGGTGACCCGTTCCTAACACGATTCTCAGCACCTGACGACAACATCAGCCACAGGCGAGGTCCTTTCTCACTCAGGAACTAATACCACAGGTTACCCTGTGCTTACTAGAAGCATCACCTGTCTCAGCTGCACAGTTTTGCTCGGGCTGAACTCAGTCATAGAGTACACAAGGGAAAATTCATGCCAGTGGTTATTTGACCCAATTTCTATATGCCTCATTTCACTAATTTGCTAAATGAGCAATAGTGGCATCTGTCCTGTAAGTAAACCGAAATTTTTCATGGTGTGTTTAAATAGGTTTTAAATTCCAATTTGGATGAATAGGCAAAATTACAAAAGAGACCATGAAATAAAATCCTGCCAAAATTCTGTTTGCATCATTTAAAATGTTTTAATTCTGTAGTGTTGAGATAGGTTTCCCCAAGCTCTCAGCAAACAGACGGCTCAGCAAAGGAGAGAGGGGGAGCAAGCCTCTTATGAGAAAGGCTCACCCATTTCTAATGCCAGGAATAAACCAAAATTGAGAGGCATTATGAGCACTCACCTGCGCTTTGCTCCTTTACAATGCTCATGAATCTAACTGTCTTTTAATTGAACTCATCAGTACAAAGGAATAGCATTAGTCTTTAAATATCGACCTGTAGGTTTACCTTTGAAACTTATTCCCAATTTATATAATTATATTTAAAAATCAGTCCTGATTTCCCCAGTGCCATACAAAAGAGACCAAATTCCTGCAACATTTCCAAACAGAATAAATTGATCCTTTGCTGGAGAGCTAATAACACTTTCTCCGCCTTATCTCTCTGTGGTTTCTTTATTCCTGGACTGCCTCAAGAGTCCCACCATTTCTCAACAAGAGTGTATTTTTAACCTCTTTCTACAAACTGAACCAAACATTTTTCCACAGAACAGGAGCAAAATGGTTCCAGTAAGATAAGATCAGCTTTCCACAAAAAGCTTCCACTCTAACATGAATTAGCTGGGGATAATTTAGAAATCACTGTGAAAGTTATAAAAAAAAATATTCTGTTTAGACAACTAGTTTGATTTTTTCTGTATTCAAGTTCAATTCTGCCACTATTAAAATGACCATTTTTGCTATTCTTTCACTTGATGAATGGAGATAATCTGGCACGATTTTCACATCAGATTGCAGCAATATCCATCTCACAGGGCATGCTCAGCCTGTGGCTGCTCACTTGGGTGCTGGCAGATGAATCCTCAGTCCCTACCCCATGATGTTCTCGAAGAAGCTGTTGGTTTGGGTGGCTGACGGGCAATGGAGGTGGTCTCCAGGCTGCTGCACCTCCACACGGCAGTGTGGCCACTGCTGTTGGCATATGCAAACTCACTCCCCGCCCCTCGGCAATGCACATAACCATGCAAATAAGAAAGATTTAGCCCATGGTAGATCCCAGAGTCCAACTGTGAAACCACTAGCAAGCCCGCAGTGGCCTGACATTATTGCAGAGACCAGAGCTATTTAAATACGAACAAGTGATCACTTTGCTCCTGTCCAAAACTGTGACCCATCAGCAGGACGACTGGACCTGCTGATAGTCTGGCAGATGCAGCCGATCTGCTTCCCTGGCTTAGGACGGCTGACCATGTGCGAGCTGCTGGCAGGAGGCAGCTTGGCTGCACGTCAAGCAGGTGTGAGATGTGAAGGCGATGGAAAAACAAGTGATGCTGCCTACAAAAATAACTGGGGCTTTAGCACGTCTAGTGCAGGCTCGGGGTGAGCTGCACATGGCCCAGCAATGGTTTTACAGTAGCGGCAGCAGGTTTATGACCGTGTGCTTCACAGACACACTGGGCAACAGGTCACAGCAGCTCTGGGAACGAAGGAATGAGAAAAAAATCAGAAATGGTCTATTCTACATTTGCAAGGGCAGATGTTGTAAAGCAAATATAACATTAGGGTTCTGTGTTAATTTTCCTCAGATTACAGTGAAACGCAAAGATAAGGCTTAGTTTCATGGGAACTCTGGCTGGCTGGACCTGTACCAGCTGCCTGATGTGCTTACTTAAGAGTAATGTGTTCTAGATTCATTTCTCAGAGACTTGTTCCCCGTTATTGTTTTACATGCATACCAGAGGAGTGCTGTACAGAATCACCAAGAAAGGATACTGAGACTGCCAAAAAAAAGAGTGCAAGAAGTGTAACAAAAACAATTCTTTGCCATTGTTGTCCCCAAACGCAAAGAAAATGCTGGTTAAACAATGTGTGAAAAACCTGTAAAATGTGCCAGGTCACTTGTAAAAGAACTAATTCTGCGCCCTGGTCCTGGAAGAGATACGAATTTCTCACTGCCTATATAGGGCAAGAATTACTTTTGCTGCTTCAGTTTCACACGTCAAGACAATTTGGGTTAGGGAGGTGATGGGAGCAGGAGGAGGGCAAGTCAAAATGGCCACCTAGTTCCTTGCTCTGGAAATCAGGGCTGGGTGTCCTCACCGGGGTGCACAGATAGATGTTCTTCTATCACAGAGTCAGACTGAAAGAGTAAGCTGTCCAGGCTAGCATTTAGCCCACACATCCTCAGGAATGGGTTTTATACACGGTGGACCTGACTGTAGCTTTGAGAGCCAGAGGTGGTTTGGCTACAGATATATCCTTGCCTGGGTCAGTGGGGAAGGCGGGGGGAACAGGCCAAGTGATGATATCAAGAGAAATTCTCTCTTGGCTCATCTGTTTTTCTCTTTTCTGAATTGCAGCATGCTTGACTGGATCTTTCCAGCCCAGAGCAACAAACCTAATTTATAATGTTCTTAATTGCTTTTCCTTTTCTTCTCCCCCAGCTGACAGATGGACCTGTACCATATCAGCAAAGCTTTGTGTTGTGCTTGCAAGAATAATGGAACCAACAAAACTATTTTATTTCCTGATCTGTGCACACTGCAAAGAAAGTTCAGTAAGCGGCATTTGGTATTTATTTATTTTCATTCTCTTGCCTGAGATCAGAAATTATTTCTGCTGTATTTTGTTTGCTTTTACTGTATGGAGTTCTGAATTCTCTCTTTCAATTGTCACAAAGAATGGTTTTTGGAAACAAGTCAAGCTTACTGAAGCTTTGTTATGGATGTAAAAAGCAAAGGATGCTGTGGGACAGCACACAGCAAAGCATGCTTGTAGAGTCTACCAACAGATAGGGATAAAAAAAAGATTACTTCGATCACATGTACCAACCTAGAAATAAATACATCTAGGGCTGGATATAATGAAGATTTTAGTTACAATTGCTTGCATTTAGAGGTAAGCTAATGATTCAACTCCAGGCAGAGACACCCTCAAATGTAGCCTCACATTCAGTAATAAAGTTCACATTTCTAATATCTGCAGAATCAGCACAGGTCTTTTCTGCCTTCTTGCTATTTTACTGGGTTATGGAGAAGTGTTTCAGAGACATTTTTGTGCCCAACTTATGGAGTGAACCCGCCACCATACTTTCGGATATATACCTCATTGTCCTGTCCCTCTGAAAAGGATAACTGACCGAGGAATATGAGGTATATTCAAATTCAAGTTTTAAAAAAATCAAAGTCTGCAAAAGCTTAAGAGATGGTCCAGGTGACCCGCTAAGTGTTGGTGTGTCACACTTGATGAAGGGTGGAATTGACTTCAAGAGGTTTGGTGTGAGCCATTTTGAACTGACTCCACCAGTCCCCCTACAGAGAAGTCAGGCTAAATAGTCCTTTCTGATAGAAAAGATTATTAACGTCTAATTATTATTTAGGTTTTTATATAAAAATTGCAGGATTTTTCCTGAGGTAATTTCATAATGCATAGCTGCATCCTTCTCAAACGTTATGCTGTAGAAGGAAAAATTCAGTTTTCTCCTTTATAACCCTTACAGTCTAAGGGTGCATGTGAAAAAGCAATGCACAAATGCAGGGAAAGTTTAGTTTCTCCTTGCAGAAAGGGACTCAAGAATATTGCTATTTCCACTAGGGTGACTTTGATTTTAGCATTATTTTCTTTTCCACTGAGTGATCTGATGAGGAGACAGTCACAGCAGATAGCATGGAGTGTTATGCTGCGCCCCAAAGAAGGCTGTGACAGAGCATTAAATTAGTTCAGCTAGCGTTTGTGCTAAATATCATTAATTTAAATACACTTTTAGTGTGGAAAAAACCACAAGCTGGGACCATTTCATCCTTTGAGCAATACAACTGATGATGGCTGTGCTTACGGAGCTGTGATTGAGCCAGCCAGGAGAACCCAGGGCTGTGGCTTTCAGTATTCTCCTGAGCAAGAGCAGGGTGTTACCTCCTCCCGGGCAGTGAAATGGCGGTGAACCATCCGTGGAGATCTCAGCGGATCAGGAAATCAGCCCCACAGGATGCTTCTGCCTCTCAAAGACAGCTCTAAATCACCAGCCTGCCTTTAGGGCCATCAGCATAGCTCTGGGTTAGTGAATTCTTTCCTTAATCGTCCAGTTAATTATGTAAATCCAAAGACTTTTGTATGGCTCTGTTCTCAGTGAGGCAAACTGTAAGTGCCTGTATGGGTCAGAAGAACTGGAGTTCAACTTGTACCACTGGAAATGGAAGCATCAGATTCAAAGTTCACACCCAGATCCGCTATTAAGTAATATCCGGGTATTTCATATGGGAGTGGATTTTGGTTTTAACCATCCATTACCTCCTGGCTGAAAGTGTGCATTTTCTTTATCTGTGTTGCTTATACATTATTTGCAGGCATCAGTTAATCTCTTGGTGATTTCTCCCAAACTCAAATAAACATAGACAGAATGTTTTCTCTGGAATCAGAGAGATCTGTTCTTGCTCCTTCTTCAGTGGCTGAACCCTTTTTATTCAAGTTCGTATTTCTAAGGCAGAGAGACTGGGGGGTTGGGGGTGTAGTACCTAGCTTTCTATTTTTTCTGATGGTTTTCTCCTGCCCACCTTAGTTGGGAACAAGAGTGGGGGGCTCTAACCCCCTTCAGTCCCCCTAGTAAATCTGGGGCTGGCAAACTTTTCCTCCTTAGGCAGTGGTGAGGAGAAACTCCTGCTAATTTGAGCTCACATACTCTCTTGCATCCTTTGCAATTCACAGGTCAGGTCCTATATGGGCCAAACAGAAAGGAAGGCAATTTGTCTTAGGTTTATCTCAGATCACATTTTTCTTGTGCAGATAAATTCCCTTTCTTCCTACTGGAGAAGTTAAGTGTTTTCCAGTCTGCTACAGAACAGTACGCATGGACTTAAATCCACCTCTCACTGAGAGTTAAGCATTTTGCAGAATTATTGCTTCAGTTTTACTATACTAAAAGGGAGGTGAGGTCCATTCAGTAGGACATGTAAGCAATATTGTCCAAGACTAAACCTAACAGTGTCCAAATTTTTTGCCATTCCAGTGCCTAGGAACCTACTATTTTTATTTTTTTTTTTTTAAATAGTGTTAATTCCTACCATGTCTATCTAATCAAATCCTCCCAGCCATTTCTTTTCCAAACCTCTTAAGCAAGGCGCTCAGTCCTCCGCAATGCACAATGTTTCTATCTCCCACGAGGACCAATGCACACACACTATTCCTGCTGTTCAAGGCATTTGTCTCATGCAGTCTTTCACAGGAGAAATCTCAGTTCTTCCAATGTTTGCCTACTCCTCTGTGAGAGCTCCAGTGGAGGTTATATCAAGGACAAGTTTTCTGCTCCTTGTTACCTAAAAATTCAGAGTGATATTGAATATTCATATTTGTACGTATGCTGGTATGATGTGCAGAGCATATTGGCTACTATCTATCTCTTATTGATTCATACTCCAAAAATGAGATACTTGAAGCCAGTTGCTAACTAATTCTTATTTGAAACAGAGTTTCAGTAATGCCAGTTAACAATTCACTTCCAGTGTAATGAGCACTGAATTCATTAAATAAACACTAGGTCACACAAATCCATATTTATGACTCTGCAGCAAGCAAAGCTAAAGTAACATTTTGAAATAAATCACAAAAGGCAAGACGAATATTGCATGGGGAGAAGGTGAGGATGTACCACAGAAAGAATGGTGACTCCATCCTGTCCTCATGGTAAAAACATGAGAAAAAACTCCACTGAACTATTAATGAGACTGTAATATTGATGCAGACAGAGTGAGGCAAATGTCATAACATCTTTTGTAAAGCACTCTACATTAATTGACAAACAAGATGTTCCATTTCCCCACTATATTCAGAGAATTATTGTTTAAAAAAATTAATTGAAAATGACAAAACCTATTACAAAAGATTACTTGAAGGTATTTTTTTTTCCTGGCTCCATATTCTCTTTCCCTCCCAGGAGGATTCAAGGTCTAAAAAATCCTTGGCAGTATGACAATTTTTTTGTCACTCTCTCCATTTAGAGGTGATTATTTGGGGCAACATAATTAGAGGTTTTGCATACAAACAGCAGCAATACGTAATTGAAAATTTAAATTGGGAGATTTCAGGGGAAGGAGTGTTTGCTGAAAATGTGCTGTGATCAACTGAGCCATCGAAAAGATTTCAAAATGAACTTTTTCTCTCTTTCATCTGGAACAGGAGGGTAAAGACACACCACGATTTTATATTCAAAACGTCCAAACTCAGAAATGCACAAATAAGAAAGGAAAACAAAAGAAAACCTGACTAAATAAATGGCTCATGACCAAGACTTAAAAATTAGTTTGCCTCACAGAAGCATAGGCTATAGCAAAAAATTAACAAGTAGGCTGGAGGCAAATGCAGTTACCACTACTGATCTGCTCATTACATCTATATACTATATGCTATGCAAAACACGCCTGTAGGAGTTGCCTCTCTCACCTCTCACTTTGTTTGTTTTGTTCTACAGGTGCTGTTGAACACAAAAGGTAATTTTCTGGAGGAAAGACTAAAGGCTTCTTTTTTTTACTGTGCATCTGTGTAATGCCTTGTGTCATGCACACAGCCGGTCTCAGCTCCTGGGCTCTCCTGCATTGCAAATGGTAGATGACTTTCCAAAGAAATGTGCAGAATGTTTCTCCCATTCCCCAAAACGTGCATTGAGTTTATGATTTCCCAGAGATTCATAATCAACATCCAGTAGGCTCTGCAAGTGGAGGGCATCTGGGAAATATGCAGTAAAATGGAGATTCCTCTTCTCCCCTTCAGCTATTTTAAAAGCTGTAAGCTGGGCTCCAACAAGCACCTCCAGGCACCTCTGCCGTCCTTAGAGACTGGAGAGAACTGAGATGATGTGCACTTTGTATTGAAAATAAAGGGAGCATGGCCAAATAGCTAGGTAAAGGTAGGTAAATTTAAATTTTCCCTTAAAACGGCTGGAGGTAAGGACTTTACCAAGTGACTTAGATAAATGCTACTCTCTCCTGTAAATCAGAAGAATCCAGTTAGATTGAGCAGCACTATTCCACATGTGTTGCAAACTGTGTGAGAACAAAATTGCTTCATTAGTGTGGAAGTTTCATTGTCTTCTGTAGAAAGAGCTTATTAGGTATCAGTTATTTCCCTAGCATACATGGTTCATTAATATTGAATTTAACTGAGATTTCAGTTAAGCTATATTTTCCACCTTGCGCCTTGTAACTTCATCAATACGCACTTACAATGTAGCATGATGTAAGTACGAAACCTCTAAACTTGCTTTCCAGATAGCTGAATTTTAGCTACAGTTAGAAATGTCCAGTACTTTCAGCAGCAGCAACTGTTCCGTGAATTCAGAAAGGTATTTCAAAATAGATCACGCTAATTGTGTAATTCATCATACGTATTGAAGTAGGTGAATATAAACTGTAAGAAGTGGCTGGAAATTCAGATATGACTTGCTTACCCTGATTTGTACAGAGAATTAGGAAGGGGAATCTGTCAGTTTAAAGCATTTATTCTGTCATTAACAGAAATAACGAAGCTTATTTTCCTATGGAGTTGTGTAGAAAAGAAACCTAATGGAGTCCTTCCCTCTTGTGATCATTAGATCTGTATGGTTGGCCAGCTATATTATTAAATAACAGATGAAACATGGAAATGCCTGGAGACAAACTGTGTTGAACAGCTATTGCATTAACCTCTGTACACGTAAACAAACAATATCCCCACACACCAGAAAGCTTACAATCCACAAGAAAACACTCAAGGATAAGGGCACAGAGACAACTGAGTCAAGCTGGAGGCTGTCAGTTTAAAAACAGATCCTTCAGTAATTTTTGTTTCTTTTCAGTTAATCTAGGTCCAGTCCTAAATCCAGAGAAGTCACTACAATGTTCTTATTGACTACAGTAGGCTATCAACTAAGAAAGAAAGAAAGAATGAACAGACAGAGTTATCAGGATTTCCCTT
This sequence comes from Aramus guarauna, assembly GCA_013400195.1. Taxonomy (NCBI): domain Eukaryota; kingdom Metazoa; phylum Chordata; class Aves; order Gruiformes; family Aramidae; genus Aramus; species Aramus guarauna. Next base: position 266,101 of record VXBL01002619.1, read on the forward strand.
TTACCTATTCGGCAAAACCTGTTTTTTTTCCTAAAGAAAACAAGTAATTTTCATTTTATTAAAAAAGTATATCAAAGCAATAATAAGTAGTTTGATCCCAGTATGAAAGAACATTTTACCTCTTATTTGTTATTAAATAATTCCTTTCAGTTAATAACAATCCTATTTTCAAAGTATGGAATTAGAAATTCTCTGAGTGACCATTCTGTATAACAGCAATAAGTTTGTTTTTATTTCTGCAGGGACAATAAATTGGAGCCTTTCATCAACTACCATTTATCTCCTCTTTTCATGAGGATGCAAGCAAGTAATTATCAGTGAAGTTCAATGATCAAGGATCTGCATAAATTTGCAGTAGAAACTAATCCTGACTAATTAATCTGACTAAATGTATGATTTTAAATAATCCTCAATGCCAGTAGTTCTTTCTCAATCATTTGCTTTTATGTTAGAATTTCATCTATCCTTCCTGCTTGCTACTGGAAATTGCACCCAAAAGAGCCATTTTTGCCTGGAAATTTCATGACATTTGGTAAATACAGCCTCAGGTAAAAAGAGACAAAAGTGAATACCCTATTGCTATAGATGAGCACAGTTTCATGAGAGTAGTGAACCAATGCCAACAATCTTTAGGAAATTTGGTGAAGATAATTAAGGAACGAGTTTAGGCAATGCAATGAATGGAACTGAATTGTTATAGATGTCTGCCATCTGTAAGGAAGTTCTCCCAACCTATTCTTCTTGGGGAGAAAGAGGGGAAAGATGGATTCTGTACAGTGGTTTTACACTGGGTTTTCATTTACTTGTTTACGAAGTTTTTGGCTGTGTTTTATTTTGAACAGTTTTTTAGTCATTTTAGACCTTTACTCTCCATATTAATTTTGTTGTCTTAATTCCCCAAACTCCCCCAAGCCATAAGGCTGGAAGTACCTCAAATGTACAGGCAGAATGAGTGATTTTAATGATAATGTTAGATCTGGTACTTCATTGCCATGGTTGGTCAAGAGCTCTGCTGTGCCGCCTTTGGCTCCTGGAGCTCAGACTGAGTCTTGGGGCCCCCACACCATGGTCTAGGTGAGGAGCCACCAACCTATTTCACAGAATCTCCATTGAGGGACCAGTTTAAAAAAACCAACCAACCACAACCTAAAAGTGTTCTAAATGTTAAGGGCATAAGTAACTGTGTCAAAGTCTAGAGGTTTCAAAAACATCCTCCCACTGAGAGCTGAGTGCCTCTGAGTGCTGGCAGGGGCACTAAATTACTTCCCATATTTACCCTTCAATAAGCATATGAGTTGTCTGGCGTGCTGAAAAAACTGCAAGTCCCATACAGAAAACTGGCAAAAACAGTACCCCAAATTGTAATCAAGTGGATACAAAGAAGCATGATCCTTCCAACTGATGTTTCTGATGTAAAGCAGGGAAGTACCCAAGTACCTTCCCTTGTATGAGATGGTGTCAGAAAGAGCCTGTAAACAGTACCCAAAAATCTGACCCTGTTCCCCTCTACACCTCCCCAGCAGGCAAAGAGTCCTCCATAAATCGGCAGAGCAGTAAGCAGGCTGCTAAATGCTCACAGTCCAAGGTTTGTCCCCATGCATCGGTGTTGAAAGCAGATTCATCCCAAACTCCCCCCACAGCCAACAAATATGCCCTTACGAGTTGTCCCTGCAGCCGAGCTGTTCAAGTGCAGAGACACTCAGCGGGGCTGGATCCATAGGTGGGAAGGAAGGGATAGCTAACTGGTTTCCAGGACTATGTACTTGAACAAGTAGTGGGTCTTTTTCATCTTCCTTTTCTTTTCCTGAGCACCAGTAATCTTAAATTGTCATTGGTATGAATTTGTCTACCTGGTTTAGGGAAAGTTTAGTCTTCTGAAAATCTCTCACCTGCTCAAATCCCCAATGTGTCTATTCTTGAAAAATATGTGCCATTCCTGCAGAACATCTACTAAAGGAGAAGCAGTTGTAGCATTCAGAACATAACATTGATAACACACACGATTAATTTGTTGTAATGTATTTAAAATAAGTGAAGTCACAAGGTTATTGGGTTTTTTACTTATGCTTTGAGATTTGTACCATTTCCTTGTTACAAAGATGCTACTTACAGAAGGGGAAGGTGCAGAGATGGCTATAAATGGTAGAGTCATGAGGAGGTAATTCAAAAGAGTTGGGAATCCACAATAGGATTTACACTATCTAAATTTATTTTTCAGCCTGTTTCTACCTTGCATGTACTCTATGTGCATTTACTTTCCAATTTTTGTACGCACACTTACCAATGTTAATAAGAGTATACATTTCATTTCTTCAATTTGGAGACCCTTATAAGAAATGTAACCCTACGGTAACTGCAAAGCAGACTATGCTTTACATGCTATGACTCAGGTACTTCTGGGCCAGTCTTGCAAACACAAATCACAGCACAGAACCAAGTCAACAGAATAAAGTACTCAGACCTGAGTGGTGCAGGCCATAAATGAATATACCATTTTACCACATCCTATTTTTATATACCCACTGTGTTGTGTGTGATAAAGCAGTAGTCAAAAAACAAGAGCTCAGCTGGAGACTCATAATTAAATTTGGATAAATTTTCCCAATTCTTTGTTATGCAGAAACATATTTCCTAGGGTGTCTGGGTTACAAAGACGTTACTGGTAATTAGGAGATTAGCAGAAAAGGTTGAACCAGTTGACAATTAGTGAAGCATCACATCTGCTTGCCATTTGCACTCCCCAAAGCATCAGATTTTCCTCCTGACAGCTGTCTTCTGCTTCAAGAATAAAAGATGGTTTGGGCTGTCATTTGTCTATCACCTTCAAAGATTTTGGGGAGTTATCTTCATGTAAGCTTCCAGTCATGGACACCTCAAACTTTCTTCCATAAGCTATAAATACATCAGCACAGCCCATTCTCGCCAGTGGAGCACAGGGTCCTGATTCACAAATATGATTTAACCAAACAGAAAAAACAATTTGAGAGCTTTTCTTGAAGACTGCAGCCCGAATGCAGACACCTTTCCATCTGCAGATGCTCTCTGAGGCACTGTAACCACTACAGTGTCTGAGCTCAAGAGAGTGTGGACAGCTCAGTCTGTCACAGAGCTCGTAACACCTTGATTTAGGGATCATAACCCTTTCTTCCCACTGCATCTGCAGGGAGCTGGGGAACTGGAACCTCACAGCAGATCCTCTCAATTTCTCAAGGTTTGCTTGAACTTAGATGCCACAGTAGTCATACTGCTTAACTTAGGTACTTATAAGGTGCGATGAATATGCCACTCTACACTCCCCTGCCAGCTCTGACTTCATCTCTCAAGTGGTTACACATCCCAGGCCTCCACAGAGCCCAGGGGAGGTCCCTGAGTCTGGAGCTCCCTTGCCAGCAGGAACGATGACTCTCATGAACTGTAGGCTCTTTCTTTGAGCAGAGCTTGGGGAAAAGAACTGACCTTCATTTGTATTGATGTGAACTGGTAGTAAATTAATTACAAAATGCAAAGCTGGTAATGAAGAAAACCGGCGTTCGAGCAATTATTGTTCTAAATTGTTTTGGAGCATTTGGGGAAAGAATGTGCAGAAAGCAGTGACGTCAAAGAGCGAGCGTGCTTTGGCTATCAAGGTAGCTCATATGTGACTGCATATATCTATGCACAGCAGACATTATAAAATAACACAGAGAGCCCTGACTGATCAGCCAACTTTTAGAGAACAAGCCTTCTGTGGATAATTTGTCAAAACAAAGCCATTGTCCTGACGCAAGTTTGCTTTATAATTTTTGTTTGACCCAGCTAAATAAACACTTTACAAATATTCCATTATCTTTTGCTGTCTGTATTAGCATCACAGCATTTTCAGTACCAAGATAAACATTTATAAAAGTGGATCTTTGCATTAGCCTTTTATAATCAGCTTTTAATAAAACAGATTACTGTCCACCAGTGGGAATACAATGGACCTACACGATCAGGTAGACAAGTCAATTTTTTTCAGTAGCTGTCCTTGTTATGTTCTTGTCTCACAATAAATGTGAGATTATTTATCCTTTAATAAAACAAGACTGATCAAGTTACATTAGCATGAGGAAGAGCCCATACAGTTACGTGTTGCTGAATGGGTAACTTGGAGTACTTTCACATCAAGCTTAGCTTCTGGTAACTTGCTGCTGTGCCCATCCAGTAGCTCACCTGAGTCGTCTGTGGAGGGCTGCCCTAAATCCAGACACCCGTGATGAGAGTATGATTTTATCAGACATACCACTGTCCTCCAGTCTGTCTCATTACCTGTTATGTCTAGGTATCTAGCAAGAGCTAGTAACAGCCTGCCTTTCCCTTGTTATAACACAGGTAGTTGTATAATAAAGGTTTCCAAACTGCATATTGCAAAAGTTGTCTAAGGAAGTTATAGACCATGTGAACCTGTAGTGCCAAAACCTCTTCATCAAAAAGGGCCGAGTTCATGCTAGATGAATTATTATTGACAAGACTTAAGCCTTTCTAAGGCTACCCACTTCAATAGCACCCTTGCATATCAAAGACTAATACCTTAACACATGGCGTGGGAAATCACAAGCTGATACTTTAATTAATTAGCAAATTAAAATTTACATTTCACATTCATTGGTTCACCTACTCTCAGTAGGTCTTCAAGAAGATTAAGCAGCATATAAGAGAAAACTTCACCTTGACTGCATTTGCCATGTTCAGCCTGGAGGAAGTGGTCCTGTCACTGCTTTACTCCTCACCCCTAGTTGAATGAAACACAGAGAAGATGCCTAAGTTAAAATAAATAACAAGCAAATATGAAAGCATGTTATCACCTCATACATCTATACTTCTTTCTCCATATCCAGTAATTTGCATTTTAGGAGTGGTCCTCCAACAAAGCTTATTGGAGGTCAAGAGCAATTTCTGGTATTGCTGTGTGCTCCGTTCCCTGGGGCAGTGGTCAGTATTTGGGTGTATGAGGTTGCCCCTGGGGTGCCATACTCTTCCCCCTTTGTGAAAGTCTCTGTACCATGCAGTGGTAGTTGTACCACAAGAAAACAAGGAAGGTCTTATGGCAGTGCTCTGCTCAAACCTGTGAAGGCTTTGGTGGGTTACTGGTAGGAAGTCAGGAGGGGAGGGGGCATCAGGAGTGGGATTTTAAGCTGGGTTTGGGGATAATTACACTCATAATTATGGATAATTACACTCAAAAGTACAATCAAAGAGGTGAAGTGAAGAAATTGTATTACCTGAAGGGTTTAAAACCACGTTGCGTAAAGGAGTAGAGGAAAATAACACAGCATTTTATTCTGTCCTGGGAGTAGGATGGTCTAGATTAGTTTTTCCTAATGTCTTTTGAACCTGACTTTGTGTTACAATGGAGCCTAATGTTGGGAAACTCTCCCCATTCATCTACTCCCCACAAAGAGGAGATAATCGTGGAAGTGGAGTAGACTCCTACTGCCAGACTGAAATTCACAGTGATATGAGCTGACAGGTCATTTCAATCTTCTTAAATTCATGTCTCTGACTGAAAGAATTAGTGTCCCTCAGAAATTTGCCTTAATTAACCAGGGTTTTATTACTGACATGGTAAGTATACAGCTTACTGTGTAATCAAAGCTCTTTGACAATTTTCTGACTTCACTGCAGAAAACTTTAAAACAGTGATACTCAGTAATTAGCGAGAAGACCAGTGATGCATGTACAATTTACAATCAGATTTCAGTTCTGCTGTGCTACTACCAAAAGGCTAGAAGGCATACAGAAAAATACATTTATCACTCCTTTCCCTGCTGTCCCTTGCAACCTATGCAGATGCTAAAAACTGCCTTTGTTTCTCTGGGGAGAAGATTACAGTTGCTGATGCCGTGATCGCTTCATCTATTTTTGGTGATGTACTATTCAGTGCTACAATTTGGTTCTACTAATTGATTCCTCCTACAAAAAAACAGCTGATGAACACCCATTTTAAAGACTATGCCTAAATAGGGTTGATCTGCCACTCTTCTAAAACTGCAGCTACTTTTGATTACTTAAAATAACAATAAGCATCTTAGTCACTCAGTTGCCTTAGGTAACGCTATATAACAGTTGCATATTCTCTCACTAGTCCTTATTGTAATCATAAGTATCTGAGGAAAAATTAATTTGTTATTCAAATTTTGGACTCTCTCTGTATCTCTCAGTACTTCTGCTTTTCCATGCAAAGGTAGAAGACAGCTAGTATTAGCCTTGGCTGGAAATGGTTTTGCATGTTGTCTAGTTCTTCACCCTAATTCTGCTGCCGTCAAGTCAGGAACAATGAAATAAAGTTGCTTATATATGAGAGTTTTCCCATGTGCAATTTTTGACAATTACAAAAGGAACTTATTTTTTGAAATTTCAGTTGTACTGTAGCAAAACTCTAAAAATGAAAGATTAACAGCTAGAACTGTGTTTTAACAACAAGGTACATATTGTTGTCCCACCCTGTAAGGAAAATGAGGGGCTCAGTGCTGTAGAAGGGAGCAAAATTTCAAAGAAGTCCTAAATGATTTGAGAAAGTGCTGTGGGAGGCATTTTTTTTTAATTGCAAAGGAAACACAAGAAGGTTTGGTGTGAGCAAAGCTGGACTAGCACCTTAGCTGCCTTAACAGAAGGAAGCCCATGTCTGTGGTGAGAGGAGGAGTCCCATTTCCTGCCAAGTGGTAACTTGTACGTAGGTGAGTAGTTGTACGCTGGTAAACTCAACTGCCTTGGGAAAGTGTCTGTGAAAATTCAAGGGGTCAGGAGGTGCAGAAAGATGCTTGTGGAAGTGAAGAAAGGGTAAAGAGTGATTGATAGCTCCATCAGACTGCAGCACAATTCTGCACTGTCTCCTGCATTTTTCTCTTTCTTCAGCCTGTGCAGTCTTTGGTGGTGTACCCACTATGTATTTTATATTTGCAAGTTTCCTGATCTTACCTTACAAAGCACATTGCAAACTAAAAAAAAAAAAAAAAAAAGCAAATCATTATGTCAAAGAGTAAATTGTGTATGTGTGTATGTGGGGAGGGGTGGGCGTAATATGCTATTTTTCATAAATGTTTCACATCTCTTTATATATCTCTCTATAAAGATATGAGGTTAAGTAGTTTAAGTAGCCACTGGGTAGAATAAGATTAGCTTTCATCTCCTGGCCAAATTCCATCTTAGGTAATTACATTCTTCCTGACTGAATATAATTTCAATTGGGTACAGTCTATTTCCTATCTCAAATTGCTTTGTAGTACATAATGTGAGCTCCTGCATTCTCTCTTAGAAATGGGCGCATTCTGGTAACAGATGAAATGATCACTGTATGATCACTGGTGAATAGTTCCACAGTAAAGTCAACAAAATGTTCTTACATTCCTTTTGGAAATAATATTATACAGCCACAAATCTATAGTGTTTGTCATTAGTATTGAACAGAGGCAATATACTGCGGGTATTTCTTTGAGAAGACTCGGGGAAGAAGAGAGTTTGGTACTAAGCTAGTGATCTCTGCCTCTGCCACCTTTGGGCCAGGGAGCGACAGGACATCAGTAGGGATTTGACACTGTGCATCACAGAGATACACTTGGGTGATAGCTGGATGTGGGGAAAAACATTGCTGTGAAGTTGCTATAGTTTCAGCAGTAGATGCATATATCAGTGAAATTCCTTGGACGACGGGATCTGTGCAAGTGACTTGATAGCTCTAGTGTGCAAAGCTGAATACTGAGTTGCCAGTTGGTAAGGACAAGCTTGGGTAGTTAGAGGTTGGTTAGAGGCCAAAAAACCAGGATATGTGTAATTTAACTGATCTAACTTGACTTGATGTTTTGCAAATAGTGATGAGAATAGCTGTTGGAACAGATATCTGCATCAGGAGCATGACTTGTACCCATTAAGTGTCTAAGCAGACTAGGCAACCACTCTACAACATGATGTGGCTTGTGTAGAGTAGCAAAGCCAAGTCTTTAGAGATACATCTGTACCTGCAAATATATTGGGTTGGAGACAATTTTCTGGCCCTGAGGCTGTCTGGCAGACTCTGGGTTACAATGCCCTTCAGCAATGCTCCCTGGCATAGGACATATCCAGAGTTGAACCAAGATAAGGATCACAGGTCCAAGCCATGCTGCAGGGGGTGCCACCTGCACAAATAGTCACATGCTGGTGTCCCAACCCAAACTCTGGTCCTGCCTGGTTCCCTGGCAGAGATGCTCTGCCAGCCTCCTGCTTCCAGCTGCCTGGGTGAAGGCAAGCCTGGGCAAGGCTTCTAGATATCGATTAAGGACTGAGATGAGGGACTCCCTGAAAGGCACAGAATGGAGGAGGTTGTAACCATGATGCTGAAAGGCCGCATCAGGGCATTTAAGCCTAGATGTAAACAGGCCCAAGAAGTGACATTAAGTCCCTACAGGTGACTCCTGCTGCCCCAGAGTTACCCACTGAGTTACCGTGGCCGGGTCCTGACCTATGCCAGCCCACTTGTCCGCAGACTTCACCTGGGGAAGCCCAGTCTCTCCAGCACGTTACGGACCAGACAGGACCAGACCTCCCTACTCCAGTGTTAGGAGCTACTCATTTGCTATTCTTTTCTGAATATTTGGCCAACTGTGTGTAATGTGCCCAAGAATGCAAGCACGTCACAATGCAGATATAAATGAAGCTATGCACGATGCCTTATTTCCATACAAAAGCAAAACTCAGAGTACTACCATGTAGGCACCAAGCCTTCCTCTGTGCAAAGTAAGTCCCAAAGTCTGCCAGTGGGAATGGGAGTGACATACACATCACACACTCAATGCAATTTCCAGAGCAAATGCATCTTAAAAAAATAAGTTTAATACCTGATTTGCCTGGAACTAGCCTAAGAGATCAAGAACTGACAACCTCAAGCACTAAACACAGGCACATGGCTTTAAAACTTCATAAATCTGCTCTATTTATAAGATTTAAAAAGCAATGGAGTTCTTCCTGTGTTCACCCAGGAGCCACTGTTTCATGCTTTACTTTGTGCAACAGCGGAGATTAGAATTCTCTTTTTCATATAAAACACAATCTGACATAATAACATTCATATACCAATGCTAGGGTAAAGTTCTGTACAGAGAGGTTGTCCCTGCCCATGGCAGGGGGGTTGGAACTAGATGATCTTCGAGGTCCCTTCCAACCCAAACCATTCCATGATTCTATGATTCTATGTGATACAACCCAGCTATTTACAGGCTCAGGATTGATCATCTCATACAGTCTCTGACTCCATGTTCTGGAATTGCAGATTATGACAATAAAGTCTCAAGAGGCCCAACGTCTCTTTGGTGGTGTATTTTGCTTGTACTGTGCAATAAGAGAGCAACAATCCTACTTTACATTTCTGAGGTGTCTGGAAAGTTCATTGTAGCATTCAGCAACCAAGAGGATTTATGAGCAGCCAATGAATCCAGCATGATTCAGCAACTGCTTCTTTCCAGTTTCTCTTTTTTATAAAGAACAATGCTGTGTATTTTGAAATACGTCTCTTAATTGTAAGTTAAAATTAAGTATTTTGGTTTTGCACTGTACTATTCTCTTGGTTCAAACTCCTACTATTTTATCTTCTTGGGTTTCTTTTCCGCTTACTATGCTTATGAATAAAATAAACTAAGGAGAAGCTTTCAAGCTGTATTTTATGCAACTGTCCCTTTAGTGTGACAGGTCTTGCAGGCCATTTGAAATTACTTGGCACTGAGCCTCTGTCTTATTGTTGTCACCAAGCCACACAATATACTCGCTTTTTTAAAAAAATCCTACTTTAAGTGGTTGCAGAGTAAACTGGATCTCTCACTTATCGATATATCCTGGATAATAATACAATGATTTAAATAGCCAGGGAAGAAGCATCATCATTAAACAAGTATTTATGTTGCAAATCACAATTAAGTACCTGCTTGGTAGGAACTATATGATTTTATGTATATCATTTATTTCAGTTGTAGCATGAAGTCAAACATAATTTATTTATAGTAAAATTATTAAAAGTATTAAAAGAGGGGAAATGGCCTCAAGTTGTGCCAGGGGAGGTTTAGATTGGATATTAGGAAAAAATATTCACTGAAAGCGTTAGCAATCATTGGAACAGGCTGCCCAGGGAAGTGGTTGAGTCACCATCCCTGCAGGGATTTAGCAGACACACGGATGTGGTGCTTAGGGACATGGTTTAGGGGTGGACTTGGCAGTGTTAGGTTAATGGTTGGACTTGATGATCTTAAGAGTCTTTTCCAACCAAAATGATTCTATGATCCCACAGACGTCCTGACCCATGAATAGTCCTACAGTGGCAATAAGCACTATTCAATTCCTTGTGCTCTGTCTAGGTCATCCTTTCAGCATTTATCATGATGATGATAGCCCGGATGACAAAAATTGGTTTCTTTCCAGAGACCTCAGTAGGATCAGACTGGTCTAAATCAATGCACTACATCAGCACCTTCAAGATACACACGAATATTTCATGATTTGACCTTCTAGGACATTTAAAAAAACCTATGAGCTAAATGTTTTGTGAATGCAGAAAGTATCATGTGAAGGTGGAAAAAGGAAGAACTTTGCCGGGAATGGCCACGTTGCTGCCCATGTGCTTGGTAAAGAGGATGAGTCGCAGTTTGTCAGTGTCTTCTCATACAGGAGTGCTGCAGATAACCAGCTCAGCTGCCAAGTGAGAACATCTCTGTAAAGAAAAAAATGCTTCTGTGCCAATTATTTTAAACCTCATTCCTTTTTAAGTGTGTCTGAAGTTGCAAATCACATGAAGACATCAAGTACAAAGTGAGCTCTGAAGCTGAGTTCACAGTACTGGAAAGCATCTTTTGTAAAAATATTCTCATTTGCAGTCTCTAGTGTGTTAAATGCAGAAGGCAAAAAGATTATTTTGCTGTAATCTTAAAAGAAAAATAGATTTTTTTCTCTGCTTGTTCCTGACTCAGGACTGATATGGCTTGCAGTTGTAATCCCAAGTATGGGGCTGTTTGAAAAAGGCACAGCCTCCTTGTGTGGTGCAAATCCAGGTCCCAAGCGTCTGCCTTTGCCAGAGTGCTGAAGCCTTCCTGGTCCAACGATCGAGCATTGCTGGTGCTCAGCCCGCTTGCCCACAGCCTGTGCACAGAGCGGAGAGGCAGCAGACAGCTTGGGGGGAGGCACAGCAGAGTAAGGCCAGAGCTGAGCATCGCTAACAGCTCTGTCAGACCTGAGCCAGCAGTGTAGAATTTGCATACTCATGTTTCTTAAATGACTCTGACTTTAAACAATTTTTTCAGTAATCCATGCCCAGGGCATGAATAAAAAGTATTCCCCCCTCTGCTGAGATAGTATCTTACACAACTCTGTTCCTACAACTGAGTCAAAGTTTCCCTTCCTGCTACTTGCCTGTACTCATGGCAATAAATTAATAACATGTCAAGAAATAGGCTGGCTACATGATTTGGCAGGAAATAGAGCACAACTGGTTAATTCCCACCCTTTTCTCCAGGGAAAAATTCTACTTTTTGTAAAACCACCAAGTGCCTAGAGGCATCTGGTCATGTCCAGGTGAGGCCAGGGGGCAGGATCCTCTGTTTTAGCTTGAAAGTTTGACCTTCACAAATTTACAGCATGGTGGATTTTAAGGGTTAGTCAAAAAATAGTTGGTTACTAAAATAAACCCAGCTGATGTTCAACAAGTTGTTGATGACCAATCAACCCTGGAAAAAAAAATTCAATGAGAAAGAATAGGATAAATAAAGTGAATTGTTGCCAGTTCCTTCAATATTTGCAGAAGGCTCTGCAGCTGTTATTAATGTCAATGACATCATTAATAGAAGTGCATTTCTATAAAAGTGCTCCTAATAGAGTTATCAGTACAGTGTTTGCGTGCCTGTGTACTGGTGCTGTGAGCTGACTAGGGAATTAATCCTTAGAACAGCTGAGAGCATGTGTGGAACCTCCAGCCCCAGAATATGGAGGACCTGGGAGCATTTGGGGACACACAGAATTACTGGTTATGGGGGTGAGAGTTTAGAAAGTCTGGGGCTGGTGTTACTTCCCTCCAGGATGGAAGGAGGTGTGAAGATGGAGGTCCTCCTGGCAGCCTCCCTACCAAATCCATCTCTGCTATGTCCCAGTGGGTTACCTGGACCTAGGCATGGGTAAGCACATCCAGTCCTTTTGGCACAGGAGTCCTGCATTTATTATCTGCCTGTTCTCAATTGCACTGTAACAATTGCTGGTCATTTTAATTGTGTTGCGACTTCAAATCAGGAGAACCATTTGGTTTTATTTCATTTCACCTTTTCAATGCAGAAGAATGCATTGGAAGATTCCGTGAGACAAAAGTGTATTTTATAATAGCATGTCCTCTTGTTTGTTTTATAGAGCAGTAAATAGACAAAACAGTTAGTTTTAGAAATAGAAAATTTAACAGCACAACAAATCAAAGGGCATGTAAAAATCTATCAACATAATGATTTTAAAAAAGGAAGAACCAAATCATAATACAATACTGCTTCAAACTGTGTCTTCTATCAGATACTTTTTGTTTGCTTTTAAATTTATTATCAGCTGTTGCACCCTCAGCAAGTTTGCCGACGACATCAAGCTGTGTGGTGTGGTTGACACACTGGAGGGAAGGGATGCCATCCAGAGGGACCTTGACAGACTTGAGAGGTGGGCCCATGTGAAATGCACGAAGTTCAACAAGGCCAAGTGCAAGGTCTTGCATGTGGGTCGGCGCAATCCCAAGCACAGCTATAG
>VXBL01002619.1:279108-292849 GCA_013400195.1 Aramus guarauna
CATGTCAGAGGGGTTGGAAGTAGATGATCTTTGAGGTCCCTTCCAACCCAAAGCATTCTCTGATTCTATGTTTCTATGATTCTATGATATCAGTGTTAAATGGTATAGCTCCATTAAATTCATGTATGCCAACCTGCAGCAGGATAGTAGTCAGGAAAATCCTGTGGCTTTGATCATTTAACCTTGGTCTCACTGCAGTGAATTGGTTTTACCACCAAAGCAAAAGGGATCAGCATTTTACCAAGGCAAGCACTTCATCAGTATTAGTAGCTGCCCCACTAAGCTTATGTCTCTCAAATACACAGCTCATCACACTGCTCCCATTTCCATCTTCTCTAAGCATCCTTTCTGCAAATGCAATAGTTTATGCTTTACAAGCTTGAGAAGCGGGCCCATATGAACCTCNTATAAAGCAGGCCTATAAGAAAGATGGGGACAAACTGTTTAGTAGGGCCTCTTGCGATAGGACAAGGGGTAATGATTTTAAAGTAAAGGAGGGTAGATTTAGACTAGGTACAAGGAAGACATTTTTTACGATGAGGATAGCAAGTCACTGGAGCAGGTTGCCCAGAGAGGTGGTAGATGCCCCATCCCTGGAAACATTCAAGGTCAGGCTGGACAGGACTCTGAGCAACCTGATCTAGTCGAAGATATCCCTGCTCGTTGCAGGGGGGCTTGGACTAGATGAATTTTAAAGGTCCCTTCCAACCCAAACTCTTCTATGATTCTATGATTCTATCTCTCAGGCTATCTCAGGTGCAAAGCTTACTCTGTGTCTTCAGATTACCCCGGTTGTAGCTAATTATATCTGTGGTAATGAAATGGTACCTGTTAGTAAAATGTCATGCTAACATGAAGGGGCCAGAATCATACAACTTCTTAAAAAAATGTAAGTTAGAATCTGACACTGGAAAATCATGACTCTGGGTTTGTCAAAGGATCGCAGAGCTGGCCCAGATCCGCAATTCACTTCTGTAAGCATGCTGTTTCTGTGTCACAGTGTAGACAGCGCCTGTATTTACTATGTAGGAGGATTCATTGATGTAAAAACAACACTGTAAAGGTAGTAACTCCAATACCAGTTTTTAATCATAAGCGTGTGCAGGCACCATTTTATGTCACCTCAGTGGGGCTAAAGTCATCTTGCTGTTGAACAGGATTTGGTAACAAAAGTTTTAAAATTAGGACAGCCAGTTGATATTTATCAGTTTGGAATTTCTCTTCTTTCTTTCTTTTTTTTTTTTTAATGAAATATGCTTGGTAGAAAATAAAATTAAATGGCTGTTTTAAATATAATTTATTCAGTTAAAAAAGCTAACTATTTAAAGTTACTAGAAAGCAGTGAATCTAAAGAAGCCTGTCATGCTTGAATTTAGGATGTGACTTTGCAGTCACAGCTTGACTCTTCCACAGTGATCTGTGAAAGACAATGGTCTTATTCTGATTTCTGCTTCCACTTGGCTGGCTTTAAGTTATTTATAACTTTTAAAAAGCTGTTTAAAATGTGCTTAATAGCTGGACTAAAGTAGTTTGATCATTGTTAAAGTGTTTTTAAGAAGTGACATGTGATTATTTTTGACAGAAGCTTGGCACTTAACCAATCTCGAAAGCTAATTATTGCTTCATATGCTCTTCCACGGGGAAAGTCTTTCCTTAATAATTTGCCTTCCCCCAACTCATCCTCTCAACATCTTCACCTCACACCTGGCTCAGGTTATCTAAGATGTGGCGCACAGGATGGGAAGTAGCTGGGCTTCAATTTAAAGAATTGCAAAAGGAGAAATTCTCATGCATTTCAGGGCAAAAGAAGGATAAAACAGAGATGTGAGTAGGTGCCTTGTCCTACTGGCTACTCACCGGCAGCCTGGCTGCTAAATCATATGGTCTATGGAGAAAAAACTCTCTCCATATACACATTTCCCATGCAGTGTCAAGGAGTGAGCAGCAAGAACGTCCATTCAAAGTGACATGAACTTCAGGTAATAAGTTTCAGAAGAAATATGGATCCTGATATAATAGTAGAAGTGGAAGATCATTTAGGAGCATTCAAAATGAAAATGAAACCCCTGTCAAGTAACAGCAAAGCTTACTATCCATCAAGGTCCTCAGTTTGAGAGACAAAAGACCATTAGACCTGGCCTTGAAGAACTGCGGAGACTCGCAAGGAAGCTCTTGATACACGTGAGTAATTACACCACATCTAGCAGCAAGGTTTGATACCCAAATAAGAATTAGCATTTTTGAAATATATAATTAAGTTACTGTTTTTAAACACAGCTAATGACCTTGTTTGTACAGCAGAAAAGAGTTTTAATTAATTACATAAAGAAACTCACTTTGACAGGAAAAAAATATACTGTGAGGCTGACACATGGAGATGTCCACTTTTGTTATTTAGTGTTTCTGTAGGAAGCAAGCAAGGAAGGAAAATAGTTTGCTTAGATGTAGCTTTTCCCATATTATTGTGTCCAAAGAAAATCCACAGATTGACTTTATATTTTCTTGTCCTCAGCTGACAGTTCTTAACGATTAAGATGACAAAATGAACAGCTTTCCCTATGTTCCTCTCAGCCTGGGGCATGGTCCACTACTTGTCATCTTCTACTGGCACAAGCACCCAGCCCAGCATCCCTAGATGGCCAATACACCACTTTAGTTCTTTCCACAAACTATTTTCTATGGTTTTCAGGAAAACTTCATTTATACTCTAAACCTTATTATTCAGTTGATGCTGATACAAAAGCAGCATTCCTACTGGAAAATTAAAGAAACCCAAAGAGTGTTCCAGCCACACACGTGATACATTGCAGAATTTCCATATGTTTATCAGAAATGTTTTTTGCTCTCTTACGACCTCTGTTCAGAATTTGGAATTATTTTAGCTGATTTTCAGACATTAGGACTTCCCTATACATAAGAAAAACACCAACTATTTCATTGCTTCATGCAGTCCATCTGCTGCTGCTGGAAATCCAACCTATTTCTCAAAAGTGAGCTATCTGCAGTGACTCCCCTCCTGCTAATGGCTGGGGGAACTAAGTGGGGATGGTGATAATGTCTGCTCTAATCCTTCTCAGAACATCATTACAGATCACAGTTTGGCTTTCAGTGAGAAAACGGTGAAGCACAAGTACCCAAGCATGCTTGGAGGCAGAGCTGGGGCTCTAATATCATGTAATTTCACAATTGTTTTCTGCACCAGTAGTATTTTATTCTGCTGTTGGTCTTTTGTTAATGAGATTTTCTGAAGCAGCAACAGGCTTATTCTTAGTGTTGCCAGGCTGCATCTTGCCTTCACCACGTGTGTACTTTCTTGAACACAAACCCCCCGGGGACTCATCTGCAGGGGTTACCTTGTGTGCCAGGGCAGGACACCTACTGTTTATACCCTTTTAGCCTTATTTTAATCCTCACAAGCTTGTTAGTTTTAGAGGCTTGTCAGTAAAAAAATATCAGTGAAGCTGGGCAGACACTGTACCGGTCTTGGAGATGAAATCAGGCCATTTTATGCCTCCTTTTCTTCCCAGCCACTGATTGCATCCTCTGCCGTGACCTTGCTCGTTAAGGGCTGTCCTTGGTGGGTGTTCCCTGTCCTGCTGAGCACAGTCACCCGTCATCTAAATGGCAGCCTCTAAAAATACTTCCCTTTGAAAGCAGGTAGTTTCTAGAGGCTGTGATGAAGCAGATGTAACTGAAGATTTTTTTCAGGGCTGTAATATTTTAAAGGCATTGTGCAATTAACTGTAAGTATGGAAGCAAAATGACCTACTGTAGGGCATCCTAACCCACATGCCATAAATCTCAGTGTGGGGTTTAAAGTTGAGCTGACCTGAGGATTTCTGATGAAACATTTTTTGTTGTGAATTGCCACTCTATCAAAATTGTTGGGACAAAAAGGTCAACAAAGAGACAAATCTTTCATCAGGACCATTTCTTGGATTCAGCCTAGAACTTCTCATCAGATTAAAAAAAACCCCAAAACAAAACCCCAAAGCTGTCAGCAGTCCTGTGGGAGAAAACATTCATCAGGCTTGTAGAAGATCCAGGTTCAAACCCAGGTCCCTGCTTCAACCACTTCACTATGGGCTACTTCAAGGCAGGTTTCTCTCCTTTTGACCTGTCTTTGTTCTGAGGAACTTCCCCAGCACAGAACGCAGCAGCACTGAGAGTGGCACCGTGCTTGTTCGGGGGCCAAGAGCTGATGCTGTGCTTTGTACCACCCCAACATACCGTGTAGGTATCAAGTCAGCCTCCTATTCCTGAGCAGTATTCTTTGCTGGCCGAGCAAATATTACTTTATACAAAATAGAAAAGCTCCATTGGGAAACAAATAAAACAGAAGAAGCACTAGAGCTCAGGTCCTAAGTTTTGTGCCACATACCTTTCAAAAACACCTGTATAAATTTGCTTGGACAAGGAAGAAATGTGCAATAGAAACAGGCTGAAATTACACACCCGCAATAGACTCCCTTTTCTTGGAGTAAGAGAGCTTTATGGTTATTTTTTAGAACATGATACTCTGCTTACAAGATAAGTTAAAAATAACATTGTATATGGAGAAGATCTGGATAAGGATCTAGATAAGAGAGAGGAAGAATAATTGATAGAGCTGTCCATGGAGATTTGGCTCTTCACACCACCCGACACCAGCTGCCAAAACCGCCCGAGTGCTAAGTGCTTGCAGCCTGACCAGGGCAGCTTCACGCTGGGTGCCAAGACTGCTCAGAGAGGGGACAGGGCTGTCTCACCGGGTTGGCACCTCCTCTCTGCCCCGGGGTTACCTGCACTTGCACCTCAATACCTCACTTCCTCCTTTTCTTGGCTGAAAAATAAAGGTAGTAACACCTTCCTGACTCCTGCAAGGGATGATGCAAGGATGAATGAAGGATCGGAAAAGGCTCTGAATGCTTCATCACCTTACATGAGCTCTAAGCATCACTAATGCTGTTGTTAACTGTCTAACACACACCCAGAAACCTGCACTGAGCATTTTCTGCCTTCTGCAGATAACAGTCCTGGAGGAAGGAGTACAGCGCAGGAGGAGCCGCCTCCGGCAGTGGAGATTGCAGGCTAATACAGCAGTTTTAATCATCTTCACCATTGTATAAAATTATCGTCTCTTGGTTTTCTATTTTCAGAGAATAAAGTTGTGCTTTTCATGTTTGTTTCATATGAAGAAAATTCACTTTTTCATCTCAGAGTTGGTTATTCTACTAATTTTTTCAGGTTGCACAGTTGATGTTAGAGTTGTGATTGTTCACCAGAGTGGAAATAAAGGGAGTGCTGTGCAGCCCATGTAAAACATTTCTCTGAACTCCTAAAAAAAATCTAATAAAGTACAAGATTTTTATTGCGACTTCTAAATTTAATTTTTATGTGATGTCATTACATTTATATACATTCTATTTAAAAAAATAGAAAATATTTTTAGAAAACCATTAGCTCATTTAATGAGACTAATAAATTGATTTCCATGTTTGTGAGGATTTCAATCAATAAAACAGTATTCTCATCTAGGACTCAATAAAATTTTTAAAATATATGTGAACTTCAATTTTGTCTTGGAAAACATTTACAAAATATAATTGCTCTTAATGAACCATGAAGAAGAGCTATAATTTTTAAAATATAATTTCTAAGGCGAGGGCATAAAAGTACAGATATTCTTCTACTTCTGACTTTAAAGAAGTTCTCTGGTTATCATCAAGATGATTGAACCACGTTTGTTCAATGTTCTCTGCTCTTTTACAAATAGGGTACTAAGAAACAGTTGAGAATTTCCAAAAGACACAAGAAGGAAACAGATAATTTGGGGTACTTAACAGGGCAATTAATAACAAATTGTCTAGAGACTTATTAGTATACTTTCACCTCATGAACTTCAAGTGCGAGTTCTGCAAAGCTCCTCATTTAAAACTACTGCCCTCTCTGAAACAAATAGAAACTTACTGGCTTTTGAAGGCCATGAGTCTGTGAGTTCTGATTTCCACAGGCAATAAATATAGGACCTAATCGTGGTACTTAGTACAGAAAGGGGAGCAGAGCCACCAGGTCACAAGTGCTACAGTTTGGTCTGGTCTGGTCTGTTACAAGGGCAGGAGTTACTCGGGAACTCAAAATCCAGGTCGAAAATATCTTCAGATTACGCCCATATCTAAATAAGAGCACTAGCTCTGACAAGTAGATGAGGTTACACGTCTCAGCATTGGGTTTGGAAATGGATGGGCAGGAATGATTTTACTGTGGGATACATATGCCAAGTCCAAAGATAACAGAGAACCCACATTTCCAATGCCTTTAGCTCACTCCTCAAAAACGTAGTAATAACACTCCCTCTTGCTCTACTGACATGACATAAAATTGTAATTTTGATGTAAACTGAGGTGTCTGTGAGTGCAAGACAAGAAGAAATATAAGTAGCCATGGACTATTCCTCATATTCCAAATAACCTCTGATAAAGACAGAGTACCAAACTGGTATTTGAAGTTGGAAGTTTTAATGTTATTCATGGTCTGTGATCCCCATCCTCCTCTATGGCAAAGTAATTTAGACAATTTGTAAATACAAGTAATTAAGCAGGTGTAAATATCACCATGGAGCATTTAAGTGTGCTCTTTTCCACTGAGAACAACATAGTTAAATGAAGTTGTTAATTTTGTCATTTGTAGGAATGAAGCATTACAGACACATGCTAACACATTAATTAAATAGTCGAGATTCTGTCATCATGATTTGATTCACAATATTTCACTTGAGAACAATCAAGATTCATCCACAGATACATGGGCATATTAAAATGGAATATTGAAACGGTTATGTGAAACCCAGGCTAGAAGAAAGATAATAGCTTTCCAGCTCTGCATTATCTGGAGGCATAGGAGGCATTTTTCTAACATATATATTTATCCAAGCCTTTTTGCCACAGCCAAAATGCTCTGTCAATATATGGTGTAGGAAGTTTAAAGCAGCATTGGCAGGTGATATCTTTGCATATTCAAATTGTGATATGTTAGCTTCCATTAGGAAACAAATTAGACAGACACATACAGAGGTGTGCATTAGGAGAGGGCTGTAGGATTCAGGAAGGCCATGGGCACCCCTGGTGTGTCCAGGTGCAGGCACAGGTCAGCCCATATGTTCACACATGCACAGGCACCATGCATAGTCCCAGCTTCACAGGAATGGGATGTGTGTTTTATTTCAATGAGAAGCCTTGCTCCAGCTGGAAGGGTAATGGCCAGGCACTGGCACTCCAAAACAGCAGGTTTTACCCTGCTTCTCAGCCACCCAGCAAGATGGTAGAATAAAAATCAGGTTGTTGATATCACCTGCCAACTTCAGAACAGATTGTGGTCCTGTGATTATGCATAGGAACACCATGCACAGCCCAGCATGGCCCTTTGGCAATGTAGGCATGGAAAAGCTCAGGTTGGGGAACACACACCGTTTTAGGCAGGTGATATGTGTCTATACAACCAGAACCAGACCAGTCAAGGCAGAAGCACCTTTGGGCAAACCCAGCTGAAGAACTCCATTTTCTTAAAGGATGTAAGGACTTTAAAAAAAAACCCAAAAAAAACAACCAAAAAACCAACCCCCCAAAAAACCCTCTTGTGATCTAATCAGGCTTAGGCCTTGGAGCTGGACTGCTCTCCAAATTGCTGCTGACACCTAAATTATGTCTCTGATGCACCAGGGGCCCATGTATGAAATCCTGTATCTTACCCTGAGTCTTAGCTTTTGGTTGTCAGTGCTTTCTATTGGTTCAATAATTTGACTCTCTGTTCCTATGGCTATTAGGCTTCTGAAGTTAGTTGTTCTCCTGCAGGGTGGAGGAATTATTTATAAGCAATAAGCCTCTTATAGGAGCCCTCGGGGAACATTATCACACCCATGATGAGAGACAGTCAACATTTTTCCAACATACTTTTCATCTGCAAGTATAACTGGACCAAAAACCTGTTTTAAAGGAGAAGATATTTGTCAGAGGTATAGATTATGAAAAAGGGAAGGGAAGGGAAGGGAAGGGAAGGGAAGGGAAGGGAAGGGAAGGGAAGGCAAGGCAAGGCAAGGCAAGGCAAGGGAAGGCAAGGCAAGGCAAGGCAAGGCAAGGCAAGGCAAGGCAAGGCAAAGCAAGGCAAGGCAAGGCAAAACAAGGCAAGGCAAGGCAAGGCAAGGATCAGGAAGATTTTTGCCAAAGTTTTTTGTTGCAGAATTGAGAAGTGTGTGCACTTTCCATGTGGGTTTTACCTGTAGCTTTACCAGCTGTGAAATGATAGGAAAGGATTAGAAGTGCTACTTTTCAAGAGGAAGTGTTGTGTTTGGAAATCATTATCAAGCATGTAAAAAGGAATGTGTTACTTTTAAGAATGAAATATATTATTCTCCTTCTCTTCTTCATGCTCTCTTACTGTTTCTCAGCTCTACAAAAACTGCAAGAGAGTGGAAGATTGTGAGTGTGGGAGAAGAAAAAGCCCCTTTTTCATGTTTTTGTCCTTTGCTCATGGAAAAAGTTATAACTTCATTTGGAAA
Organism: Aramus guarauna; assembly: GCA_013400195.1. Taxonomy (NCBI): domain Eukaryota; kingdom Metazoa; phylum Chordata; class Aves; order Gruiformes; family Aramidae; genus Aramus; species Aramus guarauna. The sequence continues at coordinate 287,642 of VXBL01002619.1, forward strand.
GTATTCCTGAGAAAAGCTCTACTTTTCCAGTCCTACCTATGTATGTCACAGAAAAGACAGATTAAAGGAACTGTCAAAAGTTTCAATGTCAACAGCAGAGTAAAAAATAGAAACTCATCTTATCTGACTTTGCCTTTCCCTAGTATTCTTATTGCTGTCTCTTCTACAAATCAGACACCCATTTCCAAAATGTTCCTTGATGTTGAGTAAGAGTAAGACCTGGCAAAGACTGAAAAAGTCAGAAATGGACCTGTGGAATTCAAGAAACGGTTAATATTTCCTCTTTTTTAATCATCCTGGAACTGTAATTGAAGATGCCATCAAAATCATTTTCTAAACAGTCATTGACACTTTGCAGCTGCTAAATTGCCACAGCAAATACATGTTAACTTTTGCCCATGACAAATCAAGATTTTCTGGTCTCTTTCTCTAGCTAAACTCTTTGGTCATATTTCCACAGCTTCTTATTATAGACCATACAATTTCTTTCCTTGTCTACTCTGACTCAGGTACCAGGTTCTCTCTGTGTGGACATGGTTCACATTGTTCATTCCTTTAGGAGCCCGTATCAGATCAGGAAACCGTACAGCTGCTTTCTTTGCTATGTCCAGCCCTTTCCATTTACCTTGCAATAAATTTCACATCCTCTGACTGCAAATCAGCTCCTGTAACCCCTAACTCCTGCTTTTGTAACAAGGGTTCATGCTGAAAAAAACAACTTTTTGCTGAAATCTCAGATGCAAAACTCTCAGTGGGTAATCTCTGGAAAGAGAGAAATCTCACAAACACTGAGACAAAATGACACAAGCCATTCAAATGGATTTGTCTACCTTTAATAAACTAGAAGACAAAATGCTGTGACTTGTCCTTCCATTGGACAATGTTCTCATTGCTGCTTTGCTTTCCCAATGTCTCAGCCCGGTCTTTTGGGGCAAGACATCATCATCAGAGAGATGGTGTGACCAGAGAGGCAGATACACTGCCAACAAAGAGGTACTAAGTGCGACTTCACAGCAGTGATGTGCCTAGGTGAGCTATTAGTTTTGGTAGACTTCAGTGTCTCTCTCTCTCAGAAATGTTTTCAGATTAAAGAGTAAATTACAGCCAGAAGGTGACAGTGTGAGATGACATGAGAAAATGTTACCAAAGTTGTTGACCTGTCCCATGAGCTGCTCAGCTGAGGCTCTCTGTCATTGCACTCCCTCATTAAAATGAAATGGGTCCCCAAAAGGAGGGCATATACACTAAAAGTTAGAATAAGAAATAGGAATGATGAAATGGGGGGTGGGGGGAATCTACTTACTGTCATTATTATGTTTAGTATATCAATGTGAGCACAGGGTATCATGTGCATATATAAGTTGTATGTGGGACCTGCTCCATATAGTAGAGGGCAAAACAGGTTATCTCTGCTAGCACAGTAAATAATAAAAAAACTCTCATCTTTTCCGAACATTAAACTTTGGCTCTATATAAAGTTTCATGATGGATTATACATTTTAACCGTACTTCCCAAGGAGTTTTATTGCTGACCCAGAATTTTCAGAGCATCTTCCTTGCTCCCAGGTCGAACAAGCTGTGATCTACCACCATCAAGTTCTCCTAAGTTTAGGAAGATGAATGGGGTTTCCACAACTTTGACACTCTCATTATCTTATGCTTTTAATGTTATGTGCAATTGTTTTCAATCTTCATGACAAATGAAGATTCATGCGCAAACACAAGAATGAAACCTGGCCTAAAAAGTAATGGGAAGAAGCTGCATTATTCCATCATGGACTGGAAACAGGACAGGTTGCTTCAGGAACCTTCACAAACAAACCAGACAAAACACGACTCAAAAAGCTCTCCAGTGCAACATAATTTAGATGGAAAAGTCAATTATCCTTTCACACAAGCTGGCTTTGATGCTGGAGGAGAATTTTAATGGTTTCTTGTGGACTTTTCATAACTGAGAAGAAAGCCAGAAAGTAAAATCACTGCTGTCTTGTAAGTTTTTTGGTGAACTTTCTCTTTTGTCCTTAAATATTCTATAGCAATCCCTCTGGATCCGTGGAAATCAATGCAGTTTAACAAAGCTGGCCTGTCCCTCAGCCCTGCTTACTTCTCTACAGAAGGCTGAAGCAGAAAATCCTAAATTGCCCATCACTCTCTGGAAAATGGTGTTCTCAAAATCTGCAGGGAAATTTTCTACTGAACCTGCTTATTAGAAAATGATATGAAGTTCCTAAGATGAAGAAAAATGCTTTTCTCAACATGTGCATTAGTCTCAGCAGCTTCAGTGAGCTGGAAACCTGGGGTGGTGGCATTACCATGAACAAACCATTTCTCTTTTTCTTTAAGACTCTTCACCCTTCTGCCGGACAGAGTGCGCGGGCAGATGCATCATCTCATATATCCCCAGACAGCAGCAGTCCTGGGCAGCTCGCAGGAGAAAACATAGAAAACTTTAATGTTGCACAAAGAAAGAAAAAACACATGATGATGAGCACTAGTTTTGCACCTGGAGCACACTGACACGCACAGATACTGGACTGCTCAATGAAATTCAGTGAGCACTTTTTCTGCTTTCACCAAAGGAAGAGCTATTGTATCACCTGCAGTTCAAGCTATTTTAGAAAGTTTTACATTTACAATCAGTAAGTTAAAATCAGTTCAAAGCAGTGAGTACAACTGCTGGAAAGCATCTCTTAACCATAATCCAAAATCCTGACTTAAGTCTTACCTGATACGATTTTGACAATTTGTCTTTTTTTCTCCAGGGTAATTTGCCTGTGTAAATGCAAAACACAGAAAGATGCTCAGTTCCTTTCAACATTTTTGCTAAGTGAAACATAAAAAGCTAAGTGGGTGAGAAAACAAATGATTCAAATCCTCTGTGAAAGGAGCAGCTTTTTTTTACTATCACTCATATGTTTCTACAAAATGCTGAGGGATTTTTCTTCCACATTGCATATTCCATTCTTTTCCAAGTTCCTTACAAATTTAAGAACAGAGGAAACCAAGGAAACAAAGTATTTACCTTGGTTAATTTTATCTTGTGACTTCATCCCCCACAAAGTGTTTCCTTTGTCCAGTGCTTCCATAACCATATTTCAAGTTAATGAGGAATGATTACAGTAAACACTAAAAAGCCTGTCTTTTCAGAGATTTTGAATGTAATGTTCGGCTCTGTACTCTTTCCAGAGTGCCACATAAATAAATTAGAGTACCAGAGATTTCCCTCCTCCCTTGGAATGGACCAGGGCTGGATTTTGGATATGAGAGTCTTTAGGAATAACAGATTAACTGTCTACACGTGCTCTTCACGGAAAGTCACATAAGTGTTCCCAATATCCACCAGACATGTTAGTGTGTTGATGATTTAAACATGTTTTTCTGGTACAATTAAGAAAGCATTTTTTGGGAGACCTCATCACACTGTAGCTGTCTCAGTAATTTGCCATGCAGCCTGAAATAACCAATTTTAATTCCAAGAGTAATTAGATATCTCCTGGGACTTGCCCTGAATATATTTTCTTGTCTGTCCTGTATACTTCTTCAGATAAACTTATTTTGCATGACAAGATGTCAGGGAAAGCACATTAAAATCACCATTAATTTTTTTTGCCATTTAGAATTCTACAGTAATATGATGGCTAAGACATAAATTGGCCTCTGTACTCATCTCTTCCCACTTCTCTCTTATCTTAGATAAATATCACTTGTGCTCCTACTAGTTAATAATAAAGCTGAATTAGATTTAAGGTGCCCTCTATTAGCAGGGATCTAATATCAGCTTCCCTGCGGCAGGTAACAAGCACTGTGCAGACCAGGCTGGCCACGCTAGGAAATGGTCTAAACTTTTACCCAGGTCTGGAACCAGCCCAAACCTCAACATTTCAAATATTTGCTTCCTCCCTGTGCAGCTATTTGTCTCTCTCTGAAGAAGGAGGTTTTCTCTGTCAGGTTACGCAAGCTATGTGAGCTCACCCATCAAAGGTTGCTTAATATTTCTGACCAAACCGGCTGTGTGCTCCAGACTGTCCCAATGCTTTGGGGGATCACTCAGGGTGTCCAAGCATGGAGGTCAGTGCCATAGAGACAGGCACAGGATAAGCAGCTTAGTGGACGGTTCGTGTAAACTTATAACATTTAATATTTTTGTCTTTTGCAAAGAGATAAAGCAGTGTGATGAACTGGGCAGGTTACAGTTCAAGACACCTAAACTGAGGAGTCAGCATGTAGGTGTTTGTGTGTGCTTCCAAATTTCCATTACAGTCAACACAGATCCAGACTGTGAATCAGGTCCTTAAACGTAAGTGTCTAGAGCCATTTAAGATGCCCTAAGACACCCCACAGACCCCCTACATTTTCTGTTGTCACACCTACGAAGCTCACGTGGGTGTTTCAGGTACCATAGAGTATCTCAGAAGGCTCCAGAGACCTCCCCTGGTCACCAGAATGGACCTGCACGTGCCTGCAGGCACTCACAGATGGACATTGGAATGGAGGGCTCGGTCTTGAGCGGAGCCTGCCCACAGCTTGTCGTCCTGCGCAGGGTACAGATGGAAACCACCGTACTGAGTCGTTAACTGTCTTAATTCATAGAAATGATTGACACAAAATCCTGGGCAGAACCTGGAACTGATGCAAAGCTTTTCAAATCCAGCCACTGTTCTATCCAGTAAGCAGACAAGGATAGCTACAGACAGAAATTCACAGCATTCTTTTCAGATGTCGGAATGGTGTGCTAAGAGTGAAAGGTTAGAAAGGCATGACTTCCAGGTCTCCATCCTGCACATACAAACTTTTATGGCCACCTCATCTTCTTTCAATGAATCTTTTGAAGTTAATTTCTTAACATGTAGCATATCATGCTACAATTCCAAATATTTTTTTTTTTTGTAATTTTAAATGAATTCAGATCAGAGGAGATGACAGTGCAATTTCTCTGTCTGTACAGCTTAAATTCCCTTACCCAAGCAACATCTTCCACAGCTTCATTTGAAGTTTTCTTTCTGTTCAGTTGTAATCAATTGAATCAATTGCATTAGCAGTCTGAAAAAAATACCATGTAAGCCACCAGTCTTAATCACACCTACGGTTAGGTTTGCAGTAAATTATCACATGTGGATTACATAGGTGAATCATGTATAATGATTCACATTACACACTCAGATCTCACATTCACATGTGAAAAACATGTGAATAAACTTTTTTTTTTTT
>VXBL01002619.1:292890-339930 GCA_013400195.1 Aramus guarauna
TTTTTTTTTTTTTTTACCTATTGCATGATTGCAGGCTCCTTTCTAGTCAGTCTTCACTGGTCTTTGTACATCCCTTATTTAATCAAGCCATACTTTGACATGTCATTGTCAAAGTATCCAGATATCCTTTCATTATAACTTATGTCACTTCATTTCCAAAAGACAAGAACTTGATGTGCCATATGTTTCTCTGCAGCTGTGAAGGTTATAGTTGCCATATCTAGAAATGGAAGAAAAATGTCATATCTGCAGGTACATCTTTCCATCTGGACAGTACTTTTCCCTCAGAAATATTCTGAAGCCCTTTGTTCTCTCTAGTTTTTCTGAATAAAATAATGAGATTCTAACAAACTCTTCTGGGGAATGTTCCTCAAAACTTTCCCTATCCTAATGTCAACCTGCACAAGCCATGACTTTCCATTGCTGCTCTTTCTTGCCATCGTGTTGTCTCCATTGTCCCTTAACCCTGATTCATCTGTTTGACATTACATAACCACAGATCAGTTTTCAGTCAATATTTATTTTATTTCCTTTTTGTTACTCCCATATCTTTTAAATTCATTTTACCCACATCCTAGCATCACATCATTAGCAGCCACATCCTGGCACCACATAGACACAAACAGGCACTCTTGGCTTGAGTTTCTGTGGATTATGACTGTAACGTATCACCACACCAGAGTGGAAAACAGAGCAGATTTCATGAACTTTGCTCTGGTTGCACTTTTTCCAGCAAAGATACCAGCTAAACTCCTGAAACAGTACAGCCCCACTAATTATAGCTGTACCAGTGCAGAGGGACCTCAGCCACATCAATGCTCCTGTGCTGGGTCTGGCTCCAGACCAAAGTGGGAAGTGGGTCGCTCATGCCTCTTCACACTGCACAGGACACAGCGGGTGTAGACCTCTGGTCTCTGGTGCATGTTTTCGAGATTGCTGTGCACTTGCAGCACTACCATATTGGAAATTCAAGATTAATTTTGTCTCCACCATCATGCCCAGCCTGACATATTTATTATTTGAGCATTCTCAGCTTTTGCTTGAAGACTTATATATAAAATAAGTGTTTATTTTTTCTAGATTTTGCTATCCTATTTAATATAAACATTCTCCCTACATATTTACTTGCATTTTCCAAGGTCAACTTTGCTAAGTAATTTTCTACCTGTAGCACTGACCTCCATTCTCTTGCCTTATTGTTCTCAAGAGGATTGCAGTGTTTCCTCATTTAGTATGTATTGCAAACTGGCCCCTTTTTTCCAGGACTCCAAGATGTTAAATGCGACCAGTACAAGGACTGACTTGCACAGGGGCAAGTCGCAGCCCACAATGTTTACACAAAGCACAGAGAGGTTTTAAGGTGGCCATAGTGTGGTACATCATCAGGAAGGGACTGGTACTGAGCTTCCTATAAAGCCCATGGTGGCACAGGTCTTTCTTTCCAACCTGAGCCCTTGTTGTGGCTATTTGTTCAGTAGGACTGGCACAAAGTCATTACCTGCTTATTCTTTCAGCCCACATAAAGATCTCAGAGTATATCTTAGTCATAGAATCATGGAATGGATTGGGTCAGAAGGGACCTTGAAGATCATCTAGTTCCAACCACCCTGCCATGGGCAGGGACATCTTTAACTAGACCAGGTTGCTCAGAGCCCTGTCCAACCTGGCCTTGAATGTTTCCAGGGATGAGGCATCTACCACTCTCTGGGCAACCTGTTCCAGTGCTTGATCACCCTCATTGTAAAAAGTTTCTTCCTCATATCTAGTCTAAATCTATCCTCTTTTAGTTTAAAGCCATTTAAGGCCTCTCCTAGCTGGATGTAAACTAGCAATCCACTGCAACAACCTCAACAGTTTGCTGCTAATCCTACTAGCCTGCAAATGCCCTTTTCTCGATTTTATTGTTTCCTGCACTCAACGCATGGTAGAGTTTCTTCCTTTTCCCACGAGGCCATGATCTATTTCTTATTGTTTCCCAGTCGACCCATTAGCCATTGGAAAATTCAATTAGTTGAAATTATTTTTATATTTATGCTGTAATTTTGCAATTATCATTGCAAGTAACATGCCGTAAACAATGTGTTCACCAAACAAATGCAAATGTCATTGCTGATATCCAGTAAATTTTGCCAATAGTTAGTTATGATTACAGTAGGTTTTGAGTTGTACTGTCCTTTCAGCAAAAATTGGCTAAAGCAAATTTTTCATACTGTGATCTCTGAGGAGACCAGTCTAACACTTACTGGAGTCAGTGAATCTCTCTGTTCGCTTATGTGAGTAATGGTCTCATCTCCATAAAAAGTGTAATTATAACTAAATTTAACACTACAGAGTGATAGCAGTGAATGGCCTTGCAAATGGAGGAGCAGTCACATTTACTACGGAAGAGACAAAAGATGTCCCAGCTTCCTCACCTGTAAACCAGTTAAGAAACCACCTTCATGATGACAAAGTTGTTAAGAAGGAAGGCACTTAACATTCGAATTGTTTACGTTTCCAGTCTCCAGAGTGCAAGCATGAAGCTATTTTTCTTAATTATCAACCCTCTAAAAAGTCATTCAAGTGCCCTTTATAAAGGGAAATCAAAACAAGTCACAGGTGTTTAATGCTGCTGGTAGATAGGTAGATGATAGCTATAAAGGTTTATATATTTCCACAGTCAATCCAGATGATCAAAAATTAAAATAAGAAAGCACAAGATTCCTCAAATATTTCCTACATTATGCTCATTTTTGTATGATATTGGTCTCTTTTTATTGAATGTTTTGGGAAAATATATTATTATTATTATTATTATCATCATTATGATCATTATTCCCTCCCAAGAGATCTGTCAAACTGAAGGACTGATAGAGAGACTGGAGTTACTGCGTTTTCCTAGAATCCCTGGTGTAACTCTTCTCAATGAAAGGAAATAGCCCTTCATTGCTCTGCAAACTGTAAGGAGTGATAACATAGGGAAAAATGTTCTATAGACCCTGTAAAATTAGGAAGCTCACTGCAGTATGTACAAATTCTCTAAACTACATATGTACCTGAATTGTCTAGGTGTTGTTGAAAATTCCTCCTAGAACGAATGCCCGTGCTGCATGTCTCCAGGTCATACATACAGCTTTTCTCATGCTAGACTCTTAAATCAGAATTCAGTTTCCCAGGAACAATAGAAAACCCTGTTCATTTTGGACTTCATTCTTAGTGAGACACTGCCCTTTTTCCCCTGTGTTCTTTTCATAGAATCATAGAATCATCTAGGTTGGAAAAGACCTTCAAGATCATCAAGTCCAACCGCTAACCTAATCTTGCCATCCCACCACTAAACCATGTCCTCAAGTACCTCATCTATCCTTCTTTTAAATACGTCCAGGGACGGGGACTCAACCACCTCCCTGGGCAGCCCATTCCAGAGCCTGACAACCCTTTCTGTGAAGAAGTTTTTCCTAATGTCTAACCTAAACCTGCCCTGGCGCAACTTTAGACCATTGCCCCTGGTCCTATCGCTTGTTACCAGGGAGAAGAGGCCGACCCCCACCTCACTACAACCTCCTTTCAGGTAGTTGTAGAGGGCGATAAGGTCTCCCCTCAGCCTCCTCTTCTCCAGGCTAAACAACCCCAGTTCCCTCCGACGCTCCTCGTAAGACTTGTGCTCCAGACCCCTCACCAGCTTTGTTGCTCTCCTCTGGACATGTTCCAGCAGCGCAACATCCTTCCTGTAGTGAGGGGCCCAAAACCTAACACAGTATTCGAGGTGCGGCCTCACCAGTGCCGAGTACAGGGGCACAATCACTTCCCTACTCCTGCTGGCCACACTATTCCTGATACAAGCCAGGATGCCATTGGCCTTCTTGGCCACCTGGGCACACTGCTGGCTCATATTCAGCCAGCTGTCAACCAGTAATGCAGGTTTTGAAAACATTCTTGCTTAATGGAAAATATGTAACATCTTTCGCAGAAGTTTTTTCCAGGTCTTCATCAGAAATAGGTAGGTTGTCTGTATCAGAGCTGTCCGATGTCTGTTGCGATGGTTGTTTGTATCAGAGCTTAAATTTCTGAAAAGGAAACCCAATGTAGACAGAACTCAGAACTGACTGGAACTTTTGTTTGCACTTTTCCCAATGCTTTAGGTTGTTTAGAAGTTCACAGAGCAGGAGAAGGCGGGAAGAGAACAGTGAGAGAAGCACAGTGTAATCCCCTCTGTGCACTGGATTCATGCTTACTGGTGCTACTGGGGCTGAATGCAGGGAGAGAGGCTGAAGATCTGTGCTATTCCTCTTAAACTAAATATGAGAAATTACTTCAAAGAAACCTGGTACATTAATTCTTTTCTGGTGCCTGGTGTGCTCCTGCTTTGAGGACTACACATGGGCTTGGCCAAGTGTGGATCCCCGAGGCTGGCTTTTCCCTAATAAAAATTGCCTGGAGGCTGGTTATATCATCCTGAAAAGATTCCCAAATTAGAGAGAGCTCTTCACATGGTGTGTGGCCATCAGGACAGCTGCCATATTGCATTTCTTCTGGGACTTTCTTTAAGTGAAGTCTTCTGGGAAGGAAGAGAACATGGGCAAAACTTCCCTGCACACACAAATCCTGGCAACCCTATTGTCCCCTGGAGCCACTTCCTGGCATAGGGAGCCTGAGGAGCTCTTAAACATCCCCCAAGTCCTCCCTGAGCCCCCCAGGAGTGGGCAGTGTAAAGCTGACAGACGGTGCCTGCTGTCCCTGCCAACCTGCCAGCTCTTCCTCTACAACCCTCACTAGCTCTGCAAGGTTTTCTTTCGGAAACAGAAGGTTTGTTCATCTTGACTAGAAGGATACAAATATGAGGTCAGATATCCTCTGCTGTAAAAACAAAGGGAAAATAATATTTTTTAAAGTTATAAAAGATGTTGATTTACTATATAAAGTGTTTGAGATGCTCAGTGACTTGCTTATGATGAGTAGCTTCAGTCACTGAGCACATGTTTGTTACCACTGCCGTTGCCCGTGCTGCTCTGATACTATTGTGCCACAGCTCTGGGTTTCCCTCTCCTGACACTGGAAGTGTGATTGAAAGTACCCTAAAACCTTCAACAAGGAACTGTACGTTGTGCTGGTCCACTCCCATTAAGTGAGGAGGCATACATGGAAAAAACCAGCTGTTCTATTTCACAGGAGATAATCATCAAAAGATTTCCATCTGATAATCAAGTCTCTGTTTATCATAACTCAGGCCCATATATTAACTGAAAATTCCAATTAAACTCTGTTCCTTCTGTCTGACTTACTTAAACCCCACATATTTTGCCTCTTTGTATTTTGATGTTTGAGAGGGGAAAAAAACCTTCAAAATGTGTTTTTTTGTGATTGTCTTTTCAACTCTTCCCAAGTATTTCTCAATGAATCAGCTACATAAACATGTACAGTAATTTTGGCAGCATTAATATTAAGGCCTGACTTTTGACTTTGACAAACATTTCTGTATTATTCAATTTGTCTTGTTAAGGATTTACTTTAGTTTACTAGCTCAATTCCCAAATGGCTTTTGTGCAGCTCAGTTTTATAGTCTCAGTAGTATCTTTCATAAGTAAGCTGCTGAACTAATAAAAATAACTCAAATTAATAATACTTTCCTCTATTTCAAAACATCAACAATATGGAGTAGAAGTAGCTGCCAATAAATCTTGCCCAAAACTAAGTTAAAAAAAAATAAAAAAGCATATCATACCAGCAACTCAACAGTTTACTGCGGATATATTCATGTTGAAAGCAGCCAGAGACCTGCATGGGATAAAAACAAGGTTTGGTGAGCTCCAGGACTGTTTGCTTTGCTGACGTGCAGTGTCCCATTTGGGCTTCTCTGTGCCCAAGGATTTCCACGTTTGGTTCTTTGAGCAAATCACATAGAATTCCCATTTACTTCCCAGCTAAATTCAGACTATCCACTTTGATGCTTTAGACAGAACTTGGGTGCAATTTTCAGTGTAAGTTGGAAAATGAAGTGGCCACCCAGCCAAGGCATAGATACGTGCATCCCAGCGCGTACGAGTTAAGGAGCCAGAAGTCAGCTCTTGCCAGTAATTTCTTGTGATCTGGAAATAATGCGAGGAGTTGAAGGTGTCTGCTGGCATACGTGCCTGGTGGGCAGGGTGATCAGCTGAAGTGGGGAGAGGGATGTGGATCTCCTCCAGTTCAGGAAGAGGTAGAAACTGAACCCAGATCTTCAAATTTCTGATGCCATTGTGGGAAAGCAGGCGTTACTGCTGGGCAGGCTTTACAATGAATGAGTTCTGCTCAGCTGCAGTCCTCACCTTGGAGACGGTCCCACACGTTGGACTAACCTTGTCCACAGCCCTGAGGAGTTACCAAAGGCTGAGCTTCTTCTACACTTCCCTGTGTCCAGGTGCCATGGTCTGGCCATCTCCATGCAACTAAACATGCTTAGCCTTCTAAGTAGGATGACTGCATCCAAACCACCTTCTAGGAATGGTCCCAAATGCCAGGGATGGCTACAGCAGTTTAACGGTCCACCACCTGCATCCAGGTCTTGGTACTGTTTTTACCAGCATGGCCACAGCCTGTGGGACTGACTGACCTGCTCCCCTGATGCATAGTTACTGCACCCTGAAACTTTCTGTTATACAACTAAACAAATTTGAGGGGAAAAAAAAAAAAAAAAAAAAAAAAAAAAAAAAAGACTGACTAGCTGACAGACAAGCCTGGTTTCACTAGCTCTGCAAGTGCAGAAAGAAAAAGGGAGTGAGGGATGGAACCTGGCAAGATATTATCTTTAATAAGCAATATGTCACTTGTCATCATGGAAAACAAAGCTTCACTGCTTGAGGGTGCTCAGAGGATACAGCTTTTCTGTGTGGTTTGGCAGCTTCATGCTACTGGCACCAAATCACTCATCAGTGTTGGCACAGAGGACCTGAGAAATAGAAAACTGTTAACCCTCGAAGTTTGATTACTCAGAATTAAATGAGACTAAAGAAGATGAAAACAGAGGCTCAAGATCAACTTTTAGCAGTAAACCAATAAAAATTAAAAAAAAAGCTTTGTCTTTAATGCAGCCTAGGGAAAATTTTAAATTGTAGAATAGAACAGACTATTTCAGTTGGAAGGGACCTACAAACAATCATCTAGTCCAACTGTCAAATTAGCTCTTAACATTAAAAGTTATTCCTCTAAGTGAGTTCCTGCAGTACCAGGGAATCTCATCTTCCAACCACCAAGTAAGATGCACATTACTTCAAAAGGGTGATGCCCTGGAGAAAGACAGTGTGCCAGAGTAGTGATGAATACAAAGAGCAACTCAGGATCTCCACCTGAGAGTCCTTTCAGGAGTGGACTCGCATGTTAAAAAGTTGCACAATTAAACTTGATCAGATCTTTGATGTGATAATGGCAAAAAGCCAAGTCCATATTAAATGCCCTAACTACCATCATTTATCAACAAACCAAAAGGAAACTATGAGCACTATGAGGACAGATGGTAAAATTACTGATAATACAATTGGCACAATGAAGAATATTTAATAATAGATGTTGAAATAATACCTAATAATAACAATACCTCAATCAGGATGGGCTGTACTTTACCAAAACATTGCATTTCTGGTCTTTAGGAACTACTGTAAACTGCTTGACAATGACAACCTGGGGCAGACACCTCTAATCCATGGCACACAAACTCTTGACTACTTCTAAGAGGTAGGAAAGGTAGAGTGGCTTCCTTCAGGTCATAGCAGAGAGTTTGTGTGTGCCGGGGAAGGGGGGTATTTGGATGAAATGCCTTTAGCCAAGCTGCCATGGTTTAACCCCAGCTGGCAGCTAAGCACCATGCAGATGCTCACTCACTCCCCTGGTGGCATGGGGGAGAGAATTGGAAGACTAAACGTGAGAAAACTCATGGGTTGAGGTAAAGGCAGTTTAACAGGTAAAGCAAAAGCTGCACAAGCAAGCAAAGCCTACTTGTTCTGAAGTCACTGGGAGTTACGCTTAGACTGTGTTTCCAAAGAGCTGATGCTTTGTGAGGTGAGGGGGGAAGTCACCCTTATTCCAGATTGTAGATGATAGTTTTGAGCCATCTGTAGTCCAAGTATGATATAAAAACCTACTTACCAAACAGGAGATTTAATGTGGTGGGTTTTGACTAGCCTGTTGTGCCCTGTCACTTGTATGCACGCGCTGCAATGTCTCACTGCTTGTATGCACACACTGCTTGTCCCACTTCTGCCCACAGTGAAAGAGAAGAACTAGACCTCGTATTCAATTCTTCTTTTATTGTATGGATCAACATAACTGTATCTTCATGTGATATATGAAAAGCATAAATAAAATTTGTCACTTAAACTAGAAAAACACTTGCATTTCAGTGACCTTCCACTAGAGAATTTTACCCTCCATGTTTTGTGAATGTAAAAAATACAAAATGTAAAAATGGTCAAGTGGAAGTAATCAGTTTTACATCTCAATACATGTTGTGTAACTCTAACGAAAAATCAGCATTATTGATCTAATGGTTAATGAAGTGAATATTTCTCATGTTTCCTTTCTTGCTATGAATAATTTTTCAGTTGAAATCCCCAATATAAAAGTATATATTTAGATTGTTGAACAGCAGCCGCTCCTCTCTCCGGTAGCACTCATTCCTTCACAACAGGCAGCTCTAGAGCAGTGCGGCAGCACCAGCAGCAGTGAGGACTGCACCCTTCCCAGGCTGGTGCAAAGGCAGGCAGAGTCATGGCCCTTCTCTTAAATCTTACCAAGATTTAGCAAGAGATCAAATGAAATGATTAATATTGTGATGCAGTGAGAATCACTGCTGGTTACAGAAGGATTCTTCTGAAAGCAGTTTGCAGCTTGCCAGAATCCCACAGGCAAGATTTTCAACTTTCTGTTGAAATACAGAAATCATTTTTTTTTTAGTTTCAGGAGATAATAAGAAATTTCAAACTTATCAGATAATTAATTTTGCATAACTAGTCACATGCTCAGAAGGGTGAAAGCAGATAGTCTCAACTGGAGTGGACAAAAATGGAGCTTCTCCCACTTCATGTTTGCCATGTTTAGAGTGTGCTCTGCCAGGAGCAGCAGAATAATAGGGTAAGCAGGGGAGAGAAGATGAGAAAGCTGTCATGTTAAAGTAGAAGAGAGTGATCACTTCATTCACAGAGTTCTCTTTTTGCTTTTAAACTCTTAAAAGAAAATGCTGCAGATCCATGGGTTTCCTCATTAACCAACTTTAGCACCAGGTTGTGAATACCAAAAGCAGCTTTGACTTGCCTACAGAGGAGCTGTACAGATGACAACTGAGCTAACATCCCTTGCAGTGCACGATCTCTCTGGACTAAAAGTTTCTATGCCAGGAATGAGGGCTGCACACGTAACTGGTTCTTGCTAACCCACTTCTTCTGGGGATTGCAAATTTCCTTTATCTCCTGCCCAAAGCTTTGCAGATTTACTCTTTACTGTTTGGCTTCTGGTTTTGAGGATGCTTCTTTCCTTGTTCAGGTTTTCTGATGGGCAGGAGGGCAAATGAGCAGATCTTTTTGAAGCAGGGCTACTTGTTCCGATTTGTTATTTTTACATTTGGAAAAGCTTTATACTGTGCTTAAGAATATACATCTTGTAAATTATTTTATGAAACACAAATTATTTCAAATAACCATGCTTTATTCTGCTTTTCATAGCACAAAAGCAGGTTTATTCTGTGATAGTATGATGATATGGCTCACAAACCCCCAAATTTCCAAATAATAAGACTATTAGTTTCAACCCCAAGGGTTTGAGCAGAAGAGAAAATGGCATATAATTACACTGAAATCCAACAGCGGAGACATTTTACTCGCAACTGCAAAATGTCTGCACATATAATACCTGTGCAAGCAAAAGTCCAGTTCTCTTTCCACTAGCCTCCTCAAAGCTCCCACCTGCACACAGCAGCTGAGTTTAGGGCAGTGAACAGAGCTTCGTGGCATCAGGTTTCAGCTAAATAAAGACCTGTAGGTCCTTACCTGTTAATCTCTCTGAGCCTTAGTTTCTAATTATTTTCTGTTCTGTCAATTTAAATTGTAAGCTGTTTGGTACAAAAAGTATCTCTGACTTCTGAAAATAATTAAAGTTGCATAACGAGTCACATGTCTAAGAAAGGTGAAAGCAAGCCTTTGCCTAGAGTATGAATGAAACCGAATTTTCTAACATTTTGCATTCTGTTTCCTGACAATCTTTCCTTGTCAGTTTAAAACTGTAATTATTTGGGTAACGGTAGTTCTCCAGCTACAGTTTACACAGAAGGGCAATAGCCAGGCTGGGTAAATCCCACAGTTCCTGCATCAGGATGGCTGGGAGCTACCACCGCTTCCCTCACTTCTGCCTGGGAGGCAGCACGAATCCCAGAGTCGATCACTTATCTGTGTTTCACGTCCAGGGGCTGTGAAAGGCATCCTGAGAGGAACGGAGACATGTGGAAACAGCCTCCGGTTCAGAGAGCTCTGTGCTGGTGCACCACTCCTTCAGAAGGCATCACAAGTACCTGTGTCAGCTCTCCGTTCCCTGGAGACCCCCCTGCTATCATGCAAGTCTGTGCAGCTTCTAACCACCACCACCACGGCTGGTACAGTTGAGTAAAGACTCAAAGCCATGTGTATCCTGCCTGTGCAAGTACATTTAACAAAACAGCAGCAGAAACTTAGCTTGACTTCTAGGTGATTGATTTATTTTTTTTCCAAGACTAACATTTTGAGTGTATTTGATTATAAAAATCAAATAATGAAGAGAAATGTTTTTCTTCTGTCACAAGCCTGCTTTGAAGAGTGATGATTCTTCATTTCTTAACTTCATTTATTCAGCTAATCTACTTGACCTCATGCAGACCTTCTGGTTTCATGTCTGAATGGGAAGGAGGAGGGGTTCTGAGTGCGTGCGAGAAAGCCAGAGGGACTATGAAAGAAACTGAAGCCTGAAACACATTGTTTTGTGAGGAAAAAGTAAAACCTGTATTTATGACAACCATTGATACAAAGGTCTTCTCTCTTCTCTGCATTTGTATTGTGGGAATCCAGAAATGAAATTATTATTAGCCTAAGATACAAAAGTAAATAATTCAAAACTGTCGTTCTGGATTATATGGGTTTATTATGTGAATAAGGCTTTGTGTCTCCCCTGTGATCAACAGGCAGGAACACATCACGTGCAGGTTACAGGCTGAGAGAAAGATGCTCAAAAGACTTCACTCACCTCATACAGGCTGAGTGGCTATCACTTCATGCCAGTCTCAGGTCTGATCCTGCAGTCTGACACACTTTTTCACCTGAGCAACATCTTCCCTTACACAGGGGACCCAGCAAGGATCTAAGGAGCAAGCCGGGTCTTTACCCCTCTCTCGTGCCCATTATCAAAAAGCAGCAGGAAGGGCGCTGGCCTTGCAAGGTTTTTGCCAACCCCAGGTGGTCCTTCCTTCCCTCACAGCTTTTGTGTTTGCTTATTCTCCATTTCTCTGCCCAATTTTTTGCCAATGTTTTGTTTTGTTTTGTTTTGTTTTGTTTTCTTGTCAGAAGTGAGAGAAAACTGCATCTCCAGAGGGGATGTGGGTACTCAGCAGCTGATGCCAGCACCTGGAGGCCAAACAGCAAGTTGATTTGGGGCTCAAAGGGATCCCAGTCTGGAGGTTGATCTCACTGACTGAAATAGCAGGTACATTTTTTCCTCTGCTATTGGCAGAGCATCCTCAGCTGTCCCTCTGGATTAGTCGTCATCCTGACCAGGAGGAAAGTGACTGTCTACGGTGCAGAGAAGAGCTGTCATTCCTGCTTTCCTAACAAAACCAGCAGGTTTATCATGTAACAGAGGTGTTTGAGAGGATTTATAACAGAATCTGTGAAAGAGAGAGAACCCTGAATGAGTGCTGGTGGCACTACCTGCCAGGAGGGGATCTCTCTTATTGACTTTCTAGTTGGCAATTGGCAAGAAGGAACATTAACACTCAGACAGAGGACTGGGCAGATAGACAATTTTGGGGATTTACACCAAGATAGAAGGACTTACGCTCTGTTCACATGGCAAATGGGCCCCCTGGAGATCACACAGCTCAGTGCAGCAGGGACAGCTTCATCTCTTAGTGCCAGTGCTTTATATACTCTCCTGTAGCTACAAGTATCATCTGTCAGATTTATTAATATTAGCTTTCTGTTCCAAAATAGTTGGTATTTAAGGTAGCTGGAGTTTTCTATTACCTACACAATATGACCTGAAGAGATCCGAAAGGACAAGCACCTTTATGAGCAGTACTTGCACCTCTATAGTACAGAGAGCTTTAATGGGCAGCTGGAAGGGACCTGGTGAATATGCACAGGGCTGCGCTCATCCTCCTCTTTGGAGATTAGACACGTAGCAACAGGCAGCTTTAACCAACTTAAAACCCCACACAGCTGAGCTCTTCATTAGCTGGAAGGTAACTAACAGCAATAATTCACATGCTTTGAGAGTCACAACTTGTTTGATTAACTTATGACTTGCTTGAAATACCTTTAAACGAAAGTTATTTTCCAGCACACTGGTCATTACTTTGCTAGAAGATATATATAGCATAAAAGACATTTTTCAGAGTGCCAGTAAGCCCTAAGTCCGAGATTTTGACTTCAGAAGGAAAGGCTGTAAACTGTTGAGAGAAACATAGAGCAGTAGTCTGCAGAAAACTTTGTCCAGAAATAGCCTTTTCAGGTCATGTGCTTTGGCCAGATAAGACACATTTGAATATGCACCTTTAGGTACCCTATATTAAGAAAGTATTTGCTGCTTCTTCTGAGGGATTTGTGACAGTGCGTGCCATCTACTGTGAAACAAGACTCCTGACAGAAATAATGGATAATAGCTTCTAAAACACAGTGGAAAAATGGAGTCTTTCCATTACCTTTAATGGGCTTTGGATCTGTCCCAAACAAGCTGCAGTGATGTGCTGCTCACTATAATTCACTGGCTCTTGCCCCTGCCTTGTGGCAAGAGAATGTCATCTGGCAAAGTGCACGCTGCCTGCAGCAGACCCACACTGCTTCACCCCTGGGGCTGCCAGCAATGCCAGCAGCAACGGCCAGGCATGGTGCCACGTTTGTGACCGAGGATGATCTGAGACGGAAAGAGAAAAACCCCGTCAAAGGTAGAGGGCAGCTCCAGCAGTTGTCACAGATGCAGCCCTTCTTCACCGTGCTCTGCCAGGGGGTCCCAAAGGCACAGTCAGCAAGTCATCCCAGCACTTTGGATGCACAGCTCTCCTGCAAAGCAGGGAAGACTTTGCAGAAATGGAGAGTTGATGGTCAAGGTGCTGCTCCTTGGGTGCTGCTCCCTGGGCATGGGTCACAGGTGCTACTTCCCTGAACATACCATCTGTCCAGAGCCTATGGAAGGGAGCAGAATTGACCAACAGTCATGTTTTCTCCTTCCCCACAGGCAGTTCCCGCGAGGCAGGGATACAGCCCAAGGGTATTTCCATTTCCAGCATTTCCAAAGCTTCGGGTTTAGCTCCACCTTTCATTCTTTCCTGCAGCAGCACCAGCACACAGGGCTCTTGTCCCATCTGGTCCCATGCCCAGGTGATGCAGCAGTTGTGGCAGCCCAGTGTGCTGCAGATCCCTGCAGACATGCACATGCCCTGCCCTGCTGCTCCCCGCTTCTGTTTGCATTGTGGCCTCCAGGGAGCCAGAGAGGGAAAATTACTGTTCTCAGAGCCATAACCTCAGGCTGCTGTTCAAATACGTGCTTTACTGCTTGAACTGCTCCCATCCCTACAGCATCTGGTGACCTCCCATCTCCCCTCTGCTCAGTGCCTGGAGCTGGCAGAGGTTTGGCCAGGTGGGTGCTAAACCGAATCAAGGTGTTGAAGCACGGTAGAGTGTCAGTTGACAGGACCAGATCCCACCTCAGTTCACTGCACAGCCACACAGACCCTTGGAGGTGGCTCCACTCCTTCCAAGGTTCCTGAGCGATAACCTGCAAGAGCCGCAGCCAAGTGAAGTTACAGATGGGTGGTATTTAGGTTCTTGTTCTCCCTGAGCTTAGCAGGCTGGTGGTTTTGAATTCAGTTCCATTATTGGTGTGAATAGGAGTTGCAGGTTGTTTTCTCCACAATGGATCACTCCAAGTTATACATATACAAAACTGGCTTGAGCTCAGGCTTCAATGCACAGAGACTTGTGTGCACATAGTAACACACCTCAGAAATGAAAAGACTGAATAATTACTGGATACAGAGCTCCTTGCAGCAAGAAAAAGGTCATTCTGCAAAAGAAATGTCCTTTTATTTCTAAAATTAAGCTGCTGAAATAATGCTCATGGTGAGGTTTGGCTGCAGAGCTCTCAGCAGTTTCATTAATAAGAACTACTTCCAGCCACTCTGCATCTGAAGCACTGTGACTCCTGGCAGACTCACATCTCCTATCAGGTATAAACACAGCCATCAGCGCTCCTGATTCGTGTGTGACTGTTAAGGTGCCATATGAAGGAGACCAGACATCACGTCCCATTCTGACCAAAATTGATGGGGCAGCAGATCAGCCTTTCGTGAGAAGTTCATTTTTTTTCATGAGCAAAAGGTGATTTGCTAAATCCAGCCTATAAACCAGAAGTTAGAGTAGCTGTAAGATTATAATCAGAGAAATAAAGTATTAGACTTTCCACATCATAAAAATCCATGCAGTCTTTCTAATAAGCAGATAGAAGGATTTCTTTAATCAGTGCTTGTTCACTGATTGTAAGCTAACATCTAAAATCTTGGCACTGATCTTTGGCACATTTGCTGAGACAAAATATCATTATTAACAATTAGAGCAGAGTTATTCTAAAATATTTTGCTAGACTTGAGCAATTATGTGAGTAATCACTGACAGAAGTGTACAGGCAATGATGCTAAAGCAGAGAGCTGAGTTCTTTCTTCCTGTTTTCCAGCCTTAGCCCCAAATTAAAAATCACTACAAGTCAGTGGAGTTAACCTATGTGTACAGCAGCATCATGCAGCATTATCACATCCAAGTTTACACAGAGACTTATTCTTTCCATATTTACCAACTCTGAACATGTCAACCTAATTTAAGCACGCACACACACACTCTCACAGAGTTCTCCATACTCTGCCAACGCCACATCATACGAACTTGTCTTGGTAGGATTCTCCACTTCTGAAAACATGCGATGGTGCAGCTCAGTGCTGGTGACGCTGCCCACCTGAGAAGCACAAGCACTGAGAAGGTCTCCATCTGGTAACACAGATTGCTCGCTGCAAACCCAGGTCTATAAAAAGATTTTGTAATCACATCCCTCCTAAAGCAGATTTTGGAATCCAAGAGGTCCTGCATAATTGAAGATCTATGAAGTAATGGCAAACAAATATGTAGTGGTACTGCGATGTTGTGATGAGTCATCCCAATTACAAGCGGAACTGGAGTGTGTTGCCTCACCAGTTTAGCCAGGAGAAGAGTATTTTGTTTTATTTTGCAGGCCTACAGTTTACAACCCCTTTACATCCTTTTACTGACTGGTTTGCCTGCTGTTCCAAGAAACTAATTATTCTGCTAGAAGTCTCATTTTGTCTTTGAGGTTTATCTTTGCATTGTCATTGCTATATAAATAAAATCTTAGCTAAAAATAAGCATTTAAAATTGTTTTGCTTTCATACAAAATAGATCTGTGTGTATGTGCATGCATAACATACAAACATGCAAGTCTTGACAAATTGAATCAATAGAGGAAAAAACCTCCAAAGCACCAAAGTGCACTCTCTTGCCAACATTTTCCATTTATTAGGAAAAAAAGGGATAGGTGAAATTGTTGAGGTATTTCTCTGAGAACAAAGTCTATCATTCCTGACATGAAGCCAAAAAAATTTTTTAAGAGGTCCTAAAAGGAGAGAAAATCAGGAGTGAGATAGGGTATAATTTTAACATGCCAGTATTTATTTTCAGGAGAGTGTTATAGAAGATGAAGATTAAAACAGAACAAGTGGTACCATTGCATCTCTTGGTGAGTGCCTGAAACCTTCAAGACTTAGATGTCCATATCGTGTCACTAGTCACGAGGTGACGAGAAAAATGGTCTACAGAAGAATATAATGTAAAACTCAATGTCTTTGGAAGGTAGCCAATACTTATTTTCCTTCTTGAATAGAACTTGGTTGTTTCCTTAGGCAGTCTTTGGTAGAGACTAGACAGCAGCGTTTCTGCAGCTGATAAGTTTTGGGAGCTCCGTCAGACCAGGGAAATTTCTTTAAAGAAATAACTGAGCATCTCTAGCTCAGTTACACACTTTACTCAGGCAAACTTTTGCGCCTTCAGTGGGAAACAGTTGCCAGAGGATCCGATTTCTGCTCCCCTAAATCTAGGCTCCTTTAAAGCCATTAGTTTATTTTCCAGCATTGGCTGATTCTTTCTGATGTGTGTTCCAGAAGAAAAAGTTAAACTATACAGAAAAGCAAATGCCTAGCAGTAAAATTAATTGTGCATCTACTAGATAATAAAGAGGAATTAATGTCAAGTGAATGTCGATAATTAGAGTTTAAAAGGATTCTTCAGTATCATTTCATTAGTGACTGAAGTCCTGTGAGTGAACACCAGAGATATACTGTGAAGAGTTTTTACTTCTCTGGGATGTTTGATTTCCATTGCATTTGATATAGACACAGGTTTTACACTAAATGCAAAACTGCTTCATTTATGTTGACTGCCTTAAAAAAGTCCTATTGATTACATACCCCTTGCTCAAGTATTCATGATTTCAGAAGAATGATGATTGTTTTAGAATTACAAGAGGCCAATATTCTGGCATTTTACAGTATCTTGAAGACTACTTGTATCAAAAGGAATAATGAAAGTGATGTTAAATTAATGTATAAAAAAAAAAAAAAAGGAGAAGTCAGAATGTTCCATTCCTATACATAAGAGAAGGGATTTCTCAATTAAAGATGAATTGTCTTATTGGGCCAGAGCCACTGAACTTGTTAGTCCTTCATCATCTAACAGCTGTCATTCAGAGTGCTGTGCAGGTCTCACATCTTTAATGTGTGTAATGTCTTGCCTTCTTACTAGGAATTAAAGAGATATTACAACTAAACATGGCAGTTCGGATTAATAATACAGAGACATATATTTTTAACTCTACATGTACAGGACACATAGAAACTTGAGTAGTGTTCTACTAAAATTTATCTTGGACAACATCTTACAGGAATTAAGACAACACTGATTATGTATTTTATGAAAAAAAAAAATAAAGATGGACATAAAAGAAAAACAAAAAGCTTTTTCTTTCCTTGATTGAGCCCGAAGCTATACATATATATGTATTTTTCTTTCCAGGTCTTTTTTGAAGGAATAAGTAACATATATCAAGAACTATATCTTAGTTTAGGTTCTCACCATAACAATATGGGGATCGAATCAACTGGAAAGTTTTAGGATTGCTTAACTTTATAGCTATCTTAGTCATGTACCCTTACTTTGCTGTATTCCCTAAGGCAGACTTCTAAAATGGGTCAGACAAAGCATTCTCTAAAATTGCCTGTTGCTCTTCATTGACTAGAGAACTTTTGGTATACGAATCAATTTGACACAAGAACTTAAATTTAGGTACTTTTGGGTACGCTAGGTTCCTATGCTCCCATTACAGTCACTGGAGCCTGAAGAGCAATTCAACTCACCATAAAGTCAGTACTTAGTGGCTGGTCAGCTGAATCATTCATTCATTGCTTTTACTAGATCTTCATTAATGGTAATGGGAGCTTAGACATTTTTTTAAGTAGTTGCTTGTATTTAGGGGACTTAATCTAGATTTCATCTTCCATTGGAAGAATTAGGGGTCTACCTGATAAACCCTGACTTATTAATCCAGGGCACGTGAGCCCTACCCATTGCCTCAGACAACTTCCAGCTCATTTTAAAAGTATCCTTGGTACAGCTAAGAGACAAAAATGACTTGCAGAACCAGGATCTCCCCTGAACTTGAACCTTCAAAGGAATTACACACAGGAAAGGCATATTCTTCTTGAAAGTTGTTACAGTTACAGCTCCACTTATTTCTACTCAAACAGAAGAAGAAGCAAGAACAAAGCATGGTTCAGCAGAAAACAATGACCAAGACATTTGCTAGAGGAGCATGGCTACTGGCATGGTTGATGGCTGGATTTCGTATAGCCAGCTGGGCACAGGCCTAATGATAGTGCTGTCAAGGAGCCAAGCACTCGAACTGGAGCTCAAATTCCATCAAAGAACCGACAATGAGATGATGCCATGCATAAGTCACACTTAGATATCATACTTATCACAAGGTAAGTACTTATGCAGCATTTGAGCAATAGGCACTCTCGAATAGCAGCTATGACAGGACACTGAGACAACTGCCTTGTTTTAAATCCTTCCTCATTCCTGTCATGAAGCATGTAACGTCCATTGCTTCAAAGACAACACAAAAAGGAATTATGCAAATCCTTTCTACCAAGTGCAAAATTGTTGGCAGATACCTCCATTAAGCAGTAAGTCAGAGGATAATTCACTTTTCCAAAGATGGCAGGAATAACGATCCAATATACTTTTTCCTCATCTCCCAGAAAGCTCCCTCTGTAGTGGGTTAATGTAGGATTGGCAAGTCAATAATTTCATTTTCAGTCATTCCATGAAATATCCACAGAGAGAGCATGTACACATGCCTCAAAACCCTGCTTCAGGAGTTGGGTTGTGTTGAACTCTGAATTAGATCTTTACACTCCTAAGAAATTAATGAAATTTAATTGCAGTGTTGCTGAATACCCAGAACTTAGGCAAGTCCAGAAGGAAGTGTCAGCCCTGTCAGAGGTATCCAAATTTTGGAGGTGACAAAAGGACAGTGAGGTGCTCAGAGTCAAAGTTTATTTGCCTTTTATTTGCATACACTATTAAGGGAAGATTCCAGTGCTTCTGAACTGGGGTTAAGTTTTTTCCAACCTCTGTTCTTTCCCAGATCTCATGTAACACCAGTAGAAGCTCTTGCCTGGGCAGAAGGTCCGTGCAGTTGTCCATAGCACTGCAGGAGATACAGCAATACAAATGAGGAGAGCACCAGGTGAAAACAAGTCATCCACAGTGATGAACTATTTAGTCTCCCGCAGTTTGCAGTCTATGGGTAAGCCTGTGTATTGGCTGTGGATTTTAAGCTGTAGGTTTTAAGAGTCAAGCTTTCACCAGGTACTGGGCCGACATCCGTGAAACAAAGACTGTGCAAAATTAACCTATCGAACTTTAATCTCATCAGTCACTTAGTGTGTTCCTCCAGGCCTGCAACTTCAGTCCAAGCTGTGCCCTTGGGACTGGAGCTAGCGGTGAGGCTGAATACTATACTGACCTTTAAAACCTACTGAAACCTCTTTGGTCTTTATGGAGCAGGGAGAGTCCTCCCACACCTCAGGAATGTCCCGTCCCTAGGTTCTATACTTCAGCCCATCTCTAATCATTGGGCAATTACCTCAAGGGGAACAGCTTTCCAAATTCACTTTTAAATACAGAAAAACTGTAATTTTTTATTGTGTTAGAGTGATTAGCCAAATGGCTTTGTGGAGCCAACTGCTTTACAGTGTCACATTATGAACTAATTTCATTACTGCTTGGCAAGAAGCAGAAATTGGAAGTCTCCTTGCACCAGGGTTTACAGAAAGGGCTGGAGGCCATCATTGTAATTTCAGTAAATACAATCACATTTTACCACATCACTGCACTAAATAGGCAACCCAAAAAGAGCAACAGACAGGAATGCAAATTATCCATTTGGTGGGGACTTTATCCCCATTCCTGAAGCAAAGTATTATGATCTCTTGACATTTACCCCAAAAAACTCTACTTACCTTGCCAGTCCATCAGTACTTTATACGGAGCTCATGGGAATTTTGAGGTCATGCTTGTATAAATGAAGTAGGATAGAGTTTAAATCAAGAAAAATAAATTTTAAAGATCTAGAGTAACATGTGAGAAATACTATCAGTGTTTTTCTCAAAAAAAAAAAGTAATTTGAAAGGTGAGATATCTAGAGAAAAATATGAGTTTGCCCATTTTTTTCAAGCAATTTTGTATATGCTGTCTTCTACAAGGCATTGGTGCTGAGCAAGCCTACTTCAATTCATGTGAAATCTACTGCCTTGCTGAAAATTATGAAAACTGAAAACAAAATCCACCTGCCACCGGCTTGCTCACTAAAGTTATGTTATCAGGTATGCAATCCCCAATTTGCTGTTGTACTCTGGCTGGGATGGAGTTAACTTTGTCCATAGCAGCCCATATGGTGCTGTGCTTTGTATTTGTGACCAAAACAATGTTGATAACACACTGTTCTTGCACAGTGTCAAGGCCTATTCTGTTTCTCACTCTGTCCCACCACAGTGAATAGGTCAAGAATGGGCAGGAAGTTGAGAGGAAACACAACCAGGACAGCAGACCCAAATTGGCCAAAGAGATGCTCTGTTCCATATGACACTGTGCTCAACAGTAAAATGATGGGGAGTTTTGTCTTCCAAGATAGCCGTTGCTTGGTATGTCAGTCTACTCGTAAGAAGTGATGAATAATTGCCTTTGCATCATTTGTTTTCTTTTTCCTTTCTCCATCATTTATTAAACTTTCATAATCTTGAACCACAATTTTTTCCACTTTTGCTCTTCCTGTTCTCTCCCCATCCCACCTAGAAGGAGGGTGAGCGAGCAGCTGTGTGCATGCTTATCTACTGACTGGGGTCAACCCACCACACTACTTTTGTCTCAAGACATCTCAATACACCAAGAGGCTTGAAAAGTCCCACCAGCATGATCAAATGGGACTTGGCTATAGTTAATCCTTCATTATTCATCATTTTTTACTTCCCAGAGCATACATCTCCTATCTTTCATCATGCTGCTCCTTATTAGCTCTCCTTAGCTTTTCTTGAAAAGAGTCCTTTCCCTCGAGGCTATGAGACCACAGGTAACAGGCCAGCAGAGTATGTGGGATGGTTAAGTCCATCTCACAGTGGAGTTGAAAATGGGGATTTTGGTTGAGGGAATGAACAGGTTAAACATGAACTTACTCAAAATAAGCCTTGTTTAAGCATCCAAACAGAGAATAAACTCCTGTTAGATTATTACCAAAATTTAAATATTTTCAAAAGATTTTCTGATTGCTACAGTACATTTTAATGATAGCTTTACACTGGCAAGTCATGCAAAGACATCATCTTATTCCTACTTAAGAAATTTAGTTGCTAACATGTAATAAGTCATTCCCACCAGACAACTGACCTTAACAAAATAAATAAGTATATTGCCACAATGCAAATTTTCAGAAGGTACATCTATGCATTGGTAACTTTTCATTCACAGAAGCATGGTTTTGCTCATAACAAGAACAGCCTAACAATCTATTTGGGATTCTACAAGTCAAATTAATAGAATCGTGGAAGTGCTAGTTTGCCACAGGACATGTAAAACAGTTTGAAACTTGGCTTCATTCAGGCTACTGATCTTTTCTGAAGGTTGCAATAAAGTCCAAAATCAACTGCTCAAAAGCAAAAGTTCCCATCTGAAAGGTTTTTCACAAATATTAACAAAAAAAATACTGTTTCTACAATTTAAATTGAAGTAATTATGACAGCAAATCATAAATTGGGTTTCACACACTGATCAATTTTGAATAATCTGAAAAGACAAGAGAAGCTTCTTTCTTCTTCCTCCACAAAAGCAAGGTTTCATAGTACCCCACATGCAGCAGCAACACTACAGAAAGTCTAGGAATTGTCTTTCGTAGAATATTCTGTACATGTATTATTTTCTGATCTAAAACCTTTCAGTATGACTGTTCCATAGAAATTCAGTAGGTACGGAAAAGAACACCAAGTACTGCAGCTAAGAATTAAACATCAATCTTGTAAATACCCAGGAAATTTCTGGGTAGTCTCCAAAAGTCAACTCTACTTCTCCATCAAGCATTGTGCAAAGCTGTCAGAGAAATTTAAGAGAATGCAGCAGACCAGGTAAGATGTTAAGGGCCTGCACTGCATGTTCAGCCATTCTGATGAAATCTTAAACACTTTTTTACCTGTTATTTCAGTCAGATTTCATTGATGGGCTGAATTCTGCCAGGTACCAAGCACCCACCACTCCTGATCCCACTCAAAAGCCAACAACACTCCAACTCTTTTGAAAAGAGAGCAGAAGCGACTTATTTCTTAGCCCATTTCATGTAAATCTACAGGACTTAAGTGTCTTGGGAACCTCAGTCTCATAAAAAAACCACTCAATTGCTCAGCATGGGAAATAGAAAGGAACTTAGAACACACAGAGCTGCTGTAAGAGCAGTTGAGGGACACAACAGGTTGGAGCAGCTTAGCCCTCCAGTATTAAAGTGCTGCAATTTTCACACCAGACATGGCTTTTGCTCTCTTGCTTCAGTGAGGTTCAAGATGGTCTATCCTACCCAAACAAAGCTAACATGTAGAGCAGGGGTGGATGGTCAGCAGGAGTGCTGAATAGCTGGGCTATCAGCACAGAGAGTCCTTCTGGATGCTATGTCTAATTTCAAGCACAGACTTGAACGCAACAATTGACCTTCCTCATTGCTACCCAGGATGCTAGTGACAAGGGATGCCTGGATGGATCTCTCAGCTCCTACATAAATGTTTTAGCTTTGTTGACCATATTATGGAGCTAAGGAAAAGAAAGTGGAAGAATTACCCTCAAACTAACTAGGAGTTCCTGGAGAAAAGTCTCTTAGAAAGAGTGGGTGAGGGGAAGGAGGGTGTAGGTTTAAGCCCACATTTTGCCATTGTCTTCTGTCAAGGAAACTTCATCAACAACTGATCTAGTCTAACTGCATGACTAAGGTCACTCACACACAAGACTGGGAAATCTGGGATATTTTATCTACCATTATTTCCTTTGCAGACAAGGGAGGGGTCAGGCAGGGAAGGACGTGGGACTGAACTGTTGAAGAGCCAGTGGTGGCTGTACTCACTGTCTTTTCTACCAACTTTCTACCATCTAAGGAGATTTTGCCAAGCAGTACACTGGTGGACACCTCATTAGTTTTTCTTATTTCACTGCTTCTAGTCTCAGGTCAAGAGTGCATGACTTTGCCCTGATATTAGTCATTAGCGCTTATTGTTATTATAAACATTGATCCTTCCCACAGGTCTCAACATTAATTTCATTGGTTTATGCCTTTGAGTAGGTATCAAATGTGATCTATTACTTTCTCTATATTTTTTAACTTGAGATGGTCATAAACAAGTCTACTAAGTGGCATGTTTAAGAGCTTTCCAGAATGAGCATAATTAAATGTTATGTTTTATACTAAAGAAAATATTCCATCTGGACTCCAAAATATTAAGTTTATGCCACCATCTTCCATCAGCTTGTTATTCCTCAAAATGGAAAAGGGGCATTTCCTTTGCTTTGTTTCACATGCACTCTTGAAGTTTTATAGGCAACAATTACTTATAAGCTTCTATTTTGATGTTACTAGCCTTCAAAATATGAGGTATCTACTGAAGAGGTACACAATTATAATTATTTAAGATATCAGTCTCATTCAGATTGTTTTCCACTAATGAATGACATCACCTTTTCTGTTGAGGTCTTGCCTGGGTCCAGATCTTTGACAGAATGCAAAATGTGCGCAGCTCAGTTTTAGTCTCATGACAACATATATCTGAAATTGTTTAATGGACTTAGAGAAAGAAGACTGCTGTAGGTCAGCTGTGAAAGATCAGAAATTGCTGAATGAATTCAGAGAAGGAACACTGCTGTATCCAGCTGTGAAATTAGGTCCTTTGTTTCATTTCTAAACTTCCAAGAACTGAGGAGAGTTCTTCACACAAGAGTATAAAGAATAGTAGATCTATTTAAATACTTGGCTACCTTTATAGTGTGAATTGAGCAGACTGCAAAAATTATTATACTCCTCTGTGTTACTAAAATTAAAACAATAACCTAGATCCCAAGATTCCAATATGTACCTTCATGTTGGATCAAAATTTTGCAGTTCAGCCTATCTTTAGTAATGTTGATATTCTGGAATCCATACATGCCTTATGTGAGCCAGCTCATTTAAAGAAAAGCTTCCCACTCAAGTCCTTACAACACCAAACCACCAGTGTGACATAGATATAAATACATGTGGACACATACATATCCATGTTACTGTTGTGAAGAATTAGATCTTCATGGTCATTGTAAGTTACTAGTACCCTATAGTTTCAAAGCATCTTATGAAGGCTCTGAGGTCATAAGTTTCAGAAGGAAAATAGGTTAATGTTTATAAATATCTTTTTCAGATTCCTTTAAGTGACTTAAGGAGAATAATTCAAATATTTTGAAAACATTTAAGTCTTTATTCCTTCGCACAAAATAACAGTAGAAGAGACCACCAAGCATACAGACCATTTGAAGTGAGACCTAGGTTTACAAGCAAAGCATCCTCTCCATTCAAAAGATGGCTTTTATTTATCTTCGTACACGAGTATGGGTGTATAGAGAGAAGCAAAGAAGTATCAGATTTTAAGTACTTCAGAGCAAGTAGGTTTTATATACATGCTCCTTAAAGACAGGAATGAATCAAAAGCTTAAGTTTACTCGTGTTCCAGCCCGCACACGCAAGCCCTTTGCTAATGGTATAGGCACAAGTGAAGTACCTCTGAATTAATTTTTAAGTGATTTGAGCATTGGCAACAATAGACAATATAAGCGAGCCCCTTTTTATGATTCTGTTTTATTTGGTAGGCAGACTATCACAGGTATTCACATGCTTTGAGATTTCCCTGATAGAGGATTCATGACTCCTAGAAATATTTTTGTCTTGACAAGCAGCAAGTAGGTCTTCTCTGAGAAACAAAAAAAAATCTTTTCACTTCTCTAAAAGGTGATATTTACTGATTGTCCCGCTCCTGTCAAATATAGTTCAGAGGGAAAAAAAAATATAAAGTCACCATCAACACCACAAGAAGCTCTTGGATCTCCTAAAACTCTTGCTGGAAAAAAAAAATGCAGATTGACAGATCTGTGAGAAGAGTTTTTTATTTTCTTTTCCTCTTTCATACCACATCTCCCAAAGCTAAGGGTGATCTAGCTGTTTTCCTTTTCCCCAAGAACATAAGCAACCTTTCTTAAGCTTTGCTGTAAGATGCAAGAGCACGGTAAGCCACAGGCCAGCAGGATTTCAGAAGGCAGCATTTATGTACAGCACTGTCCACCCCAGGGACAGCAGTACCTCCTGCCAGTAACACCGCACCATTGCCAGTGCTCACCCCGCAGTGCAGAGCAGGGGACATCTGTGCCAGAGGCTTTGAGCTCATCTCCACGTAGCTCCACGCAGCTCCAGGAGTGTGCTCTGCAGGACCGCACTTACTTCATAGAATGATGTTGATGGATCATGTGCCTGATACTTGGGCAGTCTAACAAGCCAAATCAGACTCTGCCCCCATATTGAAAAAAAGGCCAAACCACTCCAGAAAAAAAACCTCACATTGATTCAGAGTTTCCAGTAGAGCATTCACACAGGCCTTGATATTTAAGAGACATAGTTAAAAAGCAAACAGGCTTTCTTTAGGACATTTCTTTCCTTATGGTGAGATGTTGTATACAGGTTTCTTTTCAGGCAGAAATAAACTCATTGTACAGAGGATATGAGAAAAACAACTACACTTTGTATACTCAAGAGCACTCAGAGTGAACACAAGGACATAGTCAAGATACGCATTTTTAAACACAGTAGGTCACAAGCTGAAACGCACAAGAGTCTATACCTCTTTTATGGAAGACAAAGACATTTCTAGGGACATGCTAGGATATATGAAGAGGTGTGCTATGTTTTAACACACATGAAAAAAATCTCCACTCCAGTGAGTATTTATGGGGACTGACAAATCATGTACTGCTTTGGGCACAGTTGCTCTGTTGCAAAGAGTCCGTCGCTGCGCTGTTAAAGCTGGAGAAGACAGAGTATGAATAGCGTAGCATTTTCCCAGGTGTAAACCCCCTGGAAGTGACCTCTGCACAGCAGTCTGATCTCAATAGTGCAAGGGTTCGGCTGGGCTGCAGGTCTGAGGTTATCTTTAGATAACCCCCTGTAAGAGAAGCAGAGAAAAAGCTCTCAGTCACCATGCTGAGCTCCCAGCAGGGCCTCAGGCAGACAGGGACTGGCATGAGCAAGGGAAGAGGGAACTACCCTACAGCAAGGAGAGCAGAACTGTTCTTAGCCAGCTTTGCCACCGAAGGAAACCTATTGCTATTGATTTGCAGCGCAAGGGGAGAGATATCAGCGCTCACATACATAAGGAAATACGTTCTTCTTTGTGCTCAGTGTAGAAAACTTAGTTTAATAGGCTTTAACTACAGCAAGGGGTATTTCAATAGCTAAAAAATCTTTCTGAAGTGAGAAATCAGTGCAGGATGAGAGCAGGTTTCACAGGGGGGTCTGTACAGTCTTTGTTACTAGACTTTAGGAAGAAACTGGACAAAGACAATGCTCCTGGCACATGGTGTTTCCTTGCCTTTGGGCAGGAGGATAAAGCAGCTTCTCTGATGCTTGACAGCCTTATTTGACATCGTCTTGATCCCCAGACCTTTAGTATGGAAACTCTGGCCATGGTTACTTTGTAAAGAGGCATATTCCCTTCTCTCTCTTCACTCATTAATACATGGGGTTTTTAAAAGTGAGAAGACACTTTAGTAGATAAATGATTCTTAAAGAGTAATTATATAATCAGGGGTAGAGGCAATGGTGATGTAATTAGGGCTACTCAATCTGCAGTTCCCACATAGATGAAGCACTTAAACATTTGCTAAGTAGCTGGCTGTAGGTGGGACCAGAGTTGATGCATTTTCCAAGAGAAAAAACTGTTCTTAATTACATTTCTTTTGAACTCCCTATTTCCTGTACTTGTCTCATTCATGCATATAGTGCCATTGAAGTGGATATCATTTGAGGAATCCAGTTGAAAATAATTGGAAGTTGGCATCATTTCACTGACGGCCACAAAGCATTAGGGACAGACCGCAGTCTGGACAGGGTATCTTCTAACAGTCATTGCAGACTGTCTCATACTGTTCTTACTTTTCCTTGTGTCATCACCTCTTTTGTCCTGCCACATGGCAGGTGGAAGTAATTAATGTCTGAAAAATGCTTTCAAACCTAGGCTGAAAGAAGCTACACAGGAGTAATGGTTATTTGGAACAACTTCAGAAATAGTCATTGTATACTCACTAGTTTTTCTTCCAGTTTGAATTTTCCAATGCTTGTAATCCACCAGAAGCGGATAATTTGTTGTAGGCAGAAGCTGTTTGTATTAGCTCTTATTGTTCACCTATTATCTGAAGGAAATCTTACTCAAGGATAAAAAACAAGTAAGAAAAGAGTTTTTAGCAGTTTTAAACCTCACCCATCATAGGGCACCGGCGTTCTTTGAAGAGCCCAGTCTTTGTCATCCTCCTGACAAGATTTTGGGTCCGACACTAACATTCCTTCCCTGCACAAGTGGCATTTGAAATGCATCAGTTATACATGAAAGTGTTTGCACACTTTATTTCAGGAATGCTACCTTTGAATAACTGGCCTCTTTAGTGTCATCACCACAGCCTCTTGATCCTTATCAAATGCAACTTCAGATCCAGAGAACATGAACCATTTCCATTTTTAACTAACAGCTCTTTAGTACAGTACTGCATAGGAGAGGTAATATTGTTACAGCTGCAGCTACTGGAGAAACTGCACAGTTTGGCATAGCCAGATGGGGCTTCCAGCAGAGCATTTTGGAAGAAGTTGGGAAAAAAAACAGCCAAAATAAACCCCAAACAAAAACCAGTAATAAACTTCTGCTTCTACCACTGCCAGTCCAAACCCATCCCGAGCTGCTGACCTAGGCGTGTTGCAAAAAGTACCTTAGGGAAAAGGATGCCCTCTCACGTGACAGAGCAGCACAGATGCCCAGCCGAATCACATTTTAAACACTTCAGAGTATTAGCTCATCCTGAGTACCATGTGTTAGTGTGCCTGCATTTAAGTAGACACTATTTCCAGAAGTGTCCAAGCCACTTATAGGCATGTGTCTCATCCAAGTAAGACAGCTGCTTTTGAAAGCACCATTCTCTGCCCTCAGCTGCTGTCATCAGCGTTCACGTTGCTGTGCGTTGCTTGAGAAAACCCCCTAGAGAGTAGTTTTCAGTGACACAGACCAAAGACTGTAACTTTGCACCGCTCAATAACCTTTTATAGCTTTGCTATATCACCATTAATCTCCTTCTTTCTTTCTTCTTCAAAACCGCCTATCCATCTTTTAGGCTGATGGAAGATATTTCCCCATTAAGTGCACATCATTGCAAGGAACACCCTGTCTGTTGTGCAGAAATTGCCATCACCCTGCAATATAACCATGCTCTGCTGCCGTACACTTAGGAGAAGAGTACCTCTGGGCTTTTAGAGCATTTTTTTAATGGCTGCTCTACACCTCCTCCTTCAGCCTGCGTCTGCCTCACTAACTAGCCCTGCATCAGCCTGATTCTCAGACTTACTTTTTATATTTCATCTTCATCAAACAGGTCTGTCCCTCTTAAACGGTTCCTTAGAAATTGTTTTGTCTCATGCCCAGCTGGACAGCTAGAAGTGGAAGCCTGAAAAAAACAACCGTGACAGACATTAATGTCTTTTTGATATACAGCTTCCTGTGGGGAAGACGAACCCCTAGTCCTGCACCAGGTCCCCAGCACCAGGAACAAAGCTGAAGGACAACTTTCATAGGCTCATACTCCAAGTCTTCTCATTCTTTCCATTTTCCTGGCACTTGGAAAATATCTTATTTATTTTGGAGATCACAACTTTGAGATTTTTTGAAGGGAGTTAGCTGATGTGGCCAAACCAATCACAAGGACCAGTCTCACAATTGAGCAGAATAAACAACAAAGACTCAGGGCAGGGGTCAAAGCGTAGTTTAAATAGCACAGATCAGCTCTTAGCCCCAGTTCTAGTCCTTCACATCTCAGATATCTCCCCTAGGCAAATTCCATCATGCAAAATCCTGAGATTCATAGACCTTGGACTTGGGTTTTCTCCTGTAGAAAAGTCATTGATAAAAGTCATAAAGGAATTTTTACCTTTTTTGTATCTCAGATTTGAAAGCAGACAGCACAACAGCATTTTCCTCTTTCAATGCTGTGGCACCTCTCTAAGCCAAGCTTCAAAGATTGCACTGATCTTAGACAGAGATTGCAAGAAGCAAACTCTCCTGTTTCTCATTACACCATTTCTTCCAAGAGAAACATCACAAAAAGTTTCCATTGCAGCATTTTCCCTTTATTACAGGGGAATGAAGGGAGGGAAAGTCTGATGAACTGTGTTCTCCATGGAACCCTACCCAACATCTCTTTCAGGAGTCAGCTAGCATGAGAGCGAGGATATGAAGTCAGAGTAGGGTTTTATTCAGGACATCAAACTGCTCTTGCTTTTTGTTGGGTGAATGGCATCAGAGACAGAGGATCTGATACCCTAAGTGAGGTTTCAAAAGCAAACACCTTCCACAAACTATCTGTAAGAAGCTGCTGTCTAGGCAAATAAGTATCCCCACAGCTCTAAGAAACAGTGCTATCTGGATTTTATCTCAGCCATTTATCTCATAAATGGTTATAACATTGCAATAACATCAGTCATTAAACCTCAAAAGTGCCTATAAACCCGCTCTCAGCCTGGGGCCAGGCTGCCTTTCTAGTTCTTCTTGGATTTACATGCAATTGTACAGTTTTAAACACTCTCATTGGTAAATCAGCTGGGAAGGAGCTTTGCACAGTTTGCTTTCATTCCAATTTATTTAAGCTTAATAACAATAATAATAATAAATATATGTAAAAATAGTTAAACTACTGTTGAGTTCAAGGCTTTTTACCCAGAGTTTCTCTGTACTTCATTGTTTTACTTTGCAGAACTGATATATAACCATTGAATATAGATGTTTCCTTGAGTTTCCTCAGCAAAACTTTGGCAGCTTGTAGGGGAATATATTCCACACTGCATAACCCAGAAACTCATAACAGCAGTGGATTGTGCTCTGCTAACTCATCTAGAAGTGAAAAAAAAAAAAAAAAAGGGGAAAAAAAAAAAAAAAAAGGGGAAAAAAAAAAAAAAAAAGGGGAAAAAAAAAAAAAAAAAGGGGAAAAAAAAAAAAAAAAAGGGGAAAAAAAAAAAAAAAAAGGGCACTGGATGCCTTCACCTTTTCTAATCCATCAGCTATTTTGAATCTCCAGTGGCTGAAAAACTTCAAGGTTGATATTTATCTTGAGGACACACAGCAGGCCAGGGCAAGGATCTGGTAGATGGTATGAGGTAAGATGCAAAGAGTAAATCAGCAATGTCAGTGTCATGGGAGGAAGGCATCATATTTTCAGTCCTGTAAAGATACAGATGTGCCCTTGGCATTCCTTGTGTCAGTACCGTGAGCCTCTGATGAGAACAGCAAAGTCCTTTAGAGGCTACAAGATTTTTTTTCTTGCAACAGCCAAAGAGGTACAATATTGCTGCTGACACCCCCATACCCTCCCCTATTCCCCAGCCCTCCCCTATCCTGGAGGAGCTTCCTACACAGTGGAAGGTGGTGGGACCTTGGAGGTCCTGAAGCCCTCACAGCACTGCCTGGACAGATCCCACCAACTCAGCACCCACCTGTGCCCCATCTCTTTGGACTCACAAGTGAAGTGTTTCAGCCCCATAGTCCCTGGTGGCCAATGCCACAGGCATGCTTAGGCTGTGGGGTGTTTAGTGTGCTGCAGGTGAGGCACCGTACGTTACCGCTGCTTTCACTCAAACACCAGAGCCAGAGCAGCTGGGTGTAGTGCCTGCTTTTCAGCAAGGAGCAGAAGCAGGGATGAGGAGCACTTGGGATTCAGCAATGATCATATACAGAAGCCATTTGAAGGGGCAAGGACCAGAATCTAGGACTCCCTAGGTCCCAGGAGAAGGGTTATGTCAGCCTTTTATTGCTCTAACATGAACATGAATCTTGCTTCACCTACTCAGCAGTTAGGGTTTCAGTGGGGCTGGAGGGAACCCCATCTCAGCTGTACATCCACCCTGGGGGACATTGTTGACTTCTACACTTTGTGAAAGAGTGGAATAAGAGAGGAAGACTCAAGGCTACAACAGCCAGCCAGAGATAAAGGAATTAACTATAACAAATTTTTATATATTTTTAAATATATAGCTACTTACAGCACTAGTCTGAGGCATTCACACAGCAAGCACCAAATTCTGACTGACCTTGACAGCGGTAGAGAAATGCAATGCTTCATCACCCCCCTGAGTTGTCCTGGCCTCTCCACAGAGAGTGTCAGCCTGGAGCGTCCACCTCCTCTTCCAGAAGAAGGGTGCTCCCTGTGGACACCCCAGCACAGATCCCTCTCTCCAGCAACACTAGATGGGTACAGGGTGCTGGCAAGTAAAAGGATAAGCTCTGAAATTAAAACCCTGTAGTTTCAGTTTCATCTGCAGGTGCTCAGCACGGCTCAGAAGCAAACTTGGGGTAACCCAAGACAGTCTGTTGGGGTAAACCAACCAGTCTGGTGACTGGTCGCTCAGAGACATCTTCTGTGAGGATTTTTTGATCCACTCCTGAAGAAAGTTAGAAGCAACAAGAGGAAACATGGTATTGTTCTCTTCCTGGGATACTTGATGAATTTTTTTGTAAGTAATGCATTTAGATTGAAAGAATTATTTATTCACAAGTTACATAAGCAGACAGCAGTAGAAGAAAAGAGCCAGAGAACAGCAGAGAATAGCTATCTTCTCTGTGAGTCTTCCCTGGTGAAAATCAGAGGCCAGGAGAGCCTTTCTCTGTACTGCTTGCTGGAGCCCATCCAACTCAGTACTCTAAGGCAGTTGACAGCATTTTATAATCTGTTATAACTCAGGACTGTTGTTCAGGATATAAAACTTATTAAAGCACAGTTCTACCCTCCTTTGAAGCCCTAAAAAATAAATAAATAACTAAATAAAAACTGATGTAGTAGCTCACAAATGCACAATAAGATAACAAAGCGAATACAGAAAATGTAAGGTGAAGCTAACTCCTCCTGGTAACTAATATTCATCTCAACCAAACCTCATTCCCAGGAATACAGATTTTGCTGGACAGATTTACCAGTGGTTTCACCTGTATTAGTCTTTGCTTTTCAGAGCTTGTACCCTTGCGCCCTCTCCTCTTGCAAATTATTGGTTTTGTGAGCCATTTTGGATATAAAATAAACATACCTGTAACATGTACACAAATGCTGTTGTATATGTGGATAACCAAGTAAGGAAGTTTCTGTAAAAGCAAAATGTGCTTCTTAAAACCTTTTGTTTATAATATTACCTGAATATTCAAGCATTATGTACAATATTTTCAATGCACATGAAGTATTTGGTTACAATAGGTTTATATTTCATTCTATATTCAAAATTACTGTCATAGTCACCACTGTGTTACCTAAAAGTTTTTCTGTAGTGCATTATGGGAATATGACTACCTTTCTCATATATGGGGCTTACCTTTTTGGTAGTTTGGTAGAAAAGCAGATGAGGTGGAGTGACTTATTCTGAAAGAGTATTTTGTGGGGTTGATATATGCTTTTTTAAAATAGACACATTTATGAGGTATCTGAGGCAGAAAAGGCAGCTGAAAAATGGGACTTTTCCATTAGAGTTGAAGGCAACAAGGTCTGTGATGCACCTCTGGCCCTTAGGGAGTTTCTCCAAGGATCTCAGAGTGTTGTTTTGGTGAATTCTGCTAAGACAAGCTTTCTCCTTATCATAAAAAGTGGTGTACCAGAGGAGGAAGGCTGGCAACATCCATCTGCATGCCTGCACGAGCCTGTAAGCAGCCTTCTGCATAACCTTAGCCTCGAGCCATAAAGCACATTACCACTAAGGGCTGAAAACATGAGCGTGCCTCAAACTTCTGTGAAGAGCTAATTCAGATGAGGGAAGAAAGGTCTGGTGATTTTCCCGTAGCCGCACAGGTGAGAAAATGTGTTCTGCACTGTTTAGAGGTGACAAA
Source organism: Aramus guarauna (assembly GCA_013400195.1). NCBI lineage: Eukaryota > Metazoa > Chordata > Aves > Gruiformes > Aramidae > Aramus > Aramus guarauna. The sequence goes on from VXBL01002619.1 coordinate 325,910, forward strand.
GTGCTGCACACTTCATGCCTAATTATATTTTGCTGCCAACCAGCTAGGATGTATTATTCAGGCCACAAAGCAACTGCTTATCTTACTCTCAAGGGCAGGCTGGAGTCTGTGATCCACCCAGAATTGAAAGAAAGAATTAATCATAGGAGCAGATATGCAAAATAATGAGAAATATAGTAACCACCAGCTGCAACTGGCTCTGGGGAGAGCTGGCATTAAGGGGACATCCAGCTGCCTGGGACCTGCGCTGCTTACAATGTCCTCAGCGTGAATATCTGAGGTGACCCACTTACACAGGCTGGACCAGAGATTGACTGAGAGAGTCCTATAGAGAGGATTAATATTTTTGTTTGTTTGTTTTCTTGCTTCAGCAGCCTTGTCAATACTTATGCTAAAATGCAGCAGGATGGCAGCTCCAAAGTACTTTCCTGACAAATTATCATTGAGCTTTGTTATCAAACTTGTTATCTGTGACAGTCTGTAAACGAGCAAAAATCCTGCTAGTTTTGGCTCTGGTTGCTGCAGTCAAAGGAAAGAATAAGGTGGAAATTTTCTTTCCTGAGGTCACTTTCCTGCATTTGATACCTCACAAGAAGGTATGCAAGGTAATGCTGCCTTTCCTTGTCTTGGCTGAGTCTGCAGTGTGCTCAGGGGGCTTAGGAGGGTTTTGTGGTGTAATTCAAACACGTCCAGGTAAGGAAAGCTATGCTAATGCCTCTGTTTCTGTTATCCTGTATCGTACTCACACCCCAAAGCATTTTGGGAGCTGTCATTTGTCCCGGATCAGCTGGATACCCTCTGTAGTGTTAGTGACCGCTCTGCAGTGATGTCTTGGGCTGATCGCTATCACTTGTTTTGAGGCAATGTTGTAGTTTAACCTGCCAGGCAGCTAAAACAACCACACAGCCATTCACTCACTCCTTCCCCCTGGCCAGCAGGATGGGCAAAAGAATCAGGAAAACAAATCTAAAACTTGTGGGTTGGGATAAAGACAGTTTAATATGACAGAAAAGGAAGATAATAATAATGATAATGATGATGATAATGATAATAAAAAAATAATAATAATTTTAAAAGTATATACAGAACAAGTGATGCACAGCACAATTGCTCACCACCCACAGACCACCGATGCCCAGCTAGTTCCTCAGCTGTCGTCTAATCCACCAGCTGGCTTCCCCTAAGTTATATACTGAGCATGACATCATATGGTATGGAATATCCCTTTGGCTGGTTTGGGTCAGCTGTCCTGGCCGACTCAGTGTAAACATTGCCTAGCACCCCCAGCCTCCTGTATGAGAAGCAGAAAAGTCCTTGACTCAGTGTAAACATTGCCTACAACCACCAAAATATCAGTGTGTTATCAACATTATTGTCATCCTAAATCCAAAACATAGCACTATACCCACTACTAGGAAGAAAATTAACTCTATCCCAGCCAAAACCAGGACAGGAAAAATATGGAGATCTGCCTTGGGCAGGTGGATCCACAGTCTGCTGCAGCTCACTGACCAGCAACTGACAGCAGCAGAGCTATCCAAGGAGCAGCCGATACTCCTAACACCAGCCCAATTTGCTCAAACAAAAGCATTTCAGAGTACATAAATAGATTTTTAAACCATACAGTAGGTGTATGCCTAGTTAACATCTATGTGTATGTAGGAAACTTTATTCCTGTCATGGTTTAGCCCCAGTCAGCAACTAAGCACCACACAGCTGCTCGCTCACTCCTCCTTCCCCCCTGGTGGGATGGGGAGGAGAATTGGAAGAAAAAGGTAAAACTTGTGGGCTGGGATAAGGACAGTTCACTAGGACAGGAAAGGAACAGGAAGATAACAACAACAATGCTAACAAAAGAATATACAAAGCAGGTGATACACATTGCAATTTGCTCACCACCTGGAACCCGATGCCCAGCCCATCTCCAAGCAGCAATCCCTCCTCCCCAGCCAGTTCTCCCCCTCATATACTGAGCATGATATCATATCGTATCAAATATCCCTTTGGCTAGTTTTTTTGACTAGTTTTTTAAATGACAACCAGGTTTTGCCAACCCAATCCTGACTTTATGTTTAGAAACTATAATTGAGGCCAGCTGTGCCATATGCAGAGATTTTCAAAAGGTGAGCAAAAAAGGCCTGGAGGAACCTGACATGATTTAGAACTTGCCCCTGCTTTGAGTCCAGATATCTCTGACTAAATTGTTTTATGATAAATGGTGAATGTTTTGAAGGATCTTCTATAACCACACAGCCACAATTGCATCAGATGACATAAGGGGTATGCTGTAGCCGGTAGTTCTAAAAAAGTGATGCCAAAACATTATGGCTGTCACAGTTACTCAAGGAAAACTTGGAGAAACCACCTGGTTTATGATTTTTTTCAGGACATGAGATTTTTCCTTATGTGCCCATGGCACGAAAGTGGATTACTGTCCGCAGCTTTGGTGGTGGGATCTCTAACTCAGTGCAGAAAAGCAAAACTGTGTTGTCTAATCTGATGAAGAGGTCATGCCTCCTATTAAAAAAAAAAAAAAAATACTCAGGTCCCCCTAGGGCTATAAATCTCTAATGCCCTCTCTAAACCCTCCATGCACTGCATTTAACCCAGGCAGGCAGGCCATCTTACTTTTTTTTTTTTTTTTTCCCCAGAGAACAAGCTAATTAACAAAAAAACTAACAAATCTTACAATTAACCAGATTCATGAAGAGCTGGCAAAAAATTCAGGCAAGATAATTGATGTCCTCATGCTGCAATTTACAGCTTTCAGAGAAAGGATGTTTTTGTTTGTTTTAGAATTTTTTTATTTATTTATTTTGAAGTATGTCTTTCACTCAAAACCACAAAACAATAATGTCTTTCAACTCTGGTGCTTAACTCTGCTTTTGCCATTGCTGAACTTCAGGAAGTTTCTGCCAGCTCATTTCTCCAGTCTGTCCAGGTCTTGCTGAATGTTAGCACTGCCCTCCAGTATATCAACCACTGTAACCAGTTTTGATCATGCACAGACTTGCTCCATCCTATCCTCCAGATCATTAACAGGGACATTGGATGGTCTCAAGCCCAGCATTGATCCCTGAGGGATACTGCCAGGTAGATTTTATCCTGCTGATCACAACCCTCTAGGAAAATGTTGCCCATTTTCTCAAATATTTTTAAAATATGGAAACAGAAACAGCATCTCTGAATTACAGGCTGCAATGCCCCTTTTGAGCTTGTTCTGAAGGTACACAACCTGTGGCCTCATCAAACTCAAGGATTTTGCAAAACTCCACAGATCACAGTCTGCTCCTTGGGCTCATTGCTCTGCTCTCCCATGGTGACTCCTAGACTCTTTTACTAATTCCTGGAGTTTACCTGCTTGGATATAGAGAGTAAAGGTTGGTGCTGGGAGCCTTTGAGCTATCTGTTGTCACCACTGTCCTCCTCCAGTACTGCACTAACTGGTGCTCCCCATCAGCAAGCATTTCACTTCTTGAAATGCAACTGCATATACCAAAGCCTTATTAAAGGAATTTGGAGTCACTACAGAGATGGCAAAAAGAATAAATTAAGTTCTCCCTTTTGTATATCCATGGATTAAAAACCCATCAGCCTTATCCATTGCTGTCTGCTTCTAAGACTAGGTTCTACATTTAGTTATTTTAAACTGCTTATTCTTGGAACATGTTATTGATGTATATCTAGGAACCATTCAGACTGAACAACATCATTGTTGTTTCATGAATCAGCAAACATTCCTCTGTCAAACCAGTATCAGAGTAATCAGAGTCAAACCTAATTCATTTGTGCTTCTACTTGAAATAAACAATGTGCATCCGGTCAAATTAAGTGATGAGTCTCTAATTGTTATAATGTGCCCCTTACTCCAATTCTCCCAGCTGAAATGTGATGCTATTGCAGACACTCCCCTTCCTAACCCAAACCCTTCCTACCCACATGTTTCTATAAGATGTAACACTAGCTGCTAAAGGAAAAAGCCGTAAGTGGATAAGCCTTCAGCTGGGATATTGCAAAGAATGACAGCCCCTTGCTGGTTAGTTCTCTGTAAGAAAAAAGCTCTGCATTTTTGATGAAAAAGGATTAGCTATTCTATACTAAATGCTGAATTAACAACCCATAGCTAACAACATTACTAGCACCATCACTGTGTTTAAAAACAAATCAAAAACCTAAGCAGCAGTAAGAGAGACTAAACAAAAGGACTTATGCTAGAAACATATATGAGGATATGTGCTGGGTCTGGCTGGGATGCAGTGAGTTTTCTTCACAGCAGCCCATATGGTACTGTGTTTTGGTTTTGTGACTAAAACAGTGTTGGTAACATAGGGGTGTTTTAGTTATTGCTGAGCAGTGCTTACACTTATAAGTGCTTTACACTTATTTTGCTTTGCTTCTGCATGCAGCTTTGGTTCATCTATTAAACTATTAACTCTCACCTAGTATCTCAACCCACAAGTTTTCAGTTTTTGCTCTTCCAATTCTCTCTCCCCTCCTGCCAGAGGGGAGTGAGTGAGCAGCTGGGTGGGGGCTTAGCTTCCAGCCAGAGTTAACCCACCACAGTCTGTAAGGATATAATGCAGGATCTAACATATCCAGTTACATGCTCTACTGGTGCTTCGATGCACCTTCAGAAAAACCTGAGGATTCATGTCTGTGTGCTGCAGCCTGCCTGGGATATCATAAGGCAAAATAATGCATAATAGTGTAAAAGCCAACTACTACTATCCCATTTGAAGTCGCCTGAGCAAATTAGTGATGTGGAAAGTAGCAGCCAGAGGAGTGGTGCCAGGGCCAGCAGAAGACTTCTCCCCTTACTGGCAGCATTTCCTTGGCAGAGTCCTCCAGGAAGGTTTCAGCTTTGCTGCTGAGCAGCTGAATCCCTCTTGGGCACAGCTGTGCCACCAGGCTCAGCAGGAGACCCAGTAGTTGCCTTGTAATCCCACTGATAAGCAAATCTAGGTGTTGTCACTACAGACCTACTCCATGCCCAGCTGTGAGCCCACAGATGGGCTTTTAACACCAGCAGCAGGGTGCTTCACAGGATGCTCTTCTCTTGGGCTGTGAGGCACAGCTGAGAGTAAGGGCTTGGAGTTCAGGCTAGGCTTTGCTTCGGCCTGCCTCCTGTGTCCTCAGATGTTGGCACCGAAAAGCCTGTGTCACATCACTGGGCTAAGAGAAGGCTTGTATAAGCTGTCATGTCTTGGTGGAAAGACCCTGTGAAGGAGAGAAGTGACTGAGTTGGTACACCACAGCTGTGTAAGCAACCTGGCCGAACCAGGCTGCTCCGAGTGTTACGTTTCCATCACAGCCAGAAGAAGACATAAATCCTTCCACTGCCTATTTTACAGAGAAAATGCTGTCAGATACTCAGTCATATCCCCTGGCCCCTCCTGGACTCTGCTGCTCGGCTGCACTTCTGCCCTTGCCTGCATTGCCTCGCAGCCCTGTGCTCAATTCCAGCTATGCATCCAGTATCTGAACAGATGGGACATTTTTTCACATTGATTTTGTCAGAAGCTGATACTGGCTTCCTGAAAAAGCTGCCATAGGAGATTTGCAAGGCCTTCGCTTTCGACACGTGTCCCAAATGTTATTTGATGGAAAAGAATGGTCAAACAAAGAAGTCAGTTAGGTGTACAGCACCCTGAATGCCTTAATGACGTGTTCATTACCGTTTCCTGTTGCCAAATGCTGTTTGCTTTTCTTTCCAGAATTGTCTGCACTGATGAGCAACTCCTCTGGGAAGTCATTTCTGTGCAGGGTTGTGCTCCCACCACTGCAGTGGGGCAGGTCCAGGTCTGGCAGAAGAAGATGGCCCTGGGAAAGGGTTCAGAGGGTGGCTTGATGGACAGAAGGGTGGAGGACAAAGGACACCCTGCCTGCAATGGCTTCCACCCACTGCACCATTTGAATACAGTTTCAGAGAACTGACATCATGAGGGATTTTGATAGGGGACATATTTCTGGGACGTTTTGCTTGACTAAGCTCATGGTGGCCGGAAGATCTTCTAGATCGTTGGTGTATGCTTTTATATTCCTTAACATGCCACTTCCAAATTCGGTCATGACTGCAGTCATCCTGTACTGATAGTGTACGTAGTCCTTCATCCCAAGAGCTGAGTTCTTTATACATCCAGATAACAAATTTCCAAAACATTCTTACAGATATTTATTCTACTAAAGTGCTAAACGGCAGTGGAAACTTCCACAGGATTGTGTATATCAATTCAGGCGAATGACAGGAATAAACCAAATGTGTCCCTATGTTTTTCCTTTGCAATCCCAATGGCCAATGCTTTCACATGTGTCAGATCATGGCATGTGTATTTAGTTGGGAAACAGAAATAAAATCAGCCATTAACTATTACAATATACTTTTGATAACAAGAATTTCTGTTTATCCCTGTTTGTTACTAGCCTTTAACTGCTATAGCAACAGGCATTATATAAATGAACAAAGTTACAAAAAGAAATATTCCCAGTTTCATCTGAGCTCCACAGAAGACCATTCCTGCTCTCTAGTGCTGGATCTTTTTTTCTAGGTGGAACTGCGGAGAGTTTTCATTCACAGTTTATTTATCTTAGGATGAATTGTTTAAATTATGGTATTTTGAATTAGTCTTTATTAAATGACATAGTACTTGCTCCTTTGGCATGTAAGAGAATGTGTGTTCATGATGGTATTTGAATTACTTCATCATATTGCCACACTTAAATGGAAGCAAGTGATGGGCCAGAATCATGACATATATGTGCTGCAAATTGTCTATATTTGGATCTGCACTTTCAGTGGACAGGATGAGTAATAACAAGCATAAACTGAGGGAGTGGGAGATTTAGGTGGGATCATAGGAAAGAATTTCTGTTGATGTGTGGACAGAGCATTGGACTTGGTTGCCTAGAGCAGGTGTAGCATTTCCAATACAACCTTTTTTTAAAGAAAAGATTAAACAGCAGTTTTTTAGGAATATCATAAGTGGTAGAGCTGATCCTGCCCTGGGGCAAGGGATTGACTGGAGGGGTTTATGAAGTTGCAACTGGGCTTGTAAAATAATAGTACTGGAACACAGGTCTAAGAACCTGCACATTTAAAAGATACTTCATATTGTTTAACTGATATCTTTCATGCTAGAAGAGTTCATTCCAGGGCCCACAGCACCCTCCTAGATAACACTTCTGGATAACATGGGACATAGATATCTATCTCTCTGTGCATTATAGACGAGGTCACATTTGGGACAGGAGAGAATTTATTTTTGTGGAGACAAGGAGTTTTGTACTACTGACTGTCATTGCTGGAGAACAAACTCCTCATCTGCCTTGTTAGCACAGTCTTGTTTGTCTTACTAGCACAGATACTGTCAGAGGTTTTGTTCCAACTCTACTTTCCCCAGCCCTGCAATCCAGCCTTTTACAAAAAGGAGATGTTTATGAAATGTTGGTATTTAGCTCTCAGCAATGTTCAGAGTCTGTTTTGGTTCAGCCTTTATTGTTTGTCTCTCCTCTGAACTTATCTTCACAGCACTGGTTTGACTGATGTATCACTGCTGAATTCAGTAATTTACGCTCACCAGAACTCAGAAGACAGCTTCGTTAAGGGCAAAACTTAGTATATTGTTTTCTTTATGTACATTAGGTGATATCGAAAGAGCTAAGGATGTGGATGATGTAGAAATAGCTAAGGATGAACAGCTTTACGACTTAGCACGGAGACAAAAAAATATAGAACTAGGCTAATGACAGCAAAGTAGTATATTTTTGGAAGCTATACAGAATGGCATTAACTTTACAAGAAAGGTATATATTTTCCAGTCTCTCTCGGTTTAATTTGTGTGGTCAGTTTTTAAAATTTTTGCATGTCAGGGGACTTGCACGATACAACTTCTCACCCAATAAAAATCTTTTTTCTATTCAGTGCATGAAGAACAACCTGCAAAAACCTGTTGCTGGGGTTAGGATCCCTGGGCTACAGATAGGCTTTGCATGCCAAGTAAGTGATCCTGAGCCCCGTGGCATTAATGGCCCAAATGTGTTCAGATGTTATCCAGAGTAGAGGTGTCCATGATCAGTCACTAAGAGTGCAGACAGGAGCTTTCCATTGCTCCACTGGACTAACTGTTCCTACTGGTTTCACAGGGGAAGAAAGTCTTGCTGAGGCAAGTGTAGTACAGCTGTTTAACCTGTTGTCCATCGTATAGATGAAGTTGTAGATTAAGTTTGTCAGACTTCCTCTACAATAACCCTCTCTCCCAAGAACAGGACTTCTGGAGCTATTGAGTTTGGAGGTTTCAGAACAGTTTCATGATAGGATTTTACCTGTCTTGTGAGAGAGAAGCTCTCTGTGGCCTGGAATCCAAAATAACCACTATGAACTTGATGCTTTTTCTCGAATAAACTGTAGATTTTCTTCTTTTGATTTTGAAGGCCAACCTGGGAAGGAGCTGTGAGGTCATGGCACCTGGGATGGCCCCTTGCTAAGGTGACATTTAAGGGATTTTCTTGGTGTGGAAGGACAAAAAGGGTAAGAAGCTCTACTAGCACTAAGTTTCATATGATTAGAAATAATTCCAGGATAATGGACATTTTAAGATAGATCCATGAGCCAGCCTCAAAGAGAAGCTGAAAGACAGTGTTATGGAGGTCAGTCCTTCCAGCAACAGACATTAGGCAGGGAGTAGCACCATAGTTGTTAGCACTCCAAAGACATGTTGGAGTTCACGTTTCCTGAAAAACACATTAGCCAGAGAAGAAACTTGAAAGGAAACAGAACATTGAAGGGGATTCTGTCATGACCTTGACACTGATAAATTGTCTGTGCTTAACAGATCCTGTAATCCTCTAAGAGTGCTGATAGTACTGAGCAGATAGGTGTTTCCTACAGAATGTCTATCATCTTGCGGCTTTTGTCACCCTAAGGAAGGCCCACAGAGTCTACTAAGTAATCTTGATATCTACGAGCATGTGGAAACCCTCATCCATTCAATAACTGTAAACCTTCCTTGCTCTCAGTAGAGATGTCTTCCCTTGTGGTTTGAGCCACTGGGGATCCTAGGGAATCCCTGGGAACTGGATCCAGGCAAATATTATCACTGTTTCAGAGGTGGAAAATACAGTCTACTGCTCTGAATGCATCCAACTCGTAACTGTAGGGAAGTAGAAACTGTCAACTCTTCTTCATTCATGAAGGATTTTATTTTGATGATTCTGAAACCCTCTTTCCTAATTCAGACCAACACAAGCACTCACAGTAATTTGATATACTCACCTATAAACTAGCAGATAAACAAACTTTTCCCATAATGGGCTCAATGGACGTCAACTGTTTCAGCTGGTTTTTGCAGAGGAGTAGCTGCAAAATGAAAATATGCCTCTCCTTCACAGGTCTTGGTACCTCATGAGCAGGCTTTGCAATTATCCACTGTATAGGTCTTATCAGTCAGGACAAAATGCAAGATACCCAGGAGCTTGTGATATTTCTCTTGCACCTTCTCCTGTGGTATGTCCAGTTTCTACTATGCACATGATAAGGGAATAATATCATCAGCAAGAATGAGAAGAATGAGGATGCTGCAGAAGAGGCAAACTGCCCTTCCTACCTGTGTCTCAACTCATGGAAGATGTGAAGGGGGAGCAGGGAGGAAAGACCTGTAAGGGGTACAGAAATTTACCTGCCATAGCAAGGACTCTGTTGGCTTAGCAGTTCTCCTTGGTCAGCCATCCTCAGTCCCTTCAGATGCACTGTTGCTGTGGCCCAACTCACATGAAAATCAAGAATATTTATTCTATATACTAAGACTCTTGGGTTTGAGCTATTAAAAGGTGGGACTACATAAGACAAGTACGAAGGAAATATGGTTCCCGCATTTGTTGCATGGCTCAGGCTGGGTCTTAAAAATCAGACCCTGACCATCAGAGAGAACTCTGCTGGGCCTATCTTGTGGTACTCAGCCAGCACCATTTTGGAATGGCTGGTGACAGGGAGAGTGTCACTGTCGGGGTACCCTTCTTCTTATGCCCCCCGGTCACCAGAGTGGGGGACATTTTGATGACAGACTGGAGGGCCTTTTGGTGGCAGGGGAGCTTGGCTGAGGAGGGAGAGCTGAGAGAGGAACTGGCCAGAAGAGCAAGGAAGGATTAGGTCCTGCATTTCATGAATTTTGAGATTTGCACAGAGCATTTCCCAGATGAGAAAATTAGATAGGCTTTTTGAGACAGCTTGTGAAGTATGGCACAAAAAACATGTCTTTTAAAAACACGTTCCTTTCCTAAATCAGAGGAGCATTTTTGTAGGTAGTGCTGAAGCTTCTCACAAATGGCAGATCTTGTACCCTGGGATTTTCTTACTCCCTTTCTCTTAAACTCTCTGTCAGGATGGATATAAACAACAGTTTCACTGTTTTACAGCAAAAATACAGAGATTTGGGTTCTAAAACTGTTAACAACCCACAGATAACTAACATACATTTATTAACAGTATATAGGTAAGAATTATATTTCTCTTGCAAACCAGGATTTCATTAAGGCATTCACTGTTTCTTGAAGTTAAGAAACAATAATTTGCAAAGACACCTTTAATCAAAACAAAGGCATTGGATTCAGATATTAGTATTTTTCTTTTTAGCGTAGGAGAAGAACAGATGGTTTGTGGGAACAATTCATTATTCTGTAACATTATCTCTTTAAGTGGATCTTTCTTTGGTACGCATGCAAACTGCTAGATTGCTAACTCTAGGCACATAAAGACCTGTATTTACACACAGCATGGGCATGGTCAAAGCAAATTCACTGGCTCAGTTTTAGTCTGCATCATAATTGGTATTGAGCTGTTGAACGGCACTGAACAGAGCTTCCACTTAAAAAGAAATTGCAATGGTTTGAAATTTCATTCCATACACAACAAATGCATTTACAAAAGAATATTCTTGCAAATCACAATGGTTTTGTTTTAATTTGGAGAAGCACTGATATAGAGTGTCAGACATGAAAAAGTCTTCTTGGGACAGCAACAGCTGCTGACTAAAATTAGCACAGGTAATATGGACAAAACCATAATTGGCAGGATACTAATTTCATTCAGCAGGTACCAGAGCATCCAACACCTGGGTTCAATCATCTTTTAATAAACTGAAGGTGGTTATCAGAAGAGACTTCCTACTCCTTAAAGCAGCAAGACTGTGGAACTGTCTCCCCATGGGAATAGTGGGAGGGGAAAAAAGCAAACTATTTTGAGGTTGAGCTGGGTACATGTCAAGCCTTCTCATCTTAATACATCAGGAAAATTTGTGTGTGTTTTCTGAGCTGGATGAATAAACCTGTTAAAGAATTAGAGAGACAACACAAGAGCCATACAGATCCAGAGCAATCTTTAATTAGCTAAACTCATTGACTGCAGCCTGTAAATTCTGACAGTAAAAACTGCACAAGTACGCTTGTGTGCTGTGTCAAAGGAGTGAAATGGGAACTCCCATTTCACCAAATCTGCAGCTGTGATGTTAAACTGTGAACTAATATTTCTTTTTCAGTTTAAATGTAATTTCACCATCCTTTAGACTTTATCTTGAAAGCTCATGGAATGACTTGTTTAGGACTGAGAACAAAACTGCTCTGTAATCATCTGTTTGGTGGGGAATGATGAATATTCAACAGGATGCTTCTCACAAATTAAAATCAGAAGAGATTTAAAATTGTTTAGTACAAATTATTAAAACCAACAAAAAAAATGTCTTTGGAATGGCAGAAAAAGAGAAATCGGGTAAAACTTCCAGATTAGCCATTTAAATTCATTCCCTCCCACCACCCTAGAATTTCTAATACTTATAAAGAAAATATATGCTGAAAGATAAAAGGGAGAAAAAATAGAATAATAAACTTCAATTGCACATAAAAGGAATAAGTGGGAGTATGGGAACATATTTGTAACTATTTTCTTATCGCTAAGTAGGGCAAAATGACTCCAGAAAGGCATGGGGTTATTTAAACCACACTCATATTTTGTTGTTTTTTCAATATACAATTTTCTTAAAGAGAAAAATGTCAAGACAGATTAACCCAGGGTATTAATGATAAGAAAGCCAGTTGTTTTTATATTATTGATTTGCTTTTGAATTTGTAACTTCCCATAGGATACATTTACTTAAATTACATTTGAGGTGATATCTTTAGACTCCCTTTATATTCAGTGGACAGAAAGGACACTTACAGAGTGCAATTTATTGTACCCTTATGTAGACCTCTGAAAAAGATTGATGAATTGCACTCTCAAAGTGCCAGTTTCTCCCAAGGACTATAAAGACTGTTGAGCATAACTAGTGCTGATGTATACCTCTACTGTGCAGAAATCTCAGTTTAGTCAAGATGAATCATTCTGAGGGCATGATTCAGTTGCCCACACACAGGTATGCAGTGCCATTGGAGAGAGAGGTCCATGTGATAGAGCAGATAAGACATTGGATCTATGGGACATCCATGCTCTTCTCTAGCAGCAACTGAAGATTAGCTAGGACACCCTACAGTGTCTACAGTATAGTTGCACTATATGTATATGTGGAGACGACTGAATTGAGCCAGTGTCATTGCCATTTACTCTCTGCTTGATATATTTCATCAATGAAGGGATATAGCAGCTATTTGCACAGGTTGGGAACCAGACATCTAATTTAGATGCCTTCATTTCAGCAGATTGGATTTCCCTCTGGAGTTCCTCAAAGGCACTTACTTTTCCCTATTAGTTATAAAGTGAATTTTGGCACTCGCTTTTGGAAGGATGCTCTACTAGATGCCAAGAGCTGAGCATAATTCATGTATCTAAATGGACAGGTTCTTAATTCATGCACCTGTTTTTTAAACTGACTCAATACTGTATGTGATTTTGGTATTTCTAAGAAAAGCAATCCTTAGTGACATTCCTGGTGTGGGTAATAGAATTTTGCAGCTCTGTTTTCACTGAGCAGATCTTCATCATTGCTGAGCACTCGGTGAAAGCAAGATTTCTGTATGCTGGACACTCAGACTTGCAGCTGTGTTTGAAAACCATGGTGCTGCATTGACCCAAAAGCACAAATTGCCACCCTTCTTCGAGGGCTTTTGTTTTGTTTTGTTTTGTTTTTTGTCAGTCAAGAAAGGAAGGACAGTCCTTCAGGCAGCGAGTGAGTCGGGACTTGATGACCCCGGGTGCCAGGCCCTTCCTGTGTCCAGATAGGTCACTTGTGATGTGATGCACATCCCCCTGAGGTCTCCAATGTAAACATCTACATCTCAGTGAGTCACCTGCCTTCCTTTTATGGTTGTTTTTAGAAGAATAGGATGCATCTGAGATCCAGTTCCTCTCGTCTTAAGGCAGACATTTACACAGACATAAGGACTCATGCCCTAAAAGTGCTTGTCCTCTCACTGACCGCAAAGGGAGCCATAGCTGACAGTCTCAGATGGACATGTCTTCTAAAGGCCAAGTCCTTAAGAATTCTCTGACTTTAGTGGGTTTGGGAGTTTCTTTGTCTATGCTTCATTAACCATATACCAGTTGGAGGAAGCAGCGCGTCCCTGTTTGACACAGTGCTCTTGGGACTTAGTGACCTGAGGTACGCAGAAACTGCAGTAATGAAGTACCTAAAATACATATTACAATCTGCTGGAGTTGAGAAAATTGCACTGTTTTTCCAAATTGTCCTCTATCCCCATCTACCATTTATAAAGCTTCTCTTCAGCTCACCGGCTTTTGTTTAAAACCCAGTTGTCTAATGACAGATCTGCTGGGAAACACACCAGATAAATCACCAAATTCAATATAAATACAAAAGGAAGAGCTGGCTGACATTTAGAGAGACTGACCTTTCAACAGACAAGCCGGAGTGTGATTGAAACACTGCCTCATTCAAGGTTTTAAGAGGGTTATTCCACATAATAAATAATGTAAAAAAGAAAAGGAATTTGGAAAGCAAAAAGAGTGAGGTCCTTTCATCTTGCCTGGTACCCAAGCACAGGCTCAGTTCTATACCATGCTGTACTTCTGCCTTATTTTA
>VXBL01002619.1:340053-372730 GCA_013400195.1 Aramus guarauna
GATCATTTAAGTATTTCAGCATAGTCACAGTAACAAGTTAAATAAGTAATTTTTTAGCTTTCTTTGTCATCTTCAATGCTCCCTTTTTGGTTGTTTATATCATCTATTTTGTCTTTGTCTCTTCTTCAAAAGTCATTTGGAAAAAAAAAAATTAGAAACCTTTTTAAAGTATTATTTTGCCCAGCCAGAATCAACAGTTTTATTACTAAAAGCTTGTATTATCCTGTTCTTACAGAATACAGAGTGTTTCAAAGGGGTTTTTCAGAAAACTGTTTGAAAACAGAGACAATATCATTATATAGAGAAAACATTTAATATTTAAAGCCTGTTAACATTTTTAAGTCAAAAATATCTTGTGTTCCTTTTGTTTTCATTTATCAATAAGTGGGTGGATCAGTCAGCTAGCACTCCCAGCATTTTGCACAAACAGTTCCAATTAGTATCATTTTCAGTCCAATTATAATCCTAAAGAAAGCACACACACACACACACACACACACAAGATAAGAACAGGACAAAATGAAATAGAATAAAGGTGGTTTAAATTAATGAGACTTTTCACAGTTTAGCTTAAAGGTCTGGTCTTTTTGTCATAGAATAACTTACATTTCTCCAGTTGGCTTCAGGATCCTGTTTGTGAGCTAGGAAATTAAGAGCAGTTCTGATTAAAATTATGCCTATTAAAAACCAGCATTGAATATATTGAAAATTTGCATTTTTCTACCATCAGTCAGTTGCTGAAACAACTGGCTTTTTAGTAATTCCAAAGTGATTCAGTGAGACATTCAGCTGACAAGTTCAGGAATGCCATGCAAAGCTCTAAGTAATATCATAAGGAACATTTTATATAGGTTAGCCTTCCACAGGGCTTTTCACTTAATGAAAACTTTTATAACCATATTTTATAATAATACATAATTTCTTGTTATTTGATCTCATGCACTTACCGCCCACAAAAACTCCAGTGCTTGCACCAGATTGAAGTGAGTTGCTCATGTCACCCAGGCACTGACCCCAACTCTAACCATCTCACCACGTTTAATTTTTTTTTTTTTTTCCCTTTTCAATTCAGAGGTCAATTATCTGCTCTTTTAAAAGCCACCCAGTAAAAAAAAAAATGGTGACAGACACAATTGCAAACTTTGCACACGACTTGCTGCTGAAAATGTTGCTCTGTACATTTCATTTCATACTTCAAAAAAGTGTCAATTTTTTTTTTTAATAAACTATGATGATTTAGAAAGCTACTAGAGATATGTAGATCAGACAAAAATGAAGAGCTGTTTGAAGTATGTTTTCTAGACAGAACTCTCTGATCAGCATCTCTCCAACTCACTTTGATATAGTTATTGACCACTTGGCTGTATTTGAGTTTCAGGGTGTTTTTTTAACTGGGTCACAGAGTTCCCTCTCACTCCCACCGAAGGAGACTCAAGTCATGGCATTTGGTTAGGGACTTCAGCCCCTGCAATTCAAAGACATTTGGAGACCACATCTCTCTATGGCATTGTGCAGCCTCTCTCAGCAGTAAGGGAGGATACAGTTCAGCTGAATTCAGATTTCAAAGATATGGAGGACAATTTGTACAATTGCTTTACATGCAAATAGACAGATGGTCAAAATTACCCATTGGGGTCTGTGCAAACTTGGCTTCCTGATACGCTGATGCAAGTTAAGGTTTCACTGGAAGTAAACATTGTTTCTGTTAATTTACATCAGCATAACGGAGAAGTGGATTTGGCCCATGTCCAAAACAATTTCACAATATCATAAAGAAGAAAAAAGCCCGTTTTTCATGCCCTGATGATTTTCTCACTTCCTGAATATTATATTACTGTGAATTCAAGCATAATTAAGGTTCCTGTCACTTCATCCATTGCCAGCAGAAGCAGAAGGGCTTTTATTCCATAATTGCTTGTTTTTCAATGTCCATGAAAATGATTGTTTGCATTCACATTACCGGCACTCGCAGAGAGAGAAGGGCATGAAAGAGGAGGCATTCCTGTGTATAAATCTGCAAGCACCTGCAATGTCAGAAATACTGTGACCAAAAGCTTAATGAATTCTGGAGTTAAAAGAACATATCTGAAGATCTCTCTTCCTCATGGTGTTTCCTGCTCAGCTGCATTATCCCAAATTACGGCTACAGTAGTGGGCATAGCTCTTGGAACTGTGGCTGTGACAGCTGCAACAGCTGCTAATGCATGAAAGCCAAAGAGCTTTTGAATCCGGTGTGGAAGAGGACAGAGATATTCCTCCCCATTTCTGTCTTTAAAAGCTGCAGCAGAATGGTTTGAGGACTGAGACTTTCCATGGCATCTGCTAGCCCAGCGTAAGGAGGGTTTGCGTGGCTGACTGCATTTAGGCGCACTCCAAGGAGTTTATAAAACCGGCATCGTGACAAGAGCCCATATCTCTATGGGTATTGAGGTGTCTCTCTCATTTAGTTTGACAGGAGATGGATTCAGGCCTATTTGGCATTTTAGCACCCTGGGAAGTCTAGATCAGCAGAAAGCAGAAGCATTTCAAGATTTTTAAAATACTTGTAAAGGCACTGACCAAGCAAACAACTTCTGAAAGCACCTAGCTGGATAACAGTTTTATCAGTTCAGGTGCCAAAACAAAACACTTAAAAGCAGTTTCTGGAGAGGTCTACCCAATTAAAACAAACAAACAAACAAACAAACAAACAAACAAAAACCAACAAAAAAAAGGCAAAAAGTTTTTCTAAGTTAAATAAAAGCTAAGAGTTTTTGTTTAGGCTCAAACAACATAGAATGATTCCTGCAATGCAACTGTACCTTATCCTGAAGACCATGTAGTATTCCAGCCGTGCATTCAAAGAGATGAACAAAGGATAATTGAGATGACTAGGCTAAAGAGGAGCTTTTTTTATAGATGAAACTTAGCAGTTTGGCTTATGTAGCCAAGCACGAGGTAGGCTGGAACAAGGTATTTTCTGCACAAGCATAACTGGAGGATGAACAGAGAAGAGCTAACAGACAACACATCCATGCACAGGTGCAAAGGGTGGGCATACATGGGTCGTGTATGCAGTTTGGCAAAGACTTTCCCACCATCAGAGGAGTGAGACTCTGGAAAAAAGATCCATTAGGTTTATCAAGGACAAATTCTTTATGGGCGTTAGGTTGAATGGTGATCTCTTTGTGAAGGCTACCCCAACAACCACAGGCGACAAAGTGTCCAACAAGCAAACTGGTCTAACTGATCTATCCAGGCTTTGGAGTGTGGGGCCATGCAGATGATCTAAATGCTTCCCCCAGGGAGAGGGAGGGATCCAGGGAGGCACTCGGTCACATCTAAACAGATATCTGTGGTTCAGTGACTGTATCAGAAGCACTATTTGAGAGAAAGGCAATGCTTGTCACTCTCTAGGAAGGCACCCACTGAGGCAAAGAGAAAAAAAAAAATGAACCCACATCTGGTACATTTTGGGTGACTAGTCATTCTGTGTCTGGGGAAAATACATGGGTAGAACCAAGGTCATAAGCACAAGACTCCAATATTGACAATCTAATTGCTAAAAAATGCTTTTCTAACTTAAACAGTTCATTAAATTCATGCATATTCCTGGGGTGAGCAAATCTGTATTTCTTCTTAGAAAATAAAAAGTTCCATGGAAAAAACCCACATGGAATTTAGAAAGAACCACTTTAAACCTACATTCTAACACTTTTCTGCTACCACTGGTAAAATGCCAGCAAAAACTGAGTCTTAATTGGTGCCCAAGAGGAAATGAGAGGTAATGAGAGGTATTAGGGGCTGAGTGCCTAATTCCTGCATTCTGGCTCACTGCTGTGGTGTGATTTTAAAAGGTGAGGACTGGCTAGTCATTCACAACTGTATTGTTAAAAGAAAAGGTTATCCAACGCTTGCAATGGCAACCCAAGCAATATCAGAGATTAGAAGCAGCAATAAGTTACCTTCCATACTTAGCACTGAAAGGCTTACATTAACTTTATGGAAATAGAAGCATCGTGCAAGTGATTCAAATCGTGTTCTCTCTCCTCACTTGGGAAATGGCTGATCGCTGCCCTTGCCACTCTCCGTGAGCTGCTCCAGAAGGTTACAGGAGGACATAATGCCTGAGCTAAGCTGTGCAGGGATTCGTTTAGGAGATAACGTTGCCTCCTCAGCCTTACAGTTACAGGCATGTACTATGCATTGAAGAGAAATACATAAAGGCAATGCAGGCCCTAAAAGTTTCTGACAATGCAGGATGGAGGCTAGACATTCTCAGAGGAAATATAACACATGCTTGTCCTATGCCTATTTTTTTTTTCCCTACAAATATGCTTTAGGACATTGTCAGAGAAATGAGTATTTTATTCAGGGAAGTTCTGCAGCTTCTATTGTGCAGCTCAACTTATTTCTTCTTTTCTTGCCTTTTAGAGGCTAAGCTTAATTTAAAGAGGTAAATTGTGTGATAGACTATAAAGTCCCTCATTTGTCCGACCTGCCATTAACTGGAAGTGCTGGGAAGACAGCAAAGGGAGCCCAAGGAGATGGAGGCTGTCCAGAGCTGTCGCAGCAATCGTGTGCGAGGAGCACTATACCCAGGCTTCAGTAAGGAGGCATCGACCAAGATACAGAGAGAAGAGAGCTTGGGAGAGAGAATAACAAAGAAACTAGAGGAGGGAATATGGAAAGATTGATGTAGAAAAGACAGAGGGATTTAGAGGAAATCTTGAGGTGGATGGGAAGAAGCAAAATCAAAAGGACAAAGTAAGAATAGTAGGGAAAAAACTACCAGATAGGGAAATGATAGCAAAAGAGAAATCAGAAAAAGATAAAAGTGATTTCAAAAAGAGAATCCAAGAGCTGAAAATGAAACACCATCATTACCTACAGAAGAGCTTAAAGAAAAACTCCTCTTCAAGCCCTCGTCTCTGAAGTCAGAACAGGAATGAGATGCCAGCCTTCGGGGGCAGAAGAGGTGGCTGCAGCCCCTTTCGCCCAGCACCCACAGCCAGGACCACACGGCTCTGCCCCCCGGCACAGCCACGCTCCCAGCCCGGCACGGCGCTGAGCCACAGAGCACCTCAGTCCTGCCCAAAAGCATCAGCAGGAACCCCACAGCCGACTTCCAGGGATACCAGTTTGCCACTTCTCATTCATCGTCCTACCCTTTTTCATATTTTTGACTTAAAAGTGCACTGTGACTGAGATAAGGAAAGATACTGGCTTTAGGTTTTACGTGCTAAGATAATATCAATTTCTGTTTCGGTGTCCTAAATGGAAGTGAGAAAAACTTACCTGTAGGAATAAACCTGTCAAGGATTAAGGGGATTAACTGGAGACAAATCATGTTCTTCTATCTGTGGCTGACATTGGATTTTTCACTTTCAGATACTCTTCCGTTTAATCTGCTCAAGACATGTTAAGCTAAAAAAAATATCTAGAGCACAACTTCAGAGTGTGTTTCACAAAGTCTCAGGCAAAAAAGAAAGTACTCTTTGTAGGTGGCAAGTATCTCACCTCAACCAGCTACAGATTGGGGGGGGGTTGTTTTTGTTTGGATGTTGTTGGGGCTTTTTTTTTTTACTTAAATGGCATCAATTTGTTTCTGACTGTCAAAAGACAGTCAATTAAAAACAAAAGCAAAGAAAGAAGAGAGAGTGCTGGGAAGTAGAAGGTGCTTCAGCACAGAAGAGCATTGCTTTGAGGATAAGAAATATATTCTGACTTCACAGTGCTGCACTGCAGTGGAAGAATAGACTTACTAGAGCTAAGAGGGTGAGTTTGTATATCATAAAGTACTTCTGTCCCTAGGTTTTATTTTCACAGATGTAAGGCTACAAAGGAGTGTGTGAAAAGGTTAAACAGCTCATTTTAGAGTCTCTTTTTCCCAGCAGATTCACAGGAGCCCAACCTTAAAAATCATTCTCGGCTGTCAATGTGCGTTAGGCACAACCAGGCTGCAGGAGCTGTGGTGCCCAGGGTGGGAGCAGAAGTCCTCTGCTCTGCACATCCCCTCCAAAGGGACCAAAGCACACTGTCCTCTGAAAAAGGTGGTGTGGAGGGTCTGTTAGGGAGTGCTGGTCTTCCACGTGCTGGGAGGACCTGTGCAGCAGAAGAGAGCATCTCTCTGTTGTCTTGCACAAACCAACCTCAACACCCAAAGCCCAAAGCCAAGACAGCACAACTGGCTGGTCTGAACCTAACTTGGGGCAACCAACAACAAAAGCACAATCCCTGCTCTGGCAGGGCTCCTGTGCACGGTGTGGACATGTTCTGCCACTGTCTGAAGCATGAAGAGACCTTACAGCTGTATGAATCCTTACGTGCAGGGTCATGTAAACTGGGCACAGCAGGGTGAGACACTTGGTGATCATAGGGAAGGCACCCAGCTGCCCAGCTGGCAACTTAAGCTCAAGGTAGAGAAACAGAAGTGAACACCTCGTTTCTGAGGTCAGTTCTTCAAAGCAGGGGCTGTCAGTCCCTGTACCTTTGTACGGCACCTTGCACAGAGTGGTCTTCATGCTAGCAGCTACTGCTCCGGGCTTATGCAACCACAAATGCTTATTAATAACTGTATCAATTTTGCATCTCACTCTCTAAAACAGGTTGCCCCTCCTCCCACCCCCAGCCCAATCAATCAAAAGCCCTTAAAATAAATCTTCTCATTCATGCTTATAATCAAGTCTCAGAGAGAAAATAACAGTAGGTATTCGCTATCACACAAAATCAGGTTCTTATCTGCGAATTCTGCCTAGCAGAACATAGAAGATACATTTTTGTCTCTACTACTCTCAGTCCTGGTGTTATTTCTTTCTCTGACCTTGCTTCTTAATCCTCCATTGGCGACTGCTATTTTGAGTGCAATACAGCACTTATTACCAACGTCACGGGTGTTCCTCTCCTGTCACTGTGACGGGTGAGTCCTGCTGCTGTTCACAGCCCATGCGCACGCATGAGGGAGGGAATCTGCCCCAGACACCCTCTGCAAGGCCAAACACATCCACAGCCTCTGGACAACACTTGGCGCTTTACTGAGTGCACACTGCTGCTTTAATAGCAGATATTTATTGGTTTATAATTGAAAAACACCATTTAAAACTTTAGTTTCATCCAGGAAGCACAAAAGTCTCTCAGGTATGGAAGGTGAAATTCAGATAAAGTTTGGTAGCTGACCAAGACATTAGTTACCAAATTGGAAATCATCCATGTGCTCTGAGTCATCCCTTAATTCCAAAGACAGCTTTTACTGTATTGGTGTCAGTGATGGCACATTTATAATACCAGTTTGTAAGGTATTGTATTCAAAACGTACCATAATGTCATTTCAGCAGTAATTGCATCACAAGAATATTGCAATTGAAAAATTAGAGGCATTGCATTGAAATTGCAGGTGGACTTGCATGTTCCTTGGCAGATGTAATCCAACATCTCTAGATATTACACAACTATTTTAACATTTCAGAGACCTGTAAATACCGGACAGATGTGTACTCACTGTAATTGGAAATGAGGCTCTATTAGAAAGTCACATTTGAATACAGGCATTATAATTCTCTGCAACTTGCCTGGAGGTTCACCTGGGGCATAGCCAGGGCTGGGATAAGTCCATACACCTGGAAGAAAGATCGTGTATATTCCAACAGGAAGAATGAAAAACTTAAATTACCTCTGCAGAAGATCTTTGATGTCTACAAGCAACAAAAAAGATCATGGCAAGACTAGTTGGAGACTTATCCAGCCAAGCAGTGTGACCCACTTTTGTGGATAAACAGTGACATTTGGGGAAGGGGGAAGTGAGAAGCAGAATTTGTTTTAAGAATTATTTTTCTAAGCTTGCAAATTTCATTTTTAAATATAATCATAAATCCCTACCTTTAAAATCACAGAAGGGGCAGGAGGTAGGTAAAAAAGGAAAACTGAAAAATGTTTTTTCATCTTATCATTCACTGGAGCATTTTAAGGTCTCTCAATGGCTAATTGGTTGAAATGAGCATGGTACAGGGACAATGTAGAGTCACAAATTTCTGATCTATAATATATTCCCCAAGAGTCACTCTATTCATTCCCAGAAGGAGATTTACCTAAAAGAAAACAGCAGAAATACTAGAAATGCATGTCAGAGGAATATATATATTCCTCCAAATTATCTTCTTTCACATTCTTTGCCATAAGAAATGTCACATTTTTGATCTTTTAGACTTAAACATTGTCGGTAATTACAATTATCCTTCTGTTGTCTGAAAGGGGTGAAATAAAGGGCAGGTATTAAAACTTGCTAGGCTTAATTAAAATGTTTCCAGAAGCATGCTCAGAGAGATGCGTTTCTCCTAAAAAAAAAGAAATATTCATTTTTAATGTTATGACATTTCCATCCTTCTTTTTGATTAGATTGTTCAATCCATTAATATTTCCACTGAAACCTTTCCATGAAATAACCACAGTCCACCACAATTATGCTTGTATCTTCTGTGCATACAATACCAGATAATAAGGTTCACATAGTTTTATCTTCATAGTTCCATCAAAGATAATAATGATGTTTAATGGTTTCATCACCTCTTCACTGACGAATCATTCCACTTGTACTTCTTCAAAGCACACAAGGGAAACCACGCTTTCTCACAAAAGAAAGGAAAAAGGGAAATCAGACAGAAAGAAGTAGAAGGAAAAAGACTGTAAAAGTCCTACACATTGGTAACACCAACTGTGAGAGCTGTATATCCCTGTAGAGTGGCAAATTAAACTTGTACAGTTCAAAGAAGCTCCTCAGAAAGGTGGGACGTGGTGTCACAGGTAAAGCATAGCTCAAGCTGCTTGTCCCATTAAGGACATGGTGATTTGGCATGAAAAATAGGTGGAGCTGAGGTCCATGAAACTTCCAGGTCTAAGTGCCACATACAGACCAGAAAGAAGTTGTCAAAAGAGGAGAATCTTATGCAGGGGACATACCAAGAAGTGCCAATGCCCACAGTCCTCCTCCCTGAAAGCCCATCATTGCTTGCACACCAGATGCTTAGCTGAGGTCCTGGCCACCTGCTTGGGAAGGGCTGGAAGAGAGAATCCATCCCTGCTGGTGCCCTGGCTGCTCACAGGAGCACTGGTGGCTCATACCCCACTAACAGGCAGCACACGAAGCACCTAAAGACATCCTAAAACTCCTGTAGGTGCACCACAACTGGTGCATAAATGTGCTGGTGGTGCAAGAAGCCCTTCAGCTACTTATCAATGCCAAAGTTTCCATGCTCGTAAATGGTAAAGGAGCTTTTATACAACACTGGTCTTCTCAGTTAAACCATGGAGATTATTTTAAATAAAGAGACCCTGGTAGGGGAAGAAGAGCCAGCAGTGTCCGAGGGGTTACAGCAGAGGTTAAATATTTTTTTACAAGGGAATCCTTAATGTGTACCTTTTCTGGGTGTTTTCTTCAGCAATTGCCCTGTGACAGGGATGACTGTGCATTGGAGAGAGAAGTCAAGCCAGCGATGATTTTGAAAGACCCTCAGGGATTAGTTATGCAGAAAACAGCACCACTTCAGACACACACCTGCTTGAGAATCCATCCCCAGTGGGACATTCTCCTCCTGCAGACAACCTTCTCCAAGGGCTCTGGATAGGGCTGCTCCCTTCTCTGACTCAAGTAAAGATATTTCCAGAGTTTCCATTTATAACTCATCAAAACTTCTTTCACTGCCTTCTGCAAGGAATGTGTGTGTGTGAGTGGGAAAGGTGTGTGTACAACCCAGAAGTCTTGTCTTCAGGCTTATCTCTTGATGACTTTTTTCACTTCCCTCAGTTGTCCTGAGAGTGATGGTGAAACAGAAGGGCTGAGGGAAAAGCTGTGGTTTCTTACTCCAAATTTCACAGCCCAGTCTGGTGCTTTGTGTCTGCCAGCCCTGTACCTTCCTGCTGCATCGCAATGAGGTCCTGAGGGAGAGCAAGCACACCTCTCCCTTAATTTCAGTTTTAATTGCCTTTAGCAATGGTCAGGTTTCACTCATGCCCTTTACAGAGCATGAGTGTCTCAGTCTCACTGCGTGTAAAATGTAAAAAATCTCACATTTTCAGCTCACGTAGTTGGATTCTTTACTATTGATGAGGTCCTGAGTAATATATGCACTCCATAAATAGTGTGTGAAAGCTGCCTAGAAAGATATACAGATAGAACACAGGATTGTCGTAGTCGAGAGACATCTGGACTCTCAGTCTGAAAGCAGTGGTCTGCCCAAAGTAATGGTTTAAAAAGTGTGCATCAAAACATTAATTCTGTACCTTAGAATTGTTATCTTCTGCATTTCACTAGACCTATTTGCAGTTGCTGCAAGATGCTGTTTCCTTCCGATAAAAGCAATACAGTAAATGTCAAGATCAGTGGCGCTGGGCTGATTAGGAGAGATGCTGTGCTGTAATCTACAGAGCTGCGTATTTTCTCTCCATCCGGATTTCTAAAACTGTCTTACTTCAGAGAGTATCTATATTATATTTTAGAATTAGAGCCCCAGAGGGCACCATTCAGTGCATTCGAAATGCCATCAAATCACTTGGGGTAAACCCTTTTGTTGAGTTTCCTGACATCTCATTTTATTTAGTAATTTAGGTTTTGGATATGTACAGATGAAGCAAGCTTTGCTTAAATATATTTTCTGGAAGTGTTTGTGGTTTTTTTCATGGAGGTGATATCTCTTCATTTTTGAAAGATCAGCCTTTGTACTATGAAGTCTGTTTGTAGCTGCAGCAGAGCCTGCAACCAGTATATAAACCAGAGCTCCGTAACCTGTTGTGGTTCCAGTGAATGCAGGGAGAAGCAATATTTCATATCAAGGAAAAATTCAGTCAATAGACTCAAACTCTGCATATTTTACATAATTCAGTCGTGCACTTGCAATTCTGTGCTTGAAGCAATAATTGGAACCATAGGAATTTAGGTGATTACCATCACGTGTCACTCCCCTTCATCCCGCACGTAATCCATGGTGCCTGGGTTTACCCCAAGCTTTGGAAGCAATGAGATAGGGC
This sequence comes from Aramus guarauna, assembly GCA_013400195.1. Lineage (NCBI taxonomy): Eukaryota > Metazoa > Chordata > Aves > Gruiformes > Aramidae > Aramus > Aramus guarauna. The sequence continues at coordinate 351,049 of VXBL01002619.1, forward strand.
CTTCCACTGACTTCTGGCAAAACCCTGGCCCCAGGAGAGTCATTTGGATTTGGGTTGTTAATTTGAGGGTCCTCCCAGGGCTTTGGTTGCCTGGGCTCAGGGTGAGATGAGAGAGGTTTGCCAGTGGCCCTAAAAGATGCTCTCCCCACCTTTGTTTGCAGGCTTCTTTTAAGCTGAAGGTCATGTACTTTACCCTTAACAGAGCTACACTGCACCACCATCACAGGTATGTTGCATCCAGTCTCATACTTCCCTGACCTGGACCTGCGGACTTGGTTCCCTGGCTTGGCTGGGACCTGCCCCGCTGCTGAAGACTCGCTGGGTGCTCGCTGGACTCTCCTCCAACCCCATCTGCTCACCTCTCTCAGGTGCCGTGGTCAGTGAGGCTGCTGCCCTGCCAGCCCTGCATTGCCCCAGGCTGTCGGCTCCCCTTCCCTGCAGAGCTCCCTGGCAGCCAGGAACAGAGAAGAGGAAATTTTTGCCTCCAGAAATCAGTTTTTCATGCCTATTTGTTGGATGCCGTTCCCCCTTTTTCTCCAGTTTCCCCTAGACTTGCTTTTTAAATCCATCAATCCAATGGCCTCAAGGAGGTTAGCTCTTCTCACTCTTTCTCCTTAAAGCTGGAGAGATTTTTTTTCAAATATAGTTGAGGCAAGAATAGGTGACCCCCCCCTTTCCTGGTCCTTGCAAGTCCAGACATAAGACTGAGACAATCAAAATAGAAATTTGTCAAAAAAAAAAATAAAAATCAAGCTAAAGCAAAAAAATGGTCCGCCAGGCTGCAGCTCCACCCTGACAGTCTGCAGACTGCCCCAGGTAGCTTCACCTGAGGCTCAGCTGCAGGTCAGCAGCAAACACCTCATGTCTTAGAAACTACGGGGTTTTGCAATACAGAACAATGTCTGCTTGCTTATTCCTCAGGAGTTATCTGGGGATTTCAAAGGAGTTTGTGACCATTAATGAAGCAAGTAATGATAAACAGTAATAATCTACTTGTGATGTACTGGATTTTAATATCCAGTCCCTATCAATTTAGCCCCAATAACTTTTTAAAGCAAATAAACATGCTTTTACATAGAGTGTTTGTCCTCAAAGTCCAACAACCTTTCTGGGCTTTCTTATGTTTTAAGATATCTCCTGTCCTATACTCTTGCGCAGAGACCTCCTGATTTATTCCTTTTCCCGTGCATGCAGCCCGCTGCATCAGATCGCACCACAGCAGCACGATAGGGGGGCTGGCCCCACGAAGCAGCACCTCGAACCCCATCTTCCTTGGAGGCAGGTCTCCGTCAGGCAGCACACCGCTGCTCTTTGCACAGCTCTGCAGTATTTCCTTCATTCCTGCACCTCAGGTGCGTTACACCTCCAACCAGTGGCGGGCAGATCACAGCGGAGACCCCGGGGTGCAGCTCTGCAAACAGGCGATACGACGCAGAGCTGGGGGGGAAGCGTGCGACAAGAGCCAGTTGTGGGAACCTCGCCCCAACATGAGACTTGACAGATCAGTAACATGTATATGCACAATGAGGAGACAGTCTCTCTCTTTTTTATATTTTTTTTAGCAAGCTCTAAGCTCCTCAGTGCGGAAACCCATTTATCACTGTTTGCATGCACATCTGACAATTAGCATCACAGGAGCCTGAAGCTCCAAGTGGGACCCCTGGGCCAGACTGCAAGCAACAAATAATACTAAGCAGGTCCCCAGATGTTTATATATGATTTCTCTGTATCACATGTAAAAATATTTTAAAGTAAATTAAGAAATGGGAGAAACAGACCATAGCATAGCAGTGACTGTGTACAAATTTGTAACATGACAGAGTTTAAAAAACATTTAGTCTTTTTTTTTTTTTTTTCACTTATATTAGACAGAACTTACAGCATTTTTGGGTAAAATATCGTCCAGAGGAATAATCCCCTTGCAGTGTAAATGGGCAATTACCTTTAGCTCATTTTATCAATTTGAGTTCACTCTCTGGTCCACCTCCAATGTTCTGCTTTGCCAAGGTGCCCTTGCTGCACCTTGCAAAACTATGGTGCTTCCAGCTGGAAAGACCTAAGATAGGACAATGCAAGTTTTTACTTTAATATTTACTAAGGAAAGACACAGAAAGGGAGTTTTTAAGCAGCCAGCTTACAGAAGGATAAGCTAACACAAGAGGGAACTGAAGGACTTCTGATGCATTTAATTATTTTTTGGATTACACTAGACACTGGCACCATGTTGGGGACATCAGGAAATTATTAACTCCAGCCACAAAGGCAAGGGAATTAGAGCAAATGGCAGTGTTTCAAACTACAGGCTGAACAGTCTCTAGATACTCTGAACCCACCTCAGTATGGAAACGCCACCAAATCCTTCCAATTTCTCTGCTAAGCCCCAGAGCCCAGCAAGTCCAGCCTGGGGAATGGGTTGCACCCTTGGAACAACCTGGGATGCAAACATGGCTCAGTGCAGCTGCACGTCCCCACCCTGGCCAGGGTTTCACCTGCAGCTTGCTCCATCTGCCTGGTTTGTGCAGCAAGGAAGCGGTCCGTCAGCTCAGCAGAGGATGCTCACCCTACGTCTGCTGCCTGTGGAGTCTGGGGGAGCAGGACGGGGGAGGCACGCTTCCCCCGAGCAGCACTGCAAGCCAAGTCATGCATCGGCTGGGAAAAGTGCCCTCGCCTTGCCCCCACAGAGAACAAGTGTTTGGGAAGAAAGCACAAGTTGTGTGAGACAGCTGCCAAGACCAGATAGTGCCTGGGCCGGCTGGGGTCTCACGCAGGGAAAGCTTTACTGCCATGACTGAGGGGTTATTAACCTTTCTTCAGTCCCTGCTTAGTCTCAGAAAGCCATTTTAAGCCACAACTGTGGTTTCAGACACTTCCCAGGGCAGACTCGTCTGGGTCTGGAGGGTCAGCACAGAAATTAAAAGGATTCAGTGGCATTTCCAAATTCCAAATTGGGATGAGTTCAGAGTCCCTAGAGGCTGTTCAGTCCCATAGTTTGAAATTACCTTCACTTGTCCCTTTGCCTGCTCATTTCCTTCCCCGGTGTCCTTTCTGCCTGCTCTGGAGACATGCTGTTCTGTTGAGAAATATGATGCACATGCTTTTGTCCTGCAGCCTTCCCTGTTCCCCTCCTGAGAGACGGCACTAACACGTTGTCCATGCCTGAGGCTGCCTCTCCATCCAGAACCTGGAGAATTGCCCAACAGGGTAAAAGATCACGTCAGCCCAAAGTGCTAGAGGACAACCCATATAAAACAGCTAAAGGTAGCAATATGATAATTTTGCAATGTCCTAATCATGTGTTATGAATGCAGGAGAAGTCCATGGTCCATTACATTATATCATCTTAATTTATGTTATAACATCTAAATTTATTTTTTTCTTATCACATCAGATCTTTCTTCAACTACACCTTCTCATTCATATGCTTCCCTTGAACTCACTGACTGCCATGGAAGAATTTGGTCTAGCCTGCAGAACCATCTTTGGTCTTTAATACAGTTTTGTACTTGAATATTTACTGATCATGTCATCTCCATATCTGACACAATTCATGTGAATGAAGTTTCGCACCAACTTGTTGTTATTGGCAGTGCTGATTTTGGATGCCAAATCATGTCGCATCCTCTGTGATGTGGCAGGTGTGGAGGGACACACTGCTGCTGGTTTTCCCCAGACCCACTCCCCCAGTTACGCAGGAGATGATCTCACCATAGGCAGGCACCTTCAGCCTGTCTAATGGAGAGAATGAAGACATAGCAGTTGAAGACAGATCATCTTCTTGTGAGTAGACATGAGCACCTGAGAAAGCCAAAAGAGTTAAAAAACTAAGGCCCCATATAATGTATATGATTACATATATGTGTAATTTATTTCATTATCACCAAACATCTAGTTAAATGCAAAGCATAACTTTAGGATAAAATATGTATTTAGGTAGCTAATTAAATAAAGGCAGCAGCAGTGAACAGTGTCTTGAGAGAATAAAATTTACCCATTGTACAACTTAAATATTGCACTCTCATCAGGTTTCTTCCTTCAAAGATTTACAGTGATACTTCTGAGGCATAGTCTCATATTTTAGTAGAGATAGTGTTCAATGTAATTCCTAAATAAAAACATTGACATATACTGTGAGAAACCATTCTTATGATACTTTTGCTAATACTGGTATTAGCAATCATAGTACTTACAGATGTCTGATCACCTTTAAATCTTGATCTTCAGCTTATATGTTTCCAGTCTTTGGGCTGGACCACTGCCCTGTTCATTTTGAAACACCTTTTCCTTGTTGTCTGATGAAGTGTGACAGCTTCCAAGTTTTAACTTTTATGTGCTTAAAAACTACCAAATTAGGGTTAGCCAGAACATGGTAGGAGTAACTGATTTCAGAGTTGGAGACATCAGGAAAGCGTTTGCAAGCTAGACACGGTGGCTTCTAGTGTAGTTCAAATAACAATGCAGAAGGTCAAAGAACGAATATTTTCAACTCCATGGGGTAATGAGTAAAAATGAATTTATTAATATAATAAAGTTTATAGTCTTTGCATGAAACTTCTGTGGATATGAATTGTATAATAACATAATTCATAATGGCTCATGACAACAGACTTAATATTTATTAGTGTGACTGCAGCTTATTAATCTAAACTTGTTTTATCTTTGTTGAACTAACTTAAGTTTTTCATTGAAAAAAAGACATTATAATGGTATCTGCCTCCTTCAGCAGCACTGCTGAGCATAAGGAGATCAGTAATGTTTGCCAGGCTTTAGGATTTATTGAGCTTTTAAGAAAGATAGTTTGTTTTGCTTTTATTTGCCTGGAGAAAAACTTCTTTCTGCCTGCAGCTGAGCAGTGTCACAAAGTGGATTACATGGATTATTGCATTTTGGAGCAGGATGGACACTGGTTTTGAATCTAATTTTGCAGTGGTAAATGATAAGTTCATTTGACCCTCAATCTGCTTGCTTTTCTAAAAATTAAAACTGTAGATAATACAATAGAAGCACTTTAATGCTTTATTTGTCTATTAGGCTACAGCTTCATAAAGGGAAAGCCTGTGTCTTCACCATGCTTGGTCCCTGCAGTCATCTATGAAGTGAAAATAAATAAAATATGATGGGAAAGGCAAAATTTTGAATTGGTAGTTTAGTTCTTCTCTTGCACTTCTGATATTAGCTGCATCTGGAAATATAGCAATTATTAAAAGACCACTGCCTTCTGAGACTAGAGTCAAATGCATTCACATTAAATATTTATTTCAGTATTTTCATACACACATATTTGAGAACACACAGAAATGTACACATGCTGAAAAAACATTGTTTGTGAAGGTAATGCCTTTTGCCTTCTGGGCAAAGTGAATGTCATATTTATAAATAAACATGGAGAAGCCCAGATACCAATCCATTTAAGGAAAAGAAAAGCCAAAAAAATATTTAAAAGAAATTTCTGGGTTTAAAATTTGCATGTGTTTTATGTGGGGAGCGTGCTTGAAAAAAAGACAGTCCTCTGCACAGGAAGAACCTGAATGAGTGATAAAAGGAGCACACCTGAGAACTTACCAGCCCCGAAGCCCTCCAGACCAACTCCATCACATATGCATAAGGTCAGCAAGGTCAGAGCATTGGAAAGGTTGGTTGGTGATGCAGAGCTGCTCAAAGTAGTAAGGACAAAGGCAGACAGAGTGACATTAGGAAAGGAGCTTAGGAAAATGACTGACAAGGTGGTAAAATACCAGATTAAGTGCAACATAGATAAATGTAAGAAGATGCACATGTTGGCAAACAATTCACACACAAAAAAGCCGGCTTCTGAGCAGAGCATAACCACTCAGGAGGGAGGTCTTGGGAAATGGCAGCTATTTCCTTAAAGCCATCAGCTCAGTGCTTGGTAGAACTCAAAAAAGCAAAGAAAATGAAAGGAAACATCAGGTAAACAATGATTTCAAGGGGAAAATGGGGAATTCCATAAAAGAGAGATCCAGACAAGCCAGGACAGGCAGAGGAAATCCTTTGGGCTGAAATTGGTGGAGGTGGGGTAAGGTAGCAGGAAGAAGTATCACACAGACTTCTGCTTTTATACTTCCCTAGGTATCTGCTTAGGGGCACTTTTGGTTTAGGTGGTTATTTGCTCTGAACCAGTATGACCATTTTCATGTTCTTACGGGACACAGAGGGTTGCATTAAATTCCAGCTCGTTCACAGAGACCAAGTATGTTCTTTGCCTGGTAAATTAATCTTAACCTTGAATAAATTTTCCCAGACACCTGAGTGAACGTAAAGTTTGTGGCCTTTCATAAGGAGTCCTATGCACCTATGAATATTATTCCCACTGGCTTTCAGTGAAATTTGCAGAAGCTGGAACACTGAGCTTTTTAAACCAGGAGTCCTGGTCCTTTCATACAGATTGAGAGGCAGCCAGCACACCTGCGGATGCTGGAAAATAATTATCATAGTAATTATTTGCATTTTAGTACCAAAATTACTAGTCTTACTGTGGAAATTCAATCCAGTTAAAAGTTGGCTTCTGTTCATGCAAAGTCTGAATTACTCTGTCTTTCCTTGAACCCTACCCGACAAGCAGCATGCTTTGTAAAGGTTACTCAGCAGGGTATAGAGCAGTTTTATTCCAAATGCATATAATGAGAGGGTGCGAGAGAAACGGTTGAGTCAGACACAGCTTGCCATTTGTCACTGCCTACATGGGATTAAGCAAGTGACCTTATGATGAAAGCCCAATATTAGTGGATTATTTATGAAGGCGGTTTGATATTGGAATAACACTCAACAAAAATGAACACTTAACTGTTGTGATATAAAGATGTATTTGTCCTCCATTGCTCAACTGCAAAAATGTCTGTTGCACTTACACTTGATGAGCCCCATTTCAGCTGCCAGTGCCTGCCTCAGTGACGTTGGAGGTGTACCCGTATGGATGGACTTTGGAGCCATGCTGCAGCTTCTTCCCAGCCCTGTCTCTGCCCCGTTTCCTTCTGCTTCTGGCTGGAGCCCTTGGATTGATCCTCCCCTGGTTCATTGCTTGCCTTGTCAGGGGCTTTTGGACCCCATTATCAGCTCCTGTGGGAGTGTGCCTGTGAGCGAGGGCAGGGTTTGCACTGGCTTCTGCTCAGCTCCCAGCTTGCCTCTCCCATGGAGCAGCCAGTCCTCGCTGCCCTGAAGGTGAGACCTCCCTGTCAATACGGTCAGTAACAATGGATGATGCTGGCATTTTCACAACATCAGCACCGGGGTCTACTTGAGTGTTGTTTGAGTGGATGTTAAGTTTGAATGAGTCTTTCATAGGAAAATTATTATTGTCATGGCCCTCTGTGACAGTTACTAGGCTAGAACAGTCCTAGATGAAAACAGAACTTTATCAAATAGTTCCTTCATACACTCATACTATTGGTTGCTCTATAACACATATGTTCTATAACATGAGAGATGTTCTTCTAAATCAAAGAGTCAAGAATGTAAAGAATTTCATATTCTCTGCTAGTAGCTTACAATGGACACCTTTGGTGCTAAAAATGGTCATCATTCTCATAGTTTTACCTTTGTTTTCCATTTAAAGGCAGTAGATCTCTGTATATCCCACAAAAGAGTAGGGTTACTTCAACTTGAAGTTTCTTATATTTACATATGTTTGATCCAACTATGCATAATTTGATGTCATTTCATGTTCTTTCTCCCAAATGACACAGCTTCCATTTATTAAACTCTGTAAATACAAAATGGGAAGCACAGATCAACCTAATTCTGTTTCTCCCCCAGTGTCACTTTGCTATTTCCAGTCCTCTAAGGCTCTCAGTTTCCCAATGTCTTGTTGACCTCACTGTGCTTTAGTATTCATCTTTCTACAGAAGAATAAGTAGGGCTACTCAGAATTAAAGGACTTTAAAATGTCAAAGATGTCTGAGAAATCCTGCAGGGAATCTACATTCTTCAGCGTCTTCCATGTAGGATTTCAAAGCACTTCCCCACTGCCAAAGTAAATGATGCTGTCCTTCCTCCTTCAGTCCACAATCTTCTATTCAACAAACACTAAGTATGCTGCTTTAAAAGCTTTTTCCTTTTAAGCTCCTCAAGTGCAGATCACAAAGGGACTCAACCAGAAATTTTGATCCCTTTATTCAACTGTTACTTGGTCTAACACGACATTAAATGTAGTGTTACCTGTACCTGCAAGTGTTGCTTCCCTGCATCCTTTGACCATTAGAATGGTAATACTATTATCCCTTAATATTAACTAAGGTGTTCTGTTTGAACTTCCAGGCTGCCACACCTGACAGCCAACAATGCCCAGGGCACTTGTAAAAGCCTACATGTATCCTGTAAAGCAGTCTTTAAGAAACTAGGACTGTAGATTATTCTATTCCGAACAGATAGAATACAATATTTTAGAACAAGAGCACGACTATCTAACATGAAAAAATAAGCTCTCAGAAAGTCCTGACTCAATAAAACCCTGAGCAACCTGGTCTGCTCTTGTGGCTGACCTGGCTTTAAGCAAGAGCCTGGACTAGAGATTCTTGAGGTCCTTTCTGACCTGAACAACTACATGAAAGTGAATCTCTCCCAAATCCAAAAGAAAGCAGTGTACAAGGCAGCTCCTTAATGGATATTCACCTCTGGAGAAAACAGATAATTTCTTCTGCAGACCCAAATCTTGTGGCTAAATATTATTTTGCTGATATACTCAGTCCATCCATTTACAGTAGCTTGGTTTTCCCATTCTGGAAGTATCCAGATGCCAATTGTACAAAGCACAAATGAAAAGCAAGAAGAAAAGAGAAAGGAAAAAAAACATTAAAAGAAGCTAAAAATACTGTTTTTATCATTCTCTTTCATAACATCTAAAGGCTACTTACTGCCCAAGTGACATAGCATTTATGACATCTGAAAACTTCTTTAGTATCTTCATGATTTTAACAAAGATGTGAAGATGCTATAAGTTAGGCAAATGTGCCTGTATTGCTTGAGAGATATACCTTATGGATTCTTAGAAAGAAAGGGCTGATGGGATTTTCAAACTGCAGCTCATGAACTGTTCTTACACTTCTGTGATTTAGCGTTGTCTGAATGCTTCAGGGCTTAGTCTCTACTGGAGTCTTCCCTAGAAACTGGTTATCTTAGGCTACATATTTCAAGGTTTCTTGTCTCTTCCTTTGGATACAAAGAAAGGAAACAGAGAGAGAGAACATAACTTAGAAAGTGGTCTAAGTGTCAGATTTTAAATCGTTGCTATGTCACATGCTATCTGTAAGAAGAGGGTATAATAAACTGGAAAATATGAACTTGGCAAGATCCATGTATAATGAATATTTTATACAGTGAATACTGCTTTCAGTGCATAATTTAGATAGTTTGAAAGAAGTTTTGCATCTGTTGTGATATGTCCACCTCCAGAAAAACCCAGAATGCTTCATTCATAGCACCCAATGGGCTCTTGCCTCAGATCATTAAGGCTTTAAAAAAGGAGATGAGAAAACTCCAGTGCAAAGAACAAGGGAGAAAGGAAGAAACCTGATTCAGAGACTATCAGGCATGGGCAAGTGTATAAGATGACAAGTTGAAAAGAGCTCTCCCGTCTCCCTTCGTAAGACTGACTTCCAGTGGAGGAAGATCAGGAGGTGAGCTTGGCAAGGCAGGGCAATTCCAGCTAAACAAAAGCACAGACAGGTAAGTTTTTAAAAACTCACCAGGGACATCAAGCCTAAGCATGAGCACTGTTAGCTGTTCCCAATCATGTGAAACACACAAAAAACAAAGCAAAAACATATAATGTTTTGTTGTTTTTCTTTAGTGATTTTGTTTAGAGTTGTGTTAATTGAGAATGTAACCCTTTCTCATAATACAATAAGATTTCTTGTACGTATTAAAGCCAATTGATTAATTTTAGGAGATTTTGATAATTTGATAGACCACACCAGCAGCATGTTATGTGCTTGGCAGACGTGTCCTTTGATTATCTGTAATTCCCCTCAAAATTCAGGGATTAGAGTGTGGTTTTCATCAATGAGCAAGGATTGTCTTAGGGGCTAATAACATTGGCTACCAGAATAGAGAGAGATATATCTGTGGCTTAATAGATTTAAGAGGCTAGAGACAATCCATCAGACAGTGTAGTCCTATATTGTAGAAAAATGAACCTTGCTGCATGGGAGGAAAACATGAATACCTTTACTTTAGAGAAGAGAAAGAGATTATAAGGGACAGTGGAAGGATGTACAGTTGCAGCAGCCTTGGGAATTGAATCCTATCTCTTGAAAAAATGCCTAGGATCCCAGTTTACAGATTCTCAAGTTATTTCAAATTCCCAAGCAGGAGTGTAATTATTAAAACATAACTTAAAAAAAAAAGAAAACAAAGAACCAAACCTGTAGAAAGTTACTATTTTCTATTAAACAGTGTAGGTATCTGGAGAAAAGAAGGTCTTATGATGGCGGTAGTGTGCAAAAATGTCTATATTCTACCATCCAATCACTGCACAAATTTTGTCACAGTTACTGTCTATAGGTAACTCCAGATTAGTCAGAGCACATCCATTTGAATACTTTCTGAGTATTGTCAATGACCTGAAATCATACCAGCCCAGAAGGCATTGTCCTGTGAAAGGGAACTTTTCTTGTACCAGTTAGGCACTGGGCAGTGTTCCCACAGGCTGCTGCCTCTGGGACAACTCTGTTTAGTAGAATATTTAGTGAATATTAACAACATAGTATCATGGGCTAAAGAAAGTTAGTAGACGATGAAGAAGGAACATTTGTGGGTTGGGAAATTAGTCAATGTTTTGATCTTAAGAAGAGAAAGTTGAGAGGGATTAATTTCAAACCCATTTTGTACAGTAACAACAAGAAGTCCTCTTTGGCTGTCAGTCACCCAGCCTGGAAGAAACCAGGCAGTTGTGTGCACATGAGGAGATGGGACAATCTGGGCTTCTAATCCTCTACTTAAAGTATCAGCCCCTTTCAATTTTTCCTCCAAAAATCCCTACCAGCATGCTAACCTATGGTCTGTGCTTGCTCTTAGTGACATCCATAGCTGAACGCTCACTGGTCTGAGAGCCAAATTTTGCCTCTAGTTTACGAGAGTACCAATGATGCATTTATTCCTGGGTACATAACATTTACTGTGACAAAAATATCCTTTATAGGTCAGATCAGAACTATTGTTAAATATTTCACAGTGAACAATACAAATCTGACTACTTTTTATCACAGTTTTACCATGCAGAAAATCCCCCCAAAACCAACAAACTCACATTTGCATGTTTAACCATGACACCCTTTCCAATGAAATATTCATTTGTAACATACACTGTCCCAGAGAAATAATATGTTAGAGGCCTGTTAAAGGTTTATTAAGTCACCTGATAGCACATAGTGTTCAAAGAAGAGCAATGAAGCTGGTGAAATGTCTAGAAAACAAGTCTTACAAGGAGCGACTGGGAGAACTGGGGTTGTTTAGCCTGGAGAAAAGGAGAAGCAGGGGACACCCTATCACTCTCTGCAACTACTTGAAAGGAGGTTGTAGCCAGGTGGGTGTTGGTCTCTTCTCCCAAGTAACAAGCAATAGGACAAGAGGAAATGGCCTCAAGTTGTGCCAGGGGAGGTTTAGATTGGCTATTATGAAAAATTTCTTCACTGAAAGGGTTGTCAATTGTTGGAACAGGCTGCCTGGGGAAGTGGTTGAGTCATCATCCCTGGAGGGATTTAAAACGTGTAGCTGTGGTGCTTAGGGACATGGTTTAGTGGTGGCCTTGGCAGTGTTAGGTTAATAGTTGGACTTGGTGATCTTAAAGGTCTTTTCCAACCTCAATGATTCTATGATTCGTGAAATATGACATATATTACATAGATTATCATAAACATATTTTATATTTTAACATTACAGAGAATTGACTGTACATGTTAATATGAATGTGGACATGAATGTAAACTATAACATATCACATGATTACTGTTTCCAATCCAAGTAGTTTTCAAAATTATGCAATAAAATTTAATCAAAATTTCACAAGGATCTTCAATGATTAAGCTTCAGCTCAAGTACAGCACATAAAAAATATCTGGCAATTACTTGAAATACATTAGTGAGAGTCACAATCTGGTTTGACAATCTGAGAACACCAAATGGAGAAATTCATCAAACAAGGAGCATTACTTGTAAATAGGTGTAAGAGAACTGAGAGACAAAGTAGTAGTATACTCATAGTCTAACAGGCACATACCTGGAGATTAGGCATCATTCTCCTTTCAGTGTTTTTCTTTGGCGACTCTGAGGGACATGAATTGGTGAGGACTGAGCTACAACTAGAAAAGGAAGGAGTGTTGGTTCCCAATCAGTGAAGTTCAGGAAGGATATACGACTCAAAGACTTTCACACTGCTGCCTTTACCAGAGTTTCAGGCAATGCATAGCTGATTCGGGCCTAATTTGACATCTGTTGTAGGAGAAGCTGCTTCATAATTCAGAGAAAGCTGATGAGATGTACTGAGCAAGAAACCTGTCTGCTGCAGCTAACCCTTGGACCTGCACCTGCCTGGTGCATGCAGAGCGATCACCCATGGATGTTGTTCCCCAAACACTCCTTCTCTACATAAAGTTTTTAACATTCACCTGCAAATTAAGGACTCTTCTGACAGGCTTCTCATGCACCTAAACAGGGAATACACTTTGGAGCACAGAAAGACATTGAACATCACAATTTTTGATGCTCCAATGTCATGCCACAGACATCTGCCTCATTTTTTAGAGCTGAAGTGTACTGAAAATGTAGTGAGCCTTTCTCAGCTCCACAACAAAGACTGACATCATGCTTGAAGTTGCTCAGCATCCCCATTTGCCAACTCCTTTGCTCCCTGTCATATGTCGTTCTGGCAGTGAAGCAAGGCTCCTGATTGCTCTGTTGCTGTCCTCTTGCCCACACCATGGAACCAACATGGCTGAGGCTGTGCCATCAGCTGGGCACCATTGTCCTTCCCCCTCTCTCTAACATAATAAAAATCCCTGTTCATGAAGTCTCCTAATATCCCTGTGAGGTCTCAAGTCCAGAATGATGTAAAGTGCTTCAAAGATGTAATGGGGTCACTGCAGCATTTTGCATCCTCCTGCTGCCTCCTAAGGTAGTAGCAAAGAAGTGCTGCAAGTCCCTGGCTATTCAACAAGTCAATCAAAGCCAGAGGTGGAGGGGCCGGTTTTGGGGTGGGGTGTACAACCTGGAGAAGGATTTAGCTAAAATGTGCACCCAGATGTATCCAGCTCAGACAATCATTTGCTTTGAGCTCAGATCACTGATGTGTATTGTTTTGGGTTCTTGAGTACAAATACTTTGCTTCTCTTCACTTGCCATTCAAATCTCACCATCTACCCTGGTTCCCAAGCAAGTTACAGAGCTAACAACATTAATCACAAAATACTGAGGTCAGATCATGTAATTGAAGAGAAATGGAAGAGAGTAAGAACAGTATACTAAAGTGACAGAAACAAGAATTTAAAAAGTCAATCATCTCAGATGTGGCAATCGGGCAAGACCAGCTTTCCCACAGCTTCTTTCCCTGATCTTGAGCTAGGACTGAAAAAAGTGTCAGCAATCATTTACTCCAGATGTTACGAAATTGTACTGGCCAAGCTAAGAGCTGTCAGCCCACATTTCAGAAACCTGACAGTAGAAACACTGACTCATGAATCCTACAGCTAAACTAGTCTTACATGAATAGGATTGCACAGGGACGCAAGCTGAACTCTCTGCTTTTATTGAGGCATAAGACTACATTGTACATTTGTTTGATATTTCCATCTATTTAATATACTTCTTTGGACTGATTCCATGGCATTTTTTCTGAAGCTTCTGTCTATAACAAAAAAAACAAAAAAAAGGCAGCAAAACAAAACAAAAAAAAAAAAGGAAAGAATTCATAGTTTATGAGTCCCTGACTAGAACATCATGTTTAAACTGTAAAGTAAGTATATCTGACTGAAAACTGGAAGAATGAAGCTATTAATCGAAGTTTTACTCCTCTGAGATAAGACTTTAAGTACCTCTTATCCTTACTTTTGTTTCTTTTCCAAGCATGAACCTCACACAGTATAAATCTGTGTACAATTTCATAAGTTGCTTTCATGAATTCTGGAAATGATGAAGCTTATTTTTGAGAGACAAAAGAATTAGGATTTGAATTCCATTGTTTATGATGCTTCCCAGAATGCACTCTGGAGAGTTTAGCCCACCTATATTTGGCAAGATGTGAGCCAAATCTATCGCTGGAGACGTAATAGAAAATTATGCTGGAGGGAGGGTTCATCTGAACATCACCTCACAAAAAGTTCCAGGCTGTCCCCTGTGCTGTGTGCTGGGGCACAGGGGCTGCATGCGGGTCAGTTGTCCCCTGCCAGGCACGTCTGTCATCACAGGAGTGATCTGCACCCAAGGATGTGAGCGGGGAGTGGAGTCCCAGTGAAACACAAGTAAGCATCACATACGTACCCATCTTCACTGAGACAAACTGATGCCCTTTTGCCAGCACTTCATAGCTCCCCTTTTAGGATAAGTGAAGTAAAATAAAATACAGCTTGAGCTCTAAAAGCTTTGAAAACTGTAAAATCCATTCTAAAATCTGTGGGAAAAAAAAGAAAAAAAGAAAAGCTTTAAGTCAAAATAACAAATGAACCCTTAAAAAATACTGTGTCTGAAAGCTTGTGCATATTTCATGAAAGTGGTTACTTTACCGTGCTCATCCCTCAAACTTATGGCACTCAGACAACACATATTGCATCAGTTAAAAGATAATACCCCAAAAGGCAGCACAGCTATAGCTGCTTCTGCACCAGAGGCAGAAGCCACCAAGGCCAGGACAATCCCATCTGAGTTTTGCACACTTCCTTCTGGCCCTGAAATCAGAGACTTGTCACCCTAGGCTTCTCCTATAGTCAATGGAGAGGGAGAGGCATCTTCGAGGGACAAACTCCTGCTTGTTGGCACCATTTCTTTTGAATTTTTGCTACCCATCTGTGTAGCGTTTGCTGTCAGAGCAGGAGACTGGCAAAGGAGCAGGAGATGAGCGCCAAGTGCTGAGGTCTGTGGCAGCACGATCATGGGGTCCCCTCAACAGCCATACTCCACCACAGTAAAAGACAAGACAGGACCATAAATATTGCACTGAGCTTGTTTACACCCCAGAATGTTTGAAGATATTTCCAAGAAGATAGTTAAATCTGTCTGGCTTACTGTCATTCATTTCTTCCATGGAGTTAATTGTTGGTCCAGAACCAGCACCGGCATTTCAAACGCTGCTGAAAGGGGTTTCCCATTCATAGTATGATCTGTTGTACTGTCATCTCTCCTGCTAGTCGTTACTGTTACCAAAGAAACAGATATTTCACATGAGCTTAATAATACCCAGAAAAATTATAAACACTGTTCTTTACAGCACTTGCTCTGTTTATGACCATTCCTAAAAAAAATACAGATGCAGAAAACCGCAGGCTCAACCACAGTAGTCGAAGGTGCTTTGTTTGAACTCCCCTACACAGAATGAGACTTTTAAAAACAGAACCTAAGTAGTTAAAATGAGCTCTTGAAAAAGCTTTCTGAAATATTGAACGTAAAAAGAGAAGTATTCAGTAAAATGCTGGTCCGCTCAAAGAATGCTCTTTCCTCTAGTTTACTTATTTTTTTATCAGACAGCACAGGATGAGTTGGAGCTGGCTTTTCTTCAAAAATAATATTTCTGTAAAGCTGTGTGCTTTGTCCCAGTGAGGTACTGCCTAGGAGAGATATTTTTAAATGAACACTTTAAAGGTGAACTTCACAACAGTGACACACCTGTAGGCATTTGTGTTGCATGAGTAATAGCGAAAAAGACTAACAGGTTGTTATAGCAACAGGCATTAGGCAATGACTTCATGAGAGGAATTGAGTGACATCAGAATAGCACCTTGAAAATAGCTGCTTTTGCTGTGAGTCTTGTTTTGCAGGACAGGCTGAATGCATTTCTTTTCTCCCAGCCCCTGCAGCTCAAAGGAGCCGTGAGCTCAGGGGAAACTGAACTTGTGTCTCACGCTCAGCGCAGGGATGAGCACAACCAGCTGGACAAGTGAGGTGTGAGCACTGTGGGTTTGGAGGATGTTCCCTTGTCTGTCTCACAGCTTTCTGAGCACTTCTAAAAAGAAGGAATTTTTTCTCAAAGCTTTACTTGCTGGTACTCCTCCAAATTTCTCCCCAGATGTCAGACCAGCTCCTTGACTCAAAGTTTCTGTGTCCTTCAAGCTTCTGTGCACAGGGTTTCTGCCTTCAGACCTTAGCACAGTGTCACATTAAGCCTTCCAACCCCCAAGGAAAAAGGAGATCTGCAAAGGGCAGAAAATATGCAGCGTGAATGGGCTGGGGCTGGGGTGACTGCGGTGCTAGTGGGAGGAGCAGCTGTTATTCTGAGTGGTATCTGAGGAGTCTCTGACCATTTCCTTTCCCATAAGGGTTTCTTCAGAAGAAGATTCAATCTCCTTTCGGGTCCCTTCTCTTGTTCCTGTTAGCTGAGAGGCTCGAGAGTTACTGGTTTGGGGTATTTTTTTAGAAATTTACCTTTTTTTTCACCCACTCTTCAGTGAATTCTTCCACTCTAGAGGCTTAAATATGCACAGAGAGATGTCTGGTTGTCCCTGTTATTTCTTGCCAGCAGTAGGGTTGGATGAGTCTACCTGCCTTACATCCCTTCCCCAAACAGATGAGGAACTAAGGATTCAAGGACTTGGTAGGTGGATACAGAAGATTATCTCCAATTTTCCTTTTCCTTGGTCTCATTAGCTCTCTTAGCTAAACCATGGTTTAACCTCGTCTGGACACTTTCCTTTTCTCTGTGGTTTTAGTGCCTCTTTTTGCTCACCTGCTTGCTTATAAACAAAGGGAAGATGAATGAGGGTTTGGCACTCCAGATGGTAGGGAAACACAAGTGTAAAGAGCAAAAAGTCTAATACCCATAAAATGATGGTTTAGACACCAACACATTACGTATAAAAGCCAAAGAAAATTTCTGCAATAGCAATTTCCTTCTCTGAAGAACCTGATTTGTAGAAATTACCTTAAAAATATAGATTAACTTTTCCATAACTTCAGGATGCTTTTCCAGACAGGCTCCTTCCAGGCTTTACCACAGCATTGCCTCTCTGTCCCTAAGATGTCACCCGCTGGATACAAGTGATCTGGACATCACACATGCTGAGTGAGATGTTGCAAGGTATCTGTACGTGAAACAGAAATATGGCAGAGGGGGTGAGTGAGGAGGCCCAGATAACTTTGTGTCATGCATAATGCATGAACCTTGGCAGATCTGCAAATTTATTGCTGATTGCAATGCAAAAGCAGACAGTACCAGCCAGTTACTACCTGGGTGCTGCGAAAGCTTCTAGGGGCATGCAGCAGACCTTTTTGATGGGTTTTATGTTTGGCTGGAAAGATTGAACTCATTGCAGAGTTCCTGTTCCTGATGCAATGAAAGTTCAACATCACAGGCTTTCTGGGTTAGCTGCCTTGAGGAACTGAGAAGAGACTCCAGTCCTCCTGGCTCTTCTCTTTGCCAGAAAAATAGGACATTTCAGTCAAGATGCTAAACATTAAGAAAGTAGGCATTCACAACTGATAATATTTAGAACAGTAACCAAAATGGTCACAAACTCTCCCGATATCAGATACTGCATGAGTCATTATAAGTGCTGTAAAGGAGTCTTTATCTGTGACAAGATCAGAAAGTTACATCCCACCACATTGTGTATTCAGTCATTTTTTAATGACTCAGCCTGCTCTGACTTCAGGAAACCATGGTGTTGAATCTCAATTTATGGCCCATCAATGGTTAATGAACCTCAGCAGAGGAGACAGAGGTGACTAATTATTTGCACATTTGGACATATGAGAAAAAGAGGAAGAATAGGAACATCTTAAAAAGATGGAGGAAAAAAAAAATTCCTTAGCATGCCAAGGCATTTAATTTAATTGTTGGGGTAAGAGATTTCTCTGTAAAGAAAACAAATACCTAGTCTGGCTTCCTTTCTCCCTACATCTTTGAATGAACTAGCCTGAGGAGAGAGATGTTGTGTCCTTCGACACCAGCCCTTTACCTAGAGACACAATATAAATGCCAAAAGAAATGTGAACAGTAGATGTCCCAAATATTTGTTGACTTGTAAACAGTGAATATCCCAAATCCAATACCAGTCTTAAGAGTCTGAAAGCAATTCAGAAAAAGCTAGCATTGGCCAATAGAGCTTCAAATCTTACCTAAGAATCTGAGGATAGAAGATAAAACTGATCATTGATTTCAAAACTCACTTCAAGGCTTGCACTCTTGGTAGGACATAGCAGATCAAAAACATAAAAGTAGCTTTCTGATGGAAGTTCCTTTCTAAATCTAAGAAAAAAAATCCAAGTGTTTGATTGAACTGTCAGTTTTCTCATCTTGAGGGGCTTTTCCCTCTCATCTGCCCATGGGAAGCCTGGAGCAAAGCCCTCAAGCTCTCCTACTAGTCAAAGTGGTCACAGCTTTGTAGCTGTGCCGCTTCCTTGCTCTTCTTTTCATCCTCCCTGCCCTGAGGCTGGGGTGATTTCTGGTCCTGTATAAAGACACATGAAAGGAGAGCTTTTCATCTCACCAAGAAAAGAAAGGATTTCAGCTTGATAATATTGTTGCATAGAAAAAAGGAAGCAAAAAAATTATGCTTCAGGAGCAGTAAGACTACAAAATTCAAGCATGTATTGAAACTAAGAGACAACCTTATACTTATGGTGTGTGTATATCTATATTTACATATATTTGAATATACACATGGCATATATAGATACATGTATGTACATAGCACACATCATCAAAGCAAGGGTGGACTCATAACCAACTGTCAATGATCTAGTAGTATATGTGTCCTTTATAATCAATGGAGACAGTCACTCTCAGTGTGATTTATCTCATCCTCAACTAAATGTCCACAACAGGACAATTGAATTGCATTGTAAAAGTGCGTGTTTTTCTCTATTGACTATTAAGGGAGCCTAAAGGGACTAATTGTTTGCCTTCTCAAATCTTAAAAAATGTGCTGAAAACAGAAAGACAGGAATGCCTGTCGAATTAATACTTAGCTGGAAGATATGCTTTCAGAAGACACCCGCGTTTGATACAACAGATAACAATACAAAGCAGCATTTCTTATTACCAGAACTCCTAACAAGAATAAAGAAATCCAAGCTCATATAGAAGTCTGGTCCATAAGTAATTCATCTTACAATTCACAAATAATCTGATATGAATAATAGAAACATATTTCCCAAAACATTGTGGTTTAATATGTGTTATACCTTCAGGACGAAAAGAAGTTGTGAGAGAGGAAGATGGTTTGATCTTCAACAATGATAACTCAAAAGTACCAAGCAAATTTAAAGAAATTACTGTACCTTTGGAAAAGATCCAATCTAATATCCACAAATTTAAATGTAATACCAATTTCCATTAAAACCTTAGACTATCTGTTTCTCATGACACCATAGGGAACAAAACCACACCTTTTCCTAATATGGTTAGTACCACAAACTGAAATAAACTCTCTAATTTATAAAGAAATGTGTATGCATATCATACACTGAGCTTCATCTCACCAAATTTTGACCATAAAGTTAGGCATCTAGTCTGCAGTAGGCAGCCAGTTTGAGCTCAGTCTTTCTTACCTCTCTCTCTCTCTCTAACCTCAGCAGATGCAGATCATCCCCAAACTCAAACCTGGGACCACTCTACCTGTCCTAACTATATATAACGGAAGCTATAAGTGCTATCACAAGGTGCCTCTTTTTCTACAGTGATTTCAGATGAAACCTAGGCCAAACTTATTCCAGTTGCCCCAGCGGGGAGATCTGGGTTGAACTCCACTTTACTGTGCATGGTGGTGGGAATAAGATTTCCTCACAGCCTCCCTGCTGGCAGTGAGCTGGGTCTGTCCCAAGAGAAGGGATCTTGCAAAATCCCTGAAGAAGGCTCCATATCAGAAGAATGCATGGTCTGAAATTCAACCTGGTGTACACCGTGAGGAAACACAGTGACATCGTGTTTCCACCTGGCCTGCAAAGGGAAAAGGAGGATCTCTGTGTATGCTGTACATGACCTGGACAGTCTTGGGAGAGGTGTGAAGCCTGGTGTGGTCTCCACTGACCTGTACATCCAAACTGAGCCAAACCCAGATTGTTGTGAATCCCACCTGCTGCAGAAAGAAACACTAGTCAGGGTGTGGGCCCCCAACATCGTGATCCACCCAACATCCTCACATAACGTGATTGCAAGGAGGCTGGACCCATGCAGAGATCTTAGGCACTGCATGTCACTGGCCTGATACACCATGACTAAATGCGGCTAGCCTCAGAAATGCCTTTCAAATACTTTAGAGACACAGCCAAGTATGACTGGATGCTACAGCTGGCAGAACTTCAGCTTGTGCAAAATTAGTTGTTTCCAGATCTGAGTTACATTTACCTGCAAATCTGTCTTCAGTGAGTCATATGTACACATTTTTCTTCATGTAAAGGAAACCATATCTGCTTCTTTTTTGCATCCGCAAGGCTTTCTGCTCTTTTCATGGTATGTTCTTCCTGTTTCTGCTAAGGATCCCTCCAATTTCCCATGGCCTTACTCAATGTAGTTTTTCCCAGCTGCTCACTGCCCTGACACGCTCTTGCCCTCCCAATCTATTTTCCTTGCCTAACATTTTCCAGCTCTGTCACTGTCCTCTTCTGGTTTTCCATATCTTCCTCCCTCACCTTACATTCCCATCTGCAATCTGCACAAGAACTTACTTTTTTTTAGCAACAGGTGATGGCAACCAATGGTGGCAACTATTTTTATACGGGCAAATGTGACAAAAATCAATTCTGTGAGAAAGAAAAAAGGGGAGAAAAATTGAGTCAACAGCTGGCACACTATTTGGATCATATAGCTCTTAGCCAGACCTGTCATAGATCAGAGTAACTGCACCCTAACGCAACCAGTGGGTTTTCCTGCAATGGCTCTTCCACAGTCCAAGATATAATTGCACTGCCACAGAGCCTTGACCATGGGAATGACCATCGCTTGACATGAAAAATGAGTCTGATCATTAGGCGAGGGATGCTGATGATAAATTTGGGGAGAAGAGATGGTGGGAAAGAAAGCTAGTCTCACTGACATAAACCTGAAGTGTTAAATCAGAAGTCTGAACATTCAAAGTACCATGGCATCTGCAAGGCAGGGACAGAGCTATGTGGAAGAGAAAAATGAAAGGAACTCCTTACTGAATTAAAATATAAAAAGCTTAACCCTGCTAATTCACTTGGAGCAAATTCCAAAGGGCTGAAGAGCTAAATTCGTATGGGAAACTGCAAACTGATGTTACTGTGCTTCACAGTATAATCTTTTTATCAGCACTGAACACCACAAAGATTTCCTCCAGATTAGCTTTTATGTCTAAAACCACCAAATCTGTGTCCATTAAAGTAATTTCCATATAGTTATAATCTTGTTATACTTGTCAAGTAAAATTGAATTTGCACAAACTTCCTTGCCATTAAGTATGTAGAGTTCACTCATTAAAATGTACTTTCAACTTTGGATCTGTGGCTTTCTGCATTGATAAATATAAATCAAAAGAGTAGCCCTAAAAAAAAAAAAAAAAAAAAAAGC
>VXBL01002619.1:374911-398188 GCA_013400195.1 Aramus guarauna
TTTTTTTTTTTAAAGGGTTTTTTATAAGGTCCTTTTTTAGAGATTTTTTTTCTCTTCAGAATGTTAAGGTAGATGTGGAATCCATCACAGAGCTGGCTGGGTCACAGGAGACACATGCTGTGAGAGGATATTTGCTTGTGGTTTACATGGTAACGCTCTTCCCTCTTAACATTTGGTACAGGATGACATAAGGATTAACCCATGGCCGGATACCATGGGTTGGACTAACCCATGGCCGGATACCTCTGGACAGGTCCAGAGGTTTGGAATGCCTGGGCTTCATTTTCCTGATGCACTTTTCCACCATTTGGCTGGATAGTTCTCCAGCCCCTGGGTGCCTGCATGATCCTCCACTCCTCTCCCAGAGCATCTCTCCAGCATTTGGTTATCATGCAGTGTGTTCACTTGCCTGTCCATCATCGCTGGCAAAGTCACACTTCCTAACGCTAACTGCCTGGCAGGTTTTCCCCTCCACCCTGTTTTTATAGACCTGTCTTCACACAGAACTGCTGGTGATCCCATATCGCTCTGTGCGCTGCAAGTGCAAGCTGCAAGCTGCTGTGCCCACTGTCTGCACAACGGCTGGAACAATGAATGCAGTGGGCAAGCAAAATATCTCTAAAGCCTAAGAAAAATAAACAAAAAATTATTATCTTTTAATTTCTCCTTTACTGTTCTGTACAATTCCATAGCTGAATCTTACAATGTTATTAAAAAAATCTAAAGAAATATATATATATTTATTTTCTGTTAAATTTTATAGGACTTTTGCCATAGGGATCTTAAAGTGATGATCCTGAAGAATCATAGCAGTCAAAAATCAGTGTTAAGTTTTTGGTTTTACCATCTGCCCCTGACCAGACCTACTCCAGCCACATGCCACCATGGCCAAAGAAAGATTTAGAAAGCCCTGCAGCACTGTGCAGCATGGCACCCCCAAATAAAATTTTAGAAGAGGACTCTGTGCCGCTCCAATGGCTTTGTACAAACCCTGGCACTCAAGGAGAGGCTTAAGCACACATCTAAGAAGACAACAGCTGGGTGCTCACACCATACCTGAGCAGGCAGCAGGCAGTAAAATGCCCTGCTCGGCGGGGAGCTGGAGCCCCAGGGCTCAGGGGCAAACCCAACCTCCCTCCTGGAGAGCGAGTCAAAGCAGGCTTGATCCTAATCTCTGCTAACTCTGCAGTTTACTTAATTCCATAGCAAAAAACATATTTATCAACACTAATTCGTGATTGCAGACGGGGCCATAGCGAGTCCCCCGTGGTGCCAGGCTCCAGCACAGCTGCCTGGTGCTGCCAGGGGGGCTCCTGCCTGCAGCCTGCTGCCTGCTCCACCAAGCAAAGCCATCGGACCCCCGAAGCTGTCAGCACTGCACACCCCCCCGGCAGAGTGGCAGCCCCACGTGGCAAGTGATTGACTACTTGGGGTCTCAGTACAGGCACCTGAAGCGTCACATAAATAAATAAACTATGGGTGAGAAGGAGAGAAGAATAGTCTAGTAATTTTCTGTTGTGTAATTACAGTAAAAATAGCTAAACTTGAATAAAGTTATTGCTTCATTGTTGTATCCATGGCAACAGAAATGGATAGCAACTGTTAGACTGTCTGCAAATGAACATGGCTTTCTTCTTCATCACATAAAGCGGTTCAGTCTGCCCGAATGCTTCAGCAGGCGGGCGAGGAAGAGCTTGGTCTCTGTGCTGGGGTGAGCGGGCCCACCGACAGGGAAACTCATGTTTGTCCTGGTTTTGGCTGGGATAGAGTTAATTTTCTTCCTAGTAGCCAGTATACAGCCAGTATGCTGTGTTTTCAATTTAGGATGAGAATAATGTTGATAACACACTGATATTTTGGTTGTTGTAGGCAATGTTTACACTAACTCAAGGATTTTTCAGCTTCGCACCCCACCTCCCCCAGCAAGAAGGCTGGGGGTGCACAAGAAGCTGAGAGGGACACGGCCAGGACAGCTGACCCCAACTGACCAAAGGGATATCCCATACCATATGACATCATCCTCAGCATATAACTTGGGAGAAGATGGCCAGGGGTTTAGACCACAGCTGGGGAACTAGCTGGGCATCGGTGGTCTGCAGGTGATGAGCAATTGTGCTGTGCACTTGTTCTATATATTCTTTTATCATTATTATTATTATATTTCTTTTCTGTCATATTAAACTGTCTTTTTCTGAACTCACGAGTTTTACTTTTTTTTCCTCCCAATTCTCTCCCCCATCCCACTGGCAGAGGGCGGGGAAGTGAGCCAATGGCTGGGTGGTTGTTTTGGGCTGCCTCCAGGGTTAAACCACAACATGTTGGCACCTGCTTACACCATTTACATACTATATACTCCCAACAACTTTTGAATAAAATGGCCTTCAGGAAGAGATTAGTTGACTGAAATAACTTTAACTTTCCCAACATTGCTAATACTGATACTGTATTAATACATTTCAATATCACAATTAACTTCTTGCATAGCATCCAGAAGAGGAGAGATAAGAATATCAATTACTGTGTTGGATGATCTAAAACAACGAAAGATGTTGTAACTCTGCAGCATCAGGGTCTAGAGAGGTATGACTTAAAGTAGTATGTGAAATCTCCTCTAGTGCTCATGAGGGCTTAATGATGGCCACCTACTTTACACATTTACCCTCTTCCAGTGTTTGTTATTCTGGGTTGAACATGTCATAATCTTCTGGGTGGCCGTTCTCCAGGAGCTTTTTTTCTACATTTCTAGTAAACAGACACACCTGGAACTTGTGTGGTGGATGAGCCCTCTGCAAAGGAGGAGTATGGCCACAGGCTTTAATCCTTGCTCCTGCTTGCACTTTAAATCATAGTCTTTGTGCAAGATATATGGTATGTACAGCAGAGCTGGAAACTATTTGGAGCAGAGGCCATACAAACCACTTCATATCTGGCTTAAGGCTCTCTTGAGATCAAATGAGTAGAGACAAGAGAGTTCATACCAGCTCAGGATCTGTTCTCTCTTTCTTCTCATTCTCTTATCGATACTTTAAGCTTACTAAATTTGGCAACTAGATGCTTCATAGGTCGCTAAAATAATGATGGTATCTAATCTGGCATTCACTGATATCAGTGCTAAACCCCTGCCTAACAGAGACACAATGGAAACTTGGCTTAACTGGATCAACCACAAACTGGTAGCTTTCTCGTGGTTTAAAAAATGTGAATACTGTCCCTCTCTGACTGTATATGGAGTAGTTAACACTTTCTTTGTCTTTTCGGTGCTTAAATTTAGAATTGAGCTTGATATGGTTTGGGGGCAGTGCAGATGTGAGAGTTCATGGACTCCTCAAGCTGGTGGCTGCAGTGTCCCACCCCAGGTGCTCAGGGAATGCCATGGAGCCCACCTCTCTATAGAACAGGATGACCAAAATAACAGCAGTGCAGCTACACAAATGCCTAAAACATTTGTCATGTGTTGATCTGTGCTCCACCTCCCACTGTGGGCACAGAGCAGCTGTGCTAGGGAACAGGATGAGAAGTACAAAATTACTCCATAAAAGAGATTAAATAGACTTAGACTCTCCAGCCTGAAAAAGTTACAACTGAGAGCAGCTACACCAGGAGCCCAGAAAGCCAAGTGCAGAGGTGGGAAACAGGGAGTGCTTATTAATTATTTTTTGTAAAACAGATTTGAGATGACAGTCTAATAAACAGGCAGGTGGGAGTTTCAAACAAACTCCAGCTGAACCCATAGGCATTGGGTCCTCAAGGGTAATACCAGGTGATCATGATGGGTATCACCAGCAGCCTTTTTCACGGTACGTAGTACATACCCACCTTGTGGACTTTCTCCTTGGTGTAACAGGGCCTGTTTATGAAGTCCTGCCACAAACAGTCATTCCTGCAGGTACAGCCTAGGAGAGCGAGCACCTCCCTGGGCTCAGGCGTGGGGACACCTCTCAGGGAGTCAATTCTTGGTAGGGTAAAAATTCACCAGGAAAAGAGCAGACACAATCTCTAAAGTGACAGTCTTACAAGGTGGCAATTTCTAAGCTATGAAAGAAACAAATGGAGATCATTAGATCTTATCAACTAATTAACATCCTCCTAATGAGAAGCAACTGTAACAAATGACGTGAAAAAGTGGTCTGACTATTTATGTCAGGATCATTCCAGCCTTCTGGGGAGTTTGTTCCTCCTGCATACAATAAACACCAAGAAGGAAAAACTTGAGAGCAAAAAGCTTTGTTTCACCCCAGCTGTAGTCCCTTCACAAAGCATTTATCCCATTAGCAGGAGAATGTAAAAAATTATAGTTTCCTGATCACTGTTATTTGGCTCATGTGAAGGCAAGGTGTTCAGGTTCTTGGTCACGAATCAGCAAAAATCAAATGATAAATGACCAGCTGAAGCAGACACTTTTCCATGTGTAGCAACAGGTTTCAGTGCATGCCTTCAGTGTTAATTGAAGTAAGTTGCTGAACAGGGCAGTTTGCACTCTGATATAGAAAGGAGAATTACCTATTTGCACTAATGTGTTTGTGCTTCCTTTGTGAAACTTTACACATATCACTGCATGCAGTGATAGTCAGTGTTAGTATCCATTTCATTGCCATTGAGTGTGTTGAAGTTATTTCACCATGTTGATGAGCCCATCAATGTTTTCTGGAAAATAGTAACCACCACGCCTGTACAGAAGCATACCTTTAATTCCCATTTGGAAAATATCCCTTATTTCAAAAGGTGTTGCCCTATCTAATTTTCTTTTTCTACGTGTGGACTTAAGTCCAAGAGATTAGATGTACTGAGTTTGAGTGGCAAAGTTTTGGCAGCAGGGGTGCTACAGGGGTGGCTTCTGTGAGAAGCTGTCAAAAGCTTCGCCAATGTCTGATAGAGCCAATGCCAGCTGGCTCCAAGATGGACCCACCACTGGCCAAGGCCGAGCCCATCAGCAATGGTGGTAGCACCTCTGGGATAGCAGAGTTAAGAAGGGGAAAAACTGCTGCGCAACAGCAGCTGGGAGAGAGGAGTAAGAATATGTGAGAGGAAAGGCTCTGCAGGCACCAAGGTCAGTGCAGAAGGAGGAGCAGGAGGTGCTCCAGGTGCTGGAGCAGAGATTCCCCTGCAGCCTGTGCAGAAGA
Source organism: Aramus guarauna (assembly GCA_013400195.1). NCBI lineage: Eukaryota > Metazoa > Chordata > Aves > Gruiformes > Aramidae > Aramus > Aramus guarauna. The sequence continues at coordinate 380,032 of VXBL01002619.1, forward strand.
CCATGGTGAGGCAGGCTGTCCCCCTGCAGCCCATGGAGGATAATGGTGGAGCAGATATCCACTGTGGAGGACCCCATGCCGGAGCAGGTAGAGGCCCTGAAGGAGGCTGTGGTCCCATGGGAAGCCCACACTGGAGCAAGCTCCTGGCAGGACCTGTGGAGCCGTGGAAAGAGAAGCCCACACCAGAGCAGGTTTGCTGGCAGGACTTGTGACCCCGTGGGGGACCCACGCTGGAGCAGTCTGCTCCTGAGGGTCTGCACCCTGTGGAAGGGACCCACACTGGAGCAGTTCATTAAAAACTGCAGCCCATGGGAAGGACTCACGCTGGAGAAATTTGTGTAGGACCGTCTCCCATGCGAGGGACCCCAGGCTGGAGCAGAGGCAGAGTGTGAGGAGTCCTCCCCTTGAGGATGAAGAAGCGGCAGAGACAACGTGTGATGAACTGACCACAACCCCCATTCCCCGTCCCCCTGTGCCACTGGGGGGGAGGAGGGAGAAAAATGGGGAGTGAAGCTGGGCCTGGGAAGAAGGGAGGGGTGGGGGAGGTGTTTTAAGATTTGGATTTATTTCTCATTACTTGACTCTGATGTGATTGGCAATAAATTAGATTAATTTTCTTGAGTTGAGTCTGTTTTGCCTGTGATGGTAATTGGTGAGTGATCTCTCCCTGCCCTTATCTCAACCCATGAGCCTTTTGTTATATTTTCTCCCCCCTGCCCAGCTGAGGAGGGCAGTGACAGAGCGGCTCTGGGGGGCACCTGGGTCCAGCCAGGGTCAACCCACCACATTAGGGTTGGGATACAAATTTCAAATGTCATGCCTAGGCGACAAGCTGCCCGGAGTGTTGTATCCCAGTCACATCTGTGTTTATTTTCATGTTCTCATCTCCTGCTTATAATTAATTGTTGGTCATGAAATTCCTTCTTCTAAAATGGATACCAAATTTGATTACAATAATCAGTTTTCATTTTATATTAATGTTCCTTTAAGTACAGTGAATTTAATAGAAAATCATATAGTACAAAATCTTATGATTTGTTCCACTGGCAACATAGCATCAGAAGCACATAAAGTTCTTGCAACTTTATGTATGAAGCAGCAGCTTTTCTAATAAGAGTCTTGGGAATAAAAAAAATTTGAAACATAATAGTATCATGAGCGTTGTGAGAATTGTGAACACTGAGCTACTGGGAAAAAAACAAAAACACTTTACTATATTTTTCAGCTCACAGGAAGAATGGGTGAACAGTTACGGCTTCATTTAAGAAGTTAACCACATACAGAAGATGGTGTCACCTGTTGGAGACGAATAAGTGCATAAAGTAGGACATGACAATTTGTGTATATACAAATACTGTACTGGGCCTCTGGGGGCCCCAGTACAAGACAGACCTGGAGCTGTTGGAGAGAGTCCAGAGGAGGGCCATGAAGATGATCAGAGGGCTGGAGCACCTTTCCTATGACAACAGGCTGAGAGAGTTGGGGTTGTTCAGCCTGGAGAAGAGAAGGCTTCGGGGAGATCTAATTGTGGCTTTCCAGTACCTAAAGGGGCCTGCAGGAAAGATGGTGAGGGACTGTTTATCAGGGAGTGTAGTGACAGGACAAGGGGTAATGGGTTTAAACTGAAGGAGGGTCAATTTAGATTAGATGTTAGAAAGAAATTCTTCACTGTGAGGGTGGTGAGGCACTGGAACAGGTTGCCCAGAGAAGCTGTGGATGCCCCATCCCTGGAAGTGTTCAAGGCCAGGTTGGATGGGGCTTTGGGCAGCCTGGTCTAGTGGAGGGTGTCCCTGTCCATGTCAGAGGGGTTGGAACTAGATGATCTTCGAGGTCCCTTCCAACCCAAACCATTCTATGATTCTATGATAATAGTTTTCAAAGGAATACTGTTATTTTTTTCTGGTTGGTTGTGGGTGGGTTGGTTGGTTGGTTTTTTTTTCCCAAGGGAGGGATTTGACTGAGATGCCATGTCCATTGGATGGGATTTCTTATGGGGATTTTTATTAATGACAAGAAAGTAAGGAGTGGGGCGGAGGGGAGGATGAAGCTTTTTAAGGAACCTTTTCACCTGGGTGAAAGCCATACAAAACAACCAAAGAGAACAAGTCTCATTTTTATGTTGTAGTTCAACTAGCTTTCTGCAGCATGGCTTTGGTAGGCAGCAAAGAACCATTCTGTAAAAAGTCAGCCTTTCCACTGCTGTCTTGATACATGGAAATGTGAATTAAATTTTTTTTGCCCAAATATGCTACATGCACATTAGTGAATAACCCGTTCCACATCCAGAACATTGTCTAGTTCAGAGGGTGAATGGCACGGCATGGCTTGGCTTGCACCCGTACAGCTAAACTCTGCTATCCCCAGTACCCACACTGCCTAGAGGGACGGATCCTGCTCACCCATGCCCCATGAACAGGTGTTGAGTTGGAGATGCCCCAGGGGACGTGCCACAATCCCACAGTCTCATGCCAGCACTGCCCCATGTCCCTGTCTTCTTTAGTTTACTGGTATGGATATAAGTTGTGTGGCTCAGAGGGAGCTTAGTTTTTTACAGCAGCTGCTCATCTGAAGGTTAGCAAAGAGCTCTTGCTGTCACACTGATGTTAGGAGTTAATCCATCATGCGCTGTTTCCAATTGATCTATATCACTGGTATAACTGGAAGAGGCAGTGATGGAAATGAAAGGGAAGGACTGTTGGCTGATGTCTACTCCAAAAAAATTTGCCTCTGGATCCCAAGGACATCTGCATGACAAATCTCCTGTTTTCCTCGATATCTGTCACATTTGTCAACACTAGCCTTTACGATCTCTAAAGTCCCTTGCAAAACCTGTTGCTGTGTTCCTTTCATCTCGTGTTTCTGCAGCCTCTGCCTCTTTCCCACTGCCACCTTCTCATGCGTCTTTAGCCATGCTGATTGTCTCCTTTACCAGCTATTCTTCTTTTCTTCTGCCAAAACCAGCCAAATCCACATCAGTAAATTGAACACTGTTTGGTACGAAGGTTACCTTGGTAGGACGGTCCCAGGTGCAGTTTTGGCCAGGCCACCTACCACCCCCCAAGAAACTTTCTAGGAAGGGTTCAGGGGTCAGCACAGAGAGATGACCAGGAGTTACTTCCAGCAGGTGATTTCAGTGCAGCTTCTATTTCAATGCAGCCTCTATTGTGAAGCAGAAGAGAGCATGACATTAGTGACATGGCCAGGCCATGCGGTGCTATTGCATTCTCATGCTCCAAAACTGGCTCTCCTCCTCTCCAAACACAGGGCTAGTCTGCGCCAGTTTTGCACAGCAAGTGGATGCTGGCACCATTTAGCTTCTCAGATATGAGCTAATAAGCAGATGCAGCAAATATGATTGCAGTGTAATGGTAGTTATGGCATTTAATTCCTTGCTGCAAAATTTTAGGGCTTCAGTTACTGCCAATCTACTCTCCTAACGTGCTTATTCGCTGTTTGGACAAATTGACAAAAGCTCTCTGTCCCATTAAAATGGAAGGGAAATGTTTTCTTATCAACATTGGAAACATTGTGGGTACAATGGAGGAACAACCTGTATATGCGAGCATGATCCAGGACCAGTGATGCTGAGCACAACAAGAGCAGCCAGGGAAGACAGCATCATCGTCAGGTCAGCGGCGGCACCGCGCGGTAGTGGGTTCTGCTCCACGTCCCGCGCTGCCATGGCTGCGCTGATGGAAACGCCTGACGCCCGCCCCACCAGAAGCACTCCTGTGCACACTGGGGAGCCCTTCTTCCTTCCAGCTCCAGCAAAGTATGTATTACAGACAACACACGAGGGAAATTACTGGGTTTTGAGAATGGCAGCAGAAATAAATATTTTCCCATTGTTGTCAAATATTGTCTTTGACATCTTTCAATTTTTCTTTCAAAACAACTACAAAACCAAGAAAAAACTTGCCTAGAGGCAGTTTCTGAAATTTCCTCCTATGTGTTTTCATTAACGAACAGTTGGGTTTATCCCCATTTTCCCTGAACAAAATAAAACATATTGCTACAGAAACAAAATGTGTTAATAGGGATGTTCTGTCTGCTACAACAGCGAAGGACTGTGGTTTAGTGAGACAGTGCAGGATGCAGGAGAGCTATACTTCCACGGCCCTGAGATGGGATTGCATGAGGCTTAATCTTCGTTTTTGAAGCTGAATCCTTTCCTGTACAGCGCAGGTGAGCCAGCGCATAACAGCAAGAGTAATCCTCCTGTAAACCACTGCGGTGTTGGAAGGATTAACAGTCCCAGGCAGTTTGCAGGCAGTTTGTGAAGCACCTACCATTTTTACACAGTGGGGCTCTACCAAGCCACATTTGCAAGGATGTTTCATTTTCAGAGGCTCTTTTTTTAAACCAATTCCAAATTTTTCCTGTTTGAAGCCTGTCCTAAGCTTGCTGGTGTTAAAACCCTTTCCTCCCAGCTCAGCAATGGCAGAGATAATGAGGCATGATAGGAAGCAAAGCTGCTGATGGTTTCAGAGACCTGGAGTCACAATTACAAGTGAAATGAAATACTTCAGAGACCGCGACAATAAGGCAATACAGAATCTGGCAGGTCACACTTATATCTAACATTATAGCATCTGATTGAGCGGACAGGGTCAGAAATACATGTGGCTTTTCCATAAGACAGTTTCATGTTGTTAGTGGACCACCTCCAAAACCGAGATCCCATTTGAGACTCAAGGGAGTGTAAAGTTGGGGTTGCTGTTAAAGAGATCCCCACACACCTTCTGAGTGCAATAAAATTGCATTACTAGTGCCTAAAAGAAATATGTTATGGAATATATTTTTAAAAGTTTTCCAGGTTCCATAAAATTGTTAGTAATGTCATAATTTGAATAAATATTAATTTCCTGGGAATTTTTTTGTTAGGGTACAATTTTTTTCTTCTGTACAGGTCATAAGAGTACCTATCTCTGTCCACAAAAAACATTATTACTGTAGCTGAACAAATGACTGCAATGCATAATTTATGTTGTATATTTATTTATTTCCATTTGTGAATCATCTAGCTATAATTTTTGCTGTTTGCTCTTTGCAATTGTTTTAGCATTTTTAAATTATCATGTAACAACAACAGAAGCAGAAGGATAGTATTGGCACTCTGTTAAATAGGAGAGGAGAATTAGTCACTGGCAATGCTGAAAAGGCAGAGGTTCTCAGCACTATCTTCACCTGAGTCTTTACCAGAACTGGTGGGCCCCAGGCCCTGGGAACAAAAATCCAGGTCGATGCAAACACGGATTTGCCGCCAGTGAAGGAAGAGTTGGTATGTGAACTATTACAGCAGCTTGACCCTCACAAAATGATGGGTCCTGACAATATCTACCTGCGAGTGCTAAGAGAGCTGGCTGACGTCATTGTGAGGCCTCTCTCCATAATCTTTGAGAAGTCGTGGAGACTGGGGGACAACCCAGAAGACTGGAAGAAGGCTAATGTCACCCACCACAAGAAGGGTTTAAAGGAGGATCCAGGAAATTATGGGCCCATCAGGCCACACCTGGAATACTGTGTTTAGTTTTGGTCCCCACTATACAAAAAAGATGTGGACAGGCTGGAGAGGGTCCAGAGGAGGGTCACCAGGATGATCAAAGGACTGGGAAGCCTGCCATATGAGGAAAGGCTGAGAGAACTGCGTTTGTTCAACCTTGAGAAAAGAAGGCTTAGGAGTGACCTCCACACCATGTTCCAGTACTTAAAGGGCAGCTACAAAGAAGATGGAGGCTCCCTTTTTACAAAGAGTCATATGGAGAAGATGAGGGGTAATGGGTACAAGTTACTCCTGGGGAGATTCTGATTGGACACAAAAGGAAAATTTTTCACAATGAGAACAATCAGCCACCAGAATAATCTCTTCAGAGAAGTGGTGGATTCCCCAACACTGGACGCTTTTAAAATTCAGTTGGAGAGGGTGCTAGGCCATCTTGTCTAGAGCGTGCTTTTATCTAGATGGAGCTTTTGCCAAGAGAGATTGGACCAGATGATCCTTGGGGTCCCCTCCAACCTGATACTCTATGATTCTATGTTTCTATGATTCTATGGTTTCACCTTATGGATGAACAAGCAGTTGTGCATGGTAAGGAACAGATATGTGAATTCAGTGAGTAGGCACCTAAGTCACCCAGTATCGATTCTACTCCCACACCTGAAAATCTCACTTTCAGTAGGCCCTAAACCTAAATAAATTGTGGGTTTGGTAGCCTGAGAGTGGCCCAGTTTGGGACAATGAGGAGTGATAAGGTTTGGAATGCTGTAAAATCTTTCTCTTTCCCATTTACTTGATGTATTTTTGAACATAGCAGAGAGACCAGGGTGACAACTTACAGGCAGCAAAGTATTCAGTTCAAAGTAAAGGAGATGCAGGAGACCCCGATGCACAGATTTCAGTTTTGGAAAACAGCAGCAGCTCCTCTGTCCCTGGATGACTTTGGTGATACTGTGCCATCACCGTTACCCTGAAGACTGTGGATGATACCAGGGCCCATTGGGTGCTGTATAGACACAAGGCTTGCAAGCCAAAGGCAATCCTAAGGCTTATACATCGAGTAAATGGGAAAGATGTTAAAGCACCCCAAACCTTATTGCTCCTCATTCTCCCAAACTGGGCCACCCTGAGGCTACCAAACCCATGATTTATTTAGGTTCAGGGCCTACTAAAAGTAAGATTTTCAAGTCTGGGATCCTAAGGAGGTTATGGCTAACCCAAAAAGCCCCCCAGGCAAATACATGAAGAGAGCCAGAGGCACTGCAGGATGAGGGATTCAGCCACAGACACATGGTGAGCTGGAAGCAGAGTTAAATAGAGAGTCCAGGTGTCACATGTGCTACCCTCATAAACCATGCCGTGTTGCCTTTTAGGGACTGAAAACAGTCAGGTGTGCCACATCAAGCTATTTTTTCCAGTAAAGAGGCTGGAAAGAACCCATCTGGAATCAATGATATGGACAGGATAGTAATACACCTCATCACCTCCACCACCTATAGAAACAGGTGCGTCTCAAGAGCCATGTCAGGATTATCACATCCTCACAATCTCTGTGCATGCCTTCAGACGTGTTTTATCAGTTCCTCTCCTTGGCCACACATTCTGACTGGTTTTGATCTTGAACAAGAACTTAGGTTGTATCTGCTACTTGAAATAAACTTAACCAAAAATGTATTTGGGATGGCTGTCAAGACAGTTTCTCAAAAAATGTGAGCTCTTTGCAACCTCTTCCCTATGAAAAGATTTCCTCTAACAAAAAACCAAAAAACCCCCCAAAAAAACAAAAAACAAACAAATACTAATTCTAAACCTTCAGCTAGCTACAGACAGATTTAATGTTGTTATACTGCAACTATTCAGCCAGCCCAGAGCCACGGGATAAGGTATAGGAAGAGCTTTGTACTGCCTGAGAGCACAGGACCGAGCAATGCGCAGCCCCGGGGAACGTGGCTCTGTTTCTATGATGACTCTTGCTGCAATGAGCTGCGAGAGCGGTTTTTCCCCTCTTGTTTTCTCAGCTAATGCTTGTTCCATGTCCTCAGTCTTTTCTGGGGGTCAGGGACCACATACTGAACAATTTGTCAAGGTCTCCACTGGGGCTCTCTCCTTGTAATCTCCCCTTTGCTCTTTCAAACCCCGGGAATCGTTCCAAGGGACCATCAACCCGACACTGAGGATCCTCCCTCTAATCACAGATTTAGAAAATAAGCCTTTTCTAATACTCTTCTGTACAGAAACGATAAACCCTGGTAAATCCTTTGCCAGTCTTACACACCCATCAGCAGTGTCGGTGCTGTTTTTCTCTAGGCTGTTTGCTGAGCATTTTCCTTCTGTACTCACTGCTATCTCAGGTGTGCCGCTGCCCCACTGGCAATGGCTGTACTTGGAGAAGGACCCTTCTCCCACTACACACCCCACACCTTGCCCTGGGACCCAGAGAAGATGCCATGAGCAGACTGCTCCAGCCCTGCAGTCAGATGCTGCCTCAGGAAACATTCAAAGAGGAACGTGAGATGCTCCCCCAGCCCTTGTGGGCAGCTCAGAAATGGAAAGATTGGTGCAACCTCCAGCTACCAGCTTCTACTGGGAGCTTATTGGGAACTTGGAGCTTAGAAACCTTCATATGTCTATAGTTGCTTACAGAGAAAAGCGTAAATGTGTGTGTGTGTTAGTAGCACAAGGAATCTCTGCTCTAATATCTGTGACTTCATTCAGAGACACAACTATCTTGCTCTGCCATGGCTGCTAACCGTACTGCATCCGGTAAAGATGGGAAGGGCTTTAAGAGCCTCTGAAGGAAGGCATAGTACCTCCAAAATCACAACTTCAAAGCTGCTAAAGCAGGAGGCAGTCACTGGAGCTCTTCCTTCCACAGACACCAAGCTGGGAGGGCAGTTACAAGCCATACTGTCCATGTAGAAAGGTCTCCGGGATTTGAGGTCTTCCAGAGTATGTTGCAGGTTTAAAGCAATAGTGTCAAATTTTAACAGCCTTCAGATTATTTGATACATGGTAAGTCATATTGCAATTGTGCAATCTCTGCCCGGTAATTTATGATGGATGGTGCAAAGCAAGCCTGATTCCACAGGACCCTGGTGAAGCTACATCAGTGAAATCCAAAACTATCTATTAAATAGTTCAACTGAAGTCTGACTTTCTGCAGCTTCTGTATAACATGCCTCTTCATGCTTTCAGAAAGACAGTAACATTTTATCTAAAGGTCCAAGGCAGAATTTAAAATATCACCAGCTACCCAATGTTTAAGAATAAGCATTTAAAAGATGCCAATGAATAGTACTGTACACATCAATTATTGTTTTAAAAAGCATCCATTCAGCCTCAGCAGTCACAGTAGAAGAACTGGTACTCATTATTAAGAAAATTAAACAGGAATGTACTCTTTAATGTTGATCATAATTGTACTAGTCATAGAAAGTGACAGGACTCCTGTGAGCCTGTACTGGTGGAGGACACTATTAATTATCACAGCGGAAGGAGGAACAATTTGCATTTGCCACAAAAACAAACCTCAGCACTTGTTAACTCAGCAAAAGTACTGAAATGTGTTAATTTGTCATACTGGAATGAATCTGGAAGGTCAGAAGAGTGTTTTGATATTTAGGAAATGAGAAAGATTAGATTATTTGTGAGATTAGATTGGTCTGACACTGAGGATGCTGATATTAATATGAGCCTCTGAAGTGCTAAAGAAATGTGTTAGAAACCACCCTGAATGATCCAAATGCTTTACAGAATCATTTATTATTGTTATTTGCATGTTAAGGGCATACAGAACCTTCTTTTTAAAAAAAAAGGTTTCTGCATTAATTTAGTATTTCACATTTAATCTTCTGTGGGTCACAAAACACAAAAAACAACGTGAGCCAGGAATATTTTGTGGGTGTTTCTGAGTGGCTAAAGCTGTTTCAGCGTGTTTCTGTTAGGCTGTGAATTGTTAACATCCCAATTCCCTTTTCTTGGCAATGCAATATAAGGGATAACAGGAGAAAAATAACAGGAGAAAGAAACACTGACAATCAGCCTGATCCTCCTCTCAGATTGCTATCTTGATTACAGTATTTAGGGACTTTCTGGGCAAAACGTTGCAGACACTAAAGGTCTCACTAGTCTAGCAGGGAAAGATCTGAGATAAAGGGAAGGCTGGAGCGTGCCGCTGAAAGGACACAGGTCTCCCAAGCCCAGAAATGCTGCCCTCACCTCGTAGGTGCAGGAAGCCTGCAATAAGCCCAGTGTTATCAGGAACCTTCCTTCTGTCCCATCATCCTTTGAAATTACTCTCAAGACTGCAAAATAAACAAGATAAGCAATAAAATCTGCATTGTACCTGTCCATATGCTGAACTTCAGGAAGGAAGATCTCAGCTCATACAGCTGTAGGGCGATACGATTTACTCCCATGATTTTCTTTTGGGTTTATATTTTCTTTGTTTTTATTTATTGGCAATAAAGTAGGGATTTTTATCTAATACTTCTTAGAAACTCAAGTGATTAAGGTGGTTTGGCAAGATCTCAAATTGTATGAGGCTGAATCAGGACAAACAAGGGGATTTTCATCCAACTGCTGCTGTTGTCGCTGGGAGAATTTGGGAGTTGTTTGGTTAGGAGAAAAGTATTTTTAGCAAAACTTTTCTCTATTGCTGGAGGTTTTGAGCATTCATATAGCAGAATTCACAATGGGGAGAGAAAACTGCTTCAGGAGATTTTTGTGTAGGATGGTGGCCAGTGGCATGAGGTTGGGAATGTCCAATCATTACAAAATGAGTCCATCTAACCTATTCCCAATGTGTAGAAATTATTAGTAAATATATAGTCTTATTTGATATATAGGGACCTAGCTAAAAACTAGCTTAATTCACCTATTAAATTCAAATTATTTACAAGTCCACTTAGAGACACTATCACAGTTCAAAACTTATGTGGGATATAAAGCAAGGGCTGAAGGAGAGTAGAGGTCAGATAAAGGCTTGGTGGACTCACAAAATACACTGTCTTCAAAATGAAAAATGAGACTTGACATGATGCAAGAAAAATTTCTATACGTAACCAAATCACCTGTGCAGCCAACGAATGCACATTAATCTGATCTCTGGTTCCTGTGGTAGCTCTAAAATGTGACCATGTGCTGAGACCCCTGGATTTCCAATCAGACATAAACAAATTTGCATAATCCTCCATAGCTTTTGGAAAGGTGACGCCATAAAAGATACTCAAGACCAAATGTAACTCAGGTAAAATGGATCTGGTCCCATTGCAGAATGGAGTGCTTGGTAGTCTGTGGCTGGATAATAAGGGTGCACCAAGCTGAATCAAAATTGTGTTGGTTTGTTAACTTTAACTGCACCTACATGCCTAATAAAATTTTAGTGTTTCTTTAATTTGGAGAAACACTCTGAGCTCTTCATCTCATTAATTTGCACTTACTTTAAATTGCATGACTTACTTTCCATAATGAAAAGAGTCTTAGAAGGTGGAAGTCTGTCAATATTTGAACTCCCAGCATCAACACACAGAATCAATAAACAGTTGTCTTTTAACCTGATATTGATATTATGGGAAATGTAACTCATTCCCATATAGCTGGTCCAGAGTGACGGGACTGGGAGAATTCCAAATATTCGTACAGTAATGAGTCACCCCACCCTGATGCTAGAATAACATCCGAGATTATTGTTAGATGGTTGGTAGCGGACATGTGGCTAAACTGCCAGGGATATTCCTCCAACAGTTTATTAAGCTACAATGCAAAAAAAGCCACATGTGAAGGTGTGTGGAGCATGAGAAAGAAAGTCTTTCTGGTTCACGGAAGACCGGCTCTAGAGATACAGCTTTACAGCAGTACTGATGCAGAACCAGATTAGCTAGGAAGGCGAACTGGTGAGAAATCTCAGCACCTCTTTATAAACCGATGGGTATATCACACAGGAGACTCAGGGTCAAGGCAGAAGGTACCAGTACTCTTTCTCAGCAAAGGCCAGGCTCCATTTCTGCTGCCCATAAAGAAATATGTCTACAAAATTCAAAGGATGGAGGTAGAAACATAGGGAATGCTGACAGAAGATTTAAAAAAAATATTTTGTTCGCGTGGCTGTTAAATCTGCACTCATGTTATCATGAACTGGACGATAAAATACAATTGAGGTTATGGCGGTGCAACGACATGCTTGTCCCCTCAGCCAGAGCCTGGCTCTCACGTGGAGTCTGTGAGCACTCAAACCTGCCACTGACTACTCATGCAAACAGCATCCGTCTACTTCTGAAGGGTCTTTGTTTTACAGGAAACCCAGTTTATTGCCTTTTTCTTTGTTTTACAGTGGCACAGCTGCTCAGTCATTGCTCAGCCACCTGCCTGCCCTGTGTATAATGAAGCATCACAGATAAATGTCTGAGCAGTGCAGAGCAGTCCCAAGAGGGCTTAGAAATGCATCCAGAGGCTCATTCACAGTTAGGTCTGGAAAACCAGGCAGAAGACCTTACACCCCCCCACCCCCAGTATTTCCAGTGTTTCCTGGCTCATGTGAGTCAAAAATGCTGAGGGTGGATGAACCCATCTTTCAAAATTTTATTAATCCTCAGAGATGAGCATTCAAAAGTCAAAATTTTACTTGATCCCGACTTCATCCCCATTTCAGTTTGCAGGAAACAGTGGAAAAGGAGTCATAAAGGAAAGTATATTTGTAATACGAAAAACTATATGCCTATTGCATCTAGGCTTAACCTCTTGTAGCAGCTAAACATTCAACTGCAAGCTTTTTTTTCTGTTAAGAATTTTCTTTTGTATCAAGTGGAAGGAGACTTTGGGGAAACCACAGCAGTTTGGCTCATAACAGCCTATAATTTCATTTTCTCTAAACAGCCAGATGACTATTCTTTTGTGCTTCGTTAATTGTGGCCCACCAAAGGCACTTGAAAAGCTTAGTCAAGCCACAGCGAAAGGCTTTTTAACCTGCCTTGAGCAAATGACATTTGCCCTTTAAAAATCTTCTGTAGTGGATGGAGAGGGGAGCTAAAACTGTTTTCCAAAAGGAATGATGAGTATGAGCACTGGTAATATTTTTGGATGTGTGTGTGTGTATCTGTCTGGTTTCTGGACACCTTTAAACAAAGCTCACTTTGAGGAGAAAGACGGAATTTTATAGAGAATGGCAGAAAGCAAAACATCAGTCTCTTCCTTCTTCCCCATTCAGCATGTACACTGGCTTTCCAGAGCACGATTCCCCTGAATAAAAGAAGAGTTCAAAATGCTGGTTTGCAGCAATAAAGCCTCTCCAACAGCAATCCTGAATCCTCGCTGGTGAGATCAAAATGTGCAGCAATCCAGGCAACCACAAGTGGGTTAGTTGATGCTTTGGATCCCATCCTTGATCCGAGCAGCTGTGGTGCCAGGAACCATGCCACGGGCTGCTGAGACAACCCCAGCTCCCTGTGAGCTACCATTTTAGTCCTTCAGTGAAGTTATCTGGAACTGTGGCTCCCGTGGAGAGAAGTCCTGCCAACCTCCCCATGGGGCCGGTGAGGGAAATGGGAAGGGCCGGACGGTCACCCCTGCTGCCCCCACCCCAGCTGCGAAGAGAATCTCTGCTTCATCTTACTCTTTGTACTGATGACCCCAGTATTTTAGGATGAAGCACATCCTATTCCTTCTGAAATGCTTTCGTCCTTCTTCCAAAAAAGCAGGTTTTCCACCTTCTAGGCACAGTTGGTTTCTTCAAAACCCATCAGTCCTGCTGACTACAGCAGGGCAGCGTGTTTTAAAAGCAGTAATTGTCGTGTTTAGTAGGAGTACCCTATCAAAGCTCAGAAAGCAACTGCAAGTCTGAAAATAACAATAATAAAGAGAATAATACAAAACACTAAGGGAACGCAGCCCTCCTGGAGCTGACGGGTAATTTAGGGAAGCTGACTGCTTGCTCTCATAAAGCGAGCACTACGGTCCAGGAATCACATTTATCTGGGTCTGAGCAGAGGCTGTGACGCAAAGCTCTTCCATGCCATAAGACACATGTATAGTACTTCACATCTCATTTGCATTACACCTGTGATGGGATTCGTAAACAATGACAAGCAAGCACGCTTCAAGTCGGTAACAGAAGTTTGCTGCTACAGCAGGAATTTATGCAATGTAACCGTGGATGCAAACACATTAAAGTCAGAAGAATCGCTACACTTCCTCTTTGCTTGTTTTCATCTTTTGTCTTCCCTTGCATAGGTGCTAAGGTCTTGTGCATCTACAAGCCTGAGCTCTCTGGGTAACAAGGGAGTTTCTATTATTTGTAATATAGCAGATCTACACAAAAACATTGTGGTAATACTACATATAAGAGACAAAAAAGTCTCTATCAGACAAGGCCGAAAGGGTGAAAGGAAGATGATGTCAAAGATTAGATGACCTCATCAGGCCCCTTGCAACCTGAATAATTCTGTGATCCCATAAAGTCAAGTCACCACCATTTTATAAACATCAAGCTGAGGAGCAGTGAGAGTTGAGAAAACCCCAGTAAACCACACTGGTCTGGGCTCATCTTTCTCCTGTTTCACAGTCATTGTTCATCCTCCTCCATCTCATTTTTTGATCTGCCTCCTTCCACCCTTCCACTCTTTTAACCTCACTAATCCATATTCTCCACCTTCAGCTGCCATCGACTCCAAAAGCTGCTCTCACCAATATTTCTAAGTGTTACTCCCTTCTCCCACATCGCCTCTCTCACCTTAAAAAGTGCTTGTACAAAAGTGCCACCGCGAAAGGTGCATCCTCTCTTTCTCCTTTGACACTGCACCGTAACCACTGACCCTGCAGCCTCTTCATCCCTAATCAGTGCTCTTCTCTCCATCGACCCTCCCCATACTGCTTGGAGCTTTTCTGCCTCTGCTCATGCTGGCAAAAGGAGCGTGGTTTGTGAGCTGAGCAGGGCCCTTCTGCTGCCCCTTAAATCTAGCAGGTGATTGCCAGCTCTGTGCAGGCTAAATCTGCCTGCAAAACAAGTCAGAAACTCCCTCTCGATCAACAGAAGAGAAGGCAAAAATCATCATATAAGCAAGGGACAAAAACAGCCCACTGAATGATATTTTCCAGTCGATTTATGCCTGGCCCTTTATGGTTTGTGATAAGAAGAGACACTTGGAATATTCCAGTAGAATAAAATTAGTAGGGATGTGATTATCAGACATGCAGCTCTCCCTCAAGATCTTGTCTGTAACGTTGGTTCATTAACCTGCTGTTTTATTAAAGACTCATTTAGAGGTTCTGAGACAGTTTCATGTCATGTGTTTTTCAGTGTAAAATGTTCAGGGCATGAACACGTACTGTTTGGTACTTTGGGAATTCATGTATATTTATGTCATCAACACATCACTTTCAAATTTCCTAATTCACTAGAAAGCCCACTTCCAGCACCTACACAACACAGTAGGAAACTAAAAATCAGAGCAGCTGGAAATGCAAAAGGTGACATTCATTCATTCATTCATTCATTCATTCATTCATTCATTCATTCCTCTGCAGTTTGCGCTTTCTTGCACCGTGCGGAGATGGATACGCGGCTGTCGGCTCCCCTCTGCTGGCTGGTACCCAGGCACAGCATGGAGCCACGGCCAGACCTCCCCGGGGCCGTTATCTGCCAACCGAAAAGCAACAAGGGCCCAAACCACTAATAATCACGAAACGATGTTTTTCCAGGCGGGTGATCAGCACTTGCATGACTGTGCAAGGGCAACTGCACCTAAAAGCAATTTTCACAAATTCTTTATGCAGAGACCGATAACTCATTGCAGGGGGACTGGCTGTACTGCCTGGGGTCAGGATGTCTTAACTTTCCCATTGGAAATGCCAGGTTTGCTGTGAGTATAAATATTGTGATTATACACTTCTGTGATTATAAGCTTTAATCATTATACCTGAAAATTTCCCTGACAGATCTCTGCCTCAGACCAATGATTCTTTTTAACTTTCTACTAAAACAGCTCAGCAATTTCTGAAAATTAATTTAGGGAGGAGCAGAATTTTTTTCATCCATATTATTTGCTTGTTGGTGTGGTTTTTTACAATGTTTCCCAGCAGAAACTTGAAATTTGGCAGCATGTGTTCAGGAACTGCTTTATACCAGCAGCTAGAAAGTACGTAGCCAAGTTATAAAACTCAGAATCAAAAAATGCCTCTCCGCCCATGAACAGCAAGAGATGTCGGAGTTTGGCAGCAAACCTGTACAAAGAGCCTGTCTGTGCTGAGAGTACGCTGCTGTTTTTAGCCCTTCTGTGAGATTGCACATCCAGCATCTTGTCAAAACACAGCCTGAAATGAGCTAGTAACACCCTTCCCACCACCGACAGCAACTCAGCGGACCTGCTGGGAGAATATGTGGCAGCAACCCTCCCACCCAGCAAAGCCCCACGTGCTTTCAGCGGGCGCTCCCTGGACGAGGAGTCCAGGATTGCTCTCAGGTTGCGTCTTGGAAACAGGGCAGAACTCTCAAGGCTTATTGCATCCTCAAGCAACACCTACAACACAAGCGTGCTTTTCTTTGCATTGGCTGGTTAAGGATTTGATTTTCTTTTTTTCTGATCACGGGAATTCAGCCACTGACTTCAAGAGAACAGGGCATGACTTTTTAAGAAGGAAAGTGCTTAAACTCCACTGTGTATGCAGAGCGTTTCACGCGAAGTACAGGAGGTCTGGTTTGAGTCAATTCTGATACAATAAAATTAAAGAAGTCTTATTTACCTGGCTCAACGCTGATAAAGGAAGCTGCTTACCATTAACTATTATTTGTATTAAATTATGTCTGCCTTGAATAATAGAATCTTAAAACTTTTAAATGCCAGGGATAAGGGTGTCTTTCAGAGGCACACAGATGCACTCCTGAACTATGAGTGTGTCTGCCACATCACCTGGCAGAACAGCAATAGCTGAAGAGCTATCCCACGTACCAGGAACAGGGTCTCTCAGAGCAGCTTCATACCTGGGGGAACCAGATGCTGCCCTTTTGGCAGAGCTTTGTAGCCCAGGAACAAACCTATGATCTTCTTCTTCTTGCACCTGAACCAGCTGGTGGGGTCTGCCTGCAGGGTATTGCCAACACTCAGTGAGCATCTTCTCAACGGGAGCCCAAATCTACAACAGAAACAGTATGTAGGCACAAAACTCAGGGTGTCTCATACACCCAAAGGGACATGAGAACAAAGGTTGCTTTGATCCTGGAATCTCCTTAGATTTTGGTCAAAGCCTGATTTGTTTCAACATTTTGTGTGGAATATGGGAGCGTTCGTGCATAGTGCATGTGGCCAGATGCACTTATAGAACATATATGTGCTTAATTACACATACTGAGTAAATGACATTTTTTAAAAATCCTTGATTTATTATATTGAAATTGTAAAGAACTTTAATTTCACCACTTGCCTGAACACAAAATAGGGCCGGCAATTTGTACAAAGAAACAAGGAAAGAAAACAAAAATAGTACAAAATTCTGGGGTGTTTTTTTGAATAAAGTTTCATTAAAATGATCAGGTTTAAGTAAATTCATAACTAGGCTACAAATCAAGCACTAACATAAAAGCACACAGAAGCGCAATGATAAATGGCTGGCCGCCTGGCTTGCTGTGTCAGCCACACAATTATGATCCTGTTACCAATTACAGGCAAAATACACAGTGCGGCCATAACAAATGGCACTGTTGATTGATAAGATGGTATGTTTCAACAGAGACACTTTGCATAGCAAACAGAAAATAATGGGAAAATGGTATATGCGGAGAATATTTATATATCATAATAACTGCCTCTAATGATAGATCTTGCAATAATTTTGATCCTGTTTCACCAGTCACTGACCACAGTCTCATGACTGATGATGTGCTCAGTGGGTTACGTAATGCAAAAGTCTGTTTGCTGTAAGTGTGTAATTCCATCCTCCCTTGCACACTCAGTGGTGCATATGGATGCCCTGTGAAGAGACTCAAACCAGCATGGGAGGAGGAGAGGCTGAAATAATTTGAAAACCTCTTGCACCACCCTAAGTGGCTCTCAGGATTAGCAGCCACTGTGGTAATGTGAAAACCATTTGGCTATGTTAGAGACTTTCCTTCAGTGGTGAAAGATTTCTCAAGATCATAGAATCATAGAATAATGAATCATTTAGGTTGGAAAAGACCCTTAGGATTATCAAGTCCAACCATTAACCTAACACTGCCAAATCCACCACTAAACCATGTTCCTAAGCACCACAGCTACACGTTTTAAATCCCTCCAGGGATGGTGACTCCACCACTTCCCTGGGCAGCCTGTTCCAACAATTGACAACCCTTTTGGTGAAGAAATGTTTCTAATATCCAATCTAAACCTCCCTTGGTGCAACTTGAGGCCATTTCCTCTTGTCCTGTCGCTTGTGATTTGGGAGAAGAGACCAACACCTACCTGGCAACAACCTCCTTTCAGGTAGTTGTAGAGAGTGATAAGGTCTCCCGATTCTCCTTTTCTCCAGGCTAAACAACCCCAGTTCCCTCAGTCGCTCCTCATAAGACTTGTGCTCTAGACCCTTCACCAGCTTTGTTGCCCTTCTTTGGACACGCTTCAGCACCTCAATGTCCTTCTTGTCATAAGGAGCCCGAAACTGAACACAGCACTCGAGGTGCGGCCTCAGCAGTGC
>VXBL01002619.1:398212-427436 GCA_013400195.1 Aramus guarauna
CTGGGGAACACCACTTGTGACCGGCTGCCAACTGGATTTAACTCCACTCACCCACAACTCTTTGGGCCTGGCCATCCAGCCAGTTTTTACCCAGCAAAGCGTACACCCATCCAAGCCGTGAGCAGTCAGTTTCTCCAAGAGAACACTGTGGGAAATGATGTCAAAGGTTTCACTAAAGTCCAGATGTTTTTGAAGAACTGATGAAGTTTTATTCAGAGAGGATTTGCAGCAGGGAGGTTGGTCAGTGTGGGCTACCTTGTTTCTTCTGCTAATTATATGATACAGTAAGAAAAATGTTTTCTGTTCTTCCAAACACCTGCTTATAAATGGTTTATTTTCAGTTTCATCAAATTTCCATCAAGACAAAAGACTCAAAATATCTCTTGGACACAAACCCGGGCTGTTGATATCCCTGTTACCAGGATGACTATTCACAGGCTTTGAGAGAACAGGTATCTTTCATGTTTTCCTGGGGTTTCAGGCATAATTTCCAAACACCAGAGCCACTTGACATTCCATCTGTTACTCTGCACAGGGACATTTAAAAATAGGACTGTAAAAATTTTACCACTTGTACTCACCCTCAGTAGGAAGTAGAATAATTGAAAAGTTATTAAGAAAACCTCCTAAGTTAGCTGCAGGCTGCCAATCAGGCAGGGAGGTGTCATCATTTCTTCTTCACATACTATTAAACTTACCTGAGAAAATTCTTCCAAAAATGAGGGGAAAACCTGCATTTTCCATTAGCTTTAGGAAAGGGTAGACAAACATATGCACACAAACCCAACTTTTACATTTCTGCTTGTGTGTCCACCCTGCAGATTTCACTAAAGGCTTCCAAGTGCTTGAACTTGCCTTGCACTCACCACCCTGAATAAATTTGAACTGGCATTTTTGTCTTGCAATTCGCAACAAAAGTTGCAGACTAGCCAAGGGTATGCTACACTTGTCAACGCCATGCACAGGCCAGTTCTCCTGACCTGAGAGACCCAGTCGCAGCCTCCCATGACAACCCTGTTTCTCCAGGGAGACCATGATTGCCCATCATCTGAGGGCAACAAGGGGACACAGAGACTTTGGGGTCAAACATGAGAACCTCAGGGAAGGAACACCCATGGGTTGCATGCTCCAAAAGACCAAAAATCTCTCTAGTCCCATAACTAAAGCCCAAATCTGACATTTTGCTCAGTTCCCCCTACAAAATAAACTCCTCCTCTCTGGCCTTTGTGTGCTTTTATTTATGCAGTAATGATAAGACTAAAAAAGAAGTCTCTTTTCTCTATACCTGTATCTCTGCAAAGGTTCTCAGGTGTGGGGCCACAGGCCACTGCCACGAGAGGCTGCAGAAATTGCATGGGATGAGTTTCCAGCCACTCTAATTTAGATTAATTTTAGCCATCACTCCCGGTTTATCTGAACCCTCAGTTTTCTGGATTAAATACATATATATATATATTGCATCAATTATGGAGATACAGCTGCCTTAGGGCCACAGCACCCCTTCTCAAAGGACAGAAAAGGAACCTGGAGAAAGAAAAAAAAAAAAAAATCACATTAAAATTTTAACTCCAGGATCTGCCAGGTGAGCAGTTTTCCCCCATTCCCCTGGTGTGGTCCCATTACTCTGCTCCTCTGTGCAGCCCCAAAGACCCCACTCCGTGTGGGACTCTAATAGGGAGGAGGAGGAGGAGAAAGCCTTCAACCACCTGCTCAGCTGCTGGTTCCACAAGGAGAGGGGATGAAGAGCCCTTCTGGCTTCCTTCCCCCCTCCTACTGTTGCCCCACAGCTGTTTGTTCTCTAGCAGGTCCCTGCTGTCCTGTCCTGTGTCTCCCAAAGTCCATCCAAGAGACACTGCCATGTTGCTTCCCGAGGCTGCCAAGCAAGCCTGCCCTGGCCTGTGTTTAGAAATGAAGGTCTCCAAAGAGCTCCTGCTCTTCCTCAAACACAGCTCCCTGTAGTGTGCATGCCACCAGCCATCAGCAAGACCTTCATTACGATCTCACTCACCTTAAAATTGACAAGGACTAATTTTCCTGGACTTGGCAGCCTTTTTTTTTTTTGCATTTCTATCTGCATCAATAAGGCTTTTCAAGAAAAGGCAAAGGCAGGCATTCATATGCATGACTACTTTTATTTAATGTGTTTGTTCCATTTCCTTCAGCTTTTTTATATAGTTTTATGTCTGGATTTCTGCACTGGTAAACCAGCTGGCTTTGGCAGTGGTATGTGTGACATCAGACATCAGCTCAGTGAAGAGAAAATAATTATAACATCTGATGCGTTTGTGAGAGTTTGTTGAGAAGATCAATAAGGACAGGAGCACTTTGATTTTTCTTATTATGGTTTCTCTGGCAACCAGAGGAAATATAATAGGTAAAATTATAGTCCCATCATGCTTCATGTGCTGACAGTACATAATATATAACTGCATGCTTCCCACCAGAAAGCTTACTTAGTATAATCCTATACAATCTTTTCTCTCGCATTCTTTTAGGTGTTTCATCATTTCCACAGCTTGCAAAGCTCTGAAAAATTAAAGAAGAAAACAAAACCCCTTGAGTTGGTTTTGCTATTGCCTGGCTTTGAGAGCTTATGACAGGACTAATTTAGTTTGTCTGGCAGCAATAATCCTAGATTATTCAAAACTAAGAAGAAGTGGGTGTATAAATCATGCAGTCTTTCTAGAGAGGCTTGGTTTTGCAGTTTGCCAGAATCCTCATCCTACTACAGGATGAACTTCAATACTTCTAGAGCATCTTTACTTCTGAAAACACCTGACATAGGCTACCGACTTCAAAGAAGAGGAGGTGGGCCAGCATCTTTTTTGCAGCATGTGCCTTCCAATAGCTTGTGTATGGCAGTTTGCCAACGCCACGTGTCTGCCTGTCTGTGCTTTGAGTTGCACTGCTCTCACAATTCAAGAACACTCCAGGCTTGCAGAAGGTACTCAGGGGTACCTGGAGAAGCAGCGACACTTTGCTCTGACATTTCTTCCTCTGCAATATTTCTTCCCCAAAGAGGAGGCTGCCTGGAATACAGCATAGTCTGCACTAGTGTTTGAAAGGAGAGGAGCTAGATAAAGCAACATAGAAGCTTGCAGAACTAACATCAAGAGCTGAGCTTTAGCCACCTACCTCTGGATATTAGTTTAGGACATGTGAAGAAGTAGATAACAGCAAAAACTTGCTGTAAGAGGATGATTACTTCTGTAGAAGTTAAAGATGGTCTGGACGTGAGCATGTCTCTGTGGAATGGGAAATGATGGGCAGAGGAACAATTAACAGCTTTGGGTACTGCAAAATACTTGCAAAAACCTTTAGGGTTTTTTTCCCCCCAGTGCCAAAAGATGTTCAATTAATTACTTAACACTGGGAGCCACACAAACTCTGGTGCTCTGCAACAAGCTTCTGTGCGCGGTTCTGAGGTCTGGCAAAGGTTGGGGCAGGGCTGTCTCCTGTGAGAAGTCCACAGGCAGCAGCTGGGCCCTGGCTGGGTTAATGCACCTGGTGGGATTATAGGCAGAGGCTTTGCTAAGCCAAACACAAGTGGGATCTGCTCTTCCTGTCCATAAAGCATCATGCTGACACTGCCTGCCTACAGCTTCCCTGCCCATACTCTGGGAAGCTCTTTTGCATGAGATAAACATAATGCAGCCATTAGAAAAATCACTTCAAGGAAAAAAAAAAAACAAATAAACAAACGGGGTTGGTCTCTACCTTGCTTTGCTTGCTCTGCAGGATAGGAGGCTAAAGCAGGAATAGGAGGCAGTACTGGTGATGGAAGCAACCGTTTTTAATCCCTGTCCCTGTTCCTATCTTCTTCTCCTTTGCAGAAAACTTCTGTTCAAGTTCCCTGGACATCTATTTTCAGTGAGGGCACCTACCACATGACTGTGTTTAAGACAAGCTAATCTTCATCACTGAAAAGAAAGCTTTATTTTCTACTGCATCTTTCACATTGGTTTTTGTTCTCATCAGAGTGTTTGTTTGCAGATCTGTTTCTCAGGTACATGCTTTTGAGATACTGCCTCATCTTAATTCTGTAATCCAGAATTTGGATTTTAATAAAGCAGCTCCCTTTTTCTTCATTTAGAGATCTTGTAACCTCTGAAGAACGAAGCACATCTATTGCTTTAATACACTTCACGAATCCAATCTCCTTTTTACTCTTAGCAGAGAGCACTTCAGATGTTTTGAGATGTTTTACGTTTGTCTTCTCTTTTCTTGTTCTGTTTGTTTTCTAGTGACAGAAATTAGAATTATAAGCATTAGCAGGATTGCTCTATTGA
Organism: Aramus guarauna; assembly: GCA_013400195.1. Classification (NCBI taxonomy): domain Eukaryota; kingdom Metazoa; phylum Chordata; class Aves; order Gruiformes; family Aramidae; genus Aramus; species Aramus guarauna. Next base: position 402,502 of record VXBL01002619.1, read on the forward strand.
CTGAGGATCAATACTAGATTGCTTTTCTCCCCTCATAGCTGACAGCTCCATCTTCCTCTGACTGCAGAAATATTCATCAGAGTTACAGTCATTATATAGACTTTTTATCTCAACACTATCATGAAAGGCTTAGCAGACACAATGCTTTTTATATATCACCCCCTTTAATACTGCCTTTCCTTTCTTGTTGGAGAGGCACAGAGATGGCTGAAAGTGACTTTCTGGGGAAAGTTACAACCATAATTCAAACCAGCAGAGGCTTAATGTCATCTGCACATTGCAGCAGACTTAAAATAGCAGATGAACCTTTGTACTACAAGGGTACGGATTTCTTTTTTAGCATAAACTACTCCTGAGGTTTGGTGCCTTTATTTCCAATGTTAAAAAGCCGCATGTTGCAAAAGTGAAAGACACACAGCAGTTCAGAAGGCAGCTGGGCTTTGGTCGAAAATACCAAAAACTGACAGCGCAAGTTACGGCATCCCCTAGTCCAGAGCCGCTGCCGGCTGTGCCTCCATAACAGGGCACGCTGTCACAGAGCTAGTGGTTTCTATAGCAGCGGGTGCTATATAAAAAGCTTGACTTTTCCCTCACCTAGTTAATCTCTATGTGATGTAAGGAAGCTGGGAGAGAAGAGACACAAAGCAACATCTGTGCACGTTGCCAGTGGGCTCTGAGCAAGCACCACGTGGAGGGCTCTGTGGGGATCTACCCCTGGATTTCAAGGCTCATGTTCCACTGATGTTCTGCAGCTATTATTTTTTTCTGATCATTTCTACCAGGGAGGAGATACCCTGAGGATTTCCCAATTTCCCAGCCACTCCATATTAAAACCACCTTTGTTCCTCAGCTCCCTGTGCTGATAGGGGCTGTTCTCGGTACTCAAACCCACAGGCACACACACACCTGCCCGCCATGGGTGCAACACACCACATCCCCCAAAATACTCCTTAGCACCACCCCTGCTGTGATACTACCTCAACATCTCCACACCTGCCTCCCTCCACCCACATCACATCTCACTCCATGGCTCCCCCCAGGCTCTCTAGCCCCCCCCCAAACTGCCCTATAGGCTTCCCACGTCTCCGGTACCAACCAGCCAATACCTCCAGTCTGCACAGAGATACACTGCGCCCACTGCCCCCAGCCTAAAAAATGACCCCACTCTGCTGAGCTCATTCGGGTGTGCAGATATAGGGTATCCTATATCTGGTGGCTCCCAGTTCCTATATACACAGTCCCTCTGCTCTATATGCTGTCCAGAATGAATTCAAAGGTTGCATCTGACCCTCAGTTCTTCATGCTGATGAAGAAGAGCTAAAATAATATTCTACATTTCATCTGGTTCATTTGAGGATCACAGACGTCAGATTTGCCGCTTGGCTGACAGTTTCAAGTCTGACCACGTGGCTTAAGACCACCAAACAGCATTGCAACACAGCTTCTCATGCTAGAATACTCATTTTTTGAACAGTGAACCCAGTTCACAACCACTGGACCTGCTGGTTGGCCCACTTTTGGTTGGGTTTACATATATTTCATTTGTCCAGTGATACCATCAGAAGCTATGCCATCAACTGACCACATACCACATTTGCATTTAAATTAAAACATAGGTTATCCCGCAGTACACACAAACACAAGCAGGAACCAAATCAGAAGCACATCATCACATACCTAACCCTGCCCTCCCTCTGAATCAGCTTCTCCAGGCATTCTCTGGGCCAAAATCCACAAGGGCCTCACCAGATACGAGATCCTCCAAAATGGTGACTCCATCCCAGACTGACCCTTCCCCTGACCATGCTTTCTTCACTGCTGGCCAAGTAAAAAGGCAAGCCAGCTGTAAGACCAACATGTATGGGTGAAATCTCTAAGGAATAAAGAATACTTACATTTTGGAATAAAATCTTGCCAATTTGCATACTAAAAATACCCCAAACCCAAACCACTGCTAGCAACAGTGTCTTAGTATCAGCTGCAGAAAGGAAAAAATGTCCTTTCTTGGCATATCCTTTAAAGGCCTAAAATCCCCCTCCAGCCAGGATTTGCAGAGGCACATAACTTACTCCACTAGCTTTTCTTGAGCAAAATGTCCAGCTCAGTCAACGGAAGTTTTGCTTGAGTAAAAGCTACTTCTTTAACCAAAAGGTGAGGAAATTATAAACCGACAGGTCTGGGTTTTCAAAACACACGGAGTTGCTCCCATTAAACAAAGAGAGTTTTACTATTGATTTTAATGGGAGAAGTCACATTCTGCTGAGTGCTTACATGAATCTCTCCCTCAGAAGTGTCATGCACTTTCTAGTACAATAATTATGTAAAAAAATACCCTCCCTCTACTGAGTGGCTGTGATGTATTACTCACTAGCAGGTTTTAAAAAATAAAACTATTCACCATTTAAATATTGAATGTAAATTTGTCTTCAACTTATCTGCATTAATCCTTTTGTTATTAAACCAATTAGCATACTGGTTTAGAAAATTCCTCAGGACATAAATTTCCACAGCACGGACGTTTATTTGAACTGTAAACAGAAGCTGAGGGTTGCTATGGTGTGATCTTTTGCTCAAAGTCTATTTACTTCTCCCAGCTAACAACAGTACCAATAGTGGAGTCCATAAAACAGAAAGCATAAAGTAAAGCAGCTGTTACACACCATGGTGCTGGGAAGTCCTTACTCTAAGGAAATGAATTTGAACGCTCACCATAAACAAAGGTATGTAGAAAAGCGATTTAAGAATTTTTTAATTCTTTTTTACGCTAGAAATGGTATTTTAATCTGTATTTTGTGAGAAAAGCTTTAAAAAGAAGCAGCAGTTTGAAAAGTCTGCTTTGATTGTTGCTGTTTTCTAGTCCTCTTGCAAAACTCGAGGTTTGTGGACATTAAGGTATGCCGCCTGGGTGAACATTCGTATTACGGCAAGTTAACGAGACCCTGGAGGAATGGGACCAGGGAAAGAGCAAACAGACACAGCACAGAGATACTTGATGCAAAGCCCTCAATTGCCCGTTTGCAAGAGTATGGTATTATTTGAACTACAGAGCTAGTGCAGCCTATTTCCAAAATGGCTATTTTCATTCACCAGGAAAACTGCTAGCACTTGTGAACTGCAAGTATAAGAAAGTTTCTGATTTGAATGTTATGCTAATGGCATAGGTGGTTTTCACAATCAGACTTTCAAAAAAGCAGTCCGAACACATTCTTAATCCTCCAATTGTCAGTTTCAAGTGTATAAACAAAACTCTTACGCAAGAAGAATGGCTGGAATTAGGAATATAAATCGTATCAAATATAGGAGAAAAAACACATACTTTGCTCCAACAGAAGACCAGAAATTTGAATTTCTGCTATGAAGTCTCACCCACATTCTTCCTTTACTCCTGGCTAAGTCCCTTTTTAAATGGCAAATAAGTAACAGAAAATATCACCCAATATAATGCAGCCACTTAATTAATAATAATAATAATAATAATAATAATAATAACTACATTGGATGGGGCTTTGGGGAACCTGGTCTAGTGGAGGGGGTCCCTGCTCATGGCAGGGCGTTGGAACTAGATGATATTTGAGGTCCCTTCCAACCCAAACCATTCTATGATTCTATGAATCATTTAAATTTTTTTACTTGCAGGTTTGCAATGGGTCTGCTGGCCCTGCCTAGATTTCTCAAGTATCCTAGACTCTCTAAATGGCAGTAGATGCCTCCATGTGTGACGAATTCAACTGACCCAAATAGTTTTGCACAGTTTAGTAAATCTTAAACAATTTAGAATACATTTAAAGCATCCTTAGCATACAGAGCGGACAAGAATCAAGGCAATTTGCAGAATGGTCTTTTCATGGTTTAAATTATCAGTGACCTGGAATGCTGCAGCAGATCATCAAGAACGAAAAAGCACATCTGAATATCCTTATTTTGGTTGCTATCTCTTCCACTGTTTTAAAAACATATGGAAGCCTTGAGTAGTCCTCCCAGAAACTAAGGATGTGGGTAGCCCAGTATCCCAGAGCTTTGAGATTCCTGCTGCTGAGCTTCCAGCATTCCAGCAGGAGTTCCTTCCCCTAGGAGGCCTCACCTTACATGGGGTTCTCCGTGCTGTCAGGCTGCTGGCTTTACTTTGCTCTCCATCCTTGGATTCTAGATCCTGGAAGCATTTTGGAAACCCTGCTTCTCATTCATCAAAGATTCACTAAGCTCTTTATATTTCAGATTAAATATTTCAGGTTGAACAGGTCAACAATTTACCACAACCTTGGTTTTGCTGAAAGTATTTTATGATGATTACATGGAAAAGGCTGGTAGGTGCACTTATGTCAGCACTGTGATCAAAGTTGGGTTTTTAGAGAGAGGTACATATTCGTCATACTGTACGCATATGGCTTATGTGGATAATTGACACAAAAATTAGGATAAGGTCTTGCCCTTTTCTCATTGAGTGGTCAGTTGTAAGAAAGTAGGATTTTATCCTAATTCTGTGACTGTATTTTTAATTGTATAGTTGTGTACTGCTTTGGAAGCTTTCTAAACTTAAGCATTAAGCTAAAGAAAAGGTTTCCTAAAAACTGGGACCTGTTCTGAAAACTGGAATATAGCCCATCCTAAAAGCCAGGCTCTCATTCTCTTCATTAAACCATAACACAATCTTTAATGAGCATCTGGTATAATGAAAGTCCAGTCTGAAAGTTGTTCAAAGTCCATTTGGTTGCTCCGGCCCTAACGACTAGGGATGCAGCTGCTTCCTTTTTGGTTTGGCCTTACTGTTTGAGCACTCACATGTGAACTGTTGCACAATTGAACTAAAAATACAAAGCTCCAAACACATCCAGGAAGATTTCACATTGTTCTGGCTGTCCATTTCTTCAGGGAGCGAAAGTTTCCAACTCCACAGCAAAACAAAGAAGCTCTCTACAACCGTAGAAGGAATAAGGCTGAACTGAACTACAGAACAGTGCAGGCAATCCAAGAAAAAAAATGGCAAAATGGACTGTGCCTTTCCAGTACACTCTGTTACTTTCTTTCTAGGTCTCATGGACCATCTACCTCATTGGGCATGAGTGTATGCAGTCAAGTCAGGCAGCAAGAGAGAACAGAGCGAGTCAGGTAAAAGTCTGACAGATCTGTGTAACACAATGTGACTGGTGATCAAATCCTGCTCAGCCTGGAGCAGAGAAGGCTGTGGGGAGACCCAAGAGCAGTCTTCCTGTACCTGCAAGGAGGTTATTGGAAAGACACAGCCAGGCAGCTTACAGCAGTGCCTAGTGGGAGGACAACATAAAATGGGCACAAGTTGAAACAAGAGAGGTTCTGACTGTATACAAGGCAAAACTTCATCATGAGGACAGTCAAATGGTGAGACGCATCACCCAAAAACGTTGTGCAGTCTCCATCCTTGGAAGCTTTCAAGACCCACAGCATAAAGCCCTGACCAGCTGTTCTGATGCCATAGCTGACCTTGCTCTGAGGAACATGTTGGGCTACAGACATCCTGAGGTCCTTCACACTGAATTCTCCTATCATCTCAGGAAACTTGTCACCAGATTCTAGCGTATCAAAGCAAAGGCTATACACAACCACCCCTACATCCAATTATGGGAATATCTTGCCTTTAGGAAGAACTTCCTTCTAATCCCTACAGTCAGATTTGGCGAAACATCAGCCTGAAGTGTGATTTAACACTAGCTTCTACATTTAAGAAGGAAACCTACACTAATAGAAAGCTGCAATGAAAATGCTAAAAGCTTTGCTGTAATACAGATAAAGCTTGTGATTGACATGTTCAGACAAGGCTTCCCAATTTTAGACTCTAACAGTTCTGTTGAAAAAAAACTAGAAGGAAGTAGCTCAATTCTCAGCCAACAGAAATTGCTGTTTGAAAAAACAGGTCCCTTTAATTTTATAGCCAGAGACACAATGTAAAACATATTTTAGGTATCTCAATTTGAAAACTTGGCCTAACTTGCAACAGCTAATTTTTGGTATCTCACATCAAAACAGAAATTTCATGTCCTTTCTGAATATGGCAGCAGATGGTAAATGAAACATTTAGAGTAGTAAAGTGCAGATCAACAAATAGACTCTTAGCTGCGGGAGGAGATAGCTAAGAAACAGAAAATAATCCAAAAAATAACTGCACAGCATCTTGAACTTCAAAATATATAGTGATACACACCTGGAATACTGCAATTCACAGGATAAAATACTTCTAGAAGTACTACAGTGCCCCAGGTAATGGAGACAGAAAACTGAATCTCTGTAGTATCTGTGAAGCAGCTTCTCCACTGCTGTTAGAAATTGACCTGTAAGCCAATACTGTTAACAGATGTGTACCACAGGAGCATAGAAAAGCAGGGCTACACCAGACTTCAGAAGTCACACTGCTGCCTTAGGTACTTAAGTGGTATGAAGCACAGCCTTTTCAGAAGTACTTAATCATTTTAGACATTGAAATTCTCTTAGACCTGTTAATGAACTGTGCAAGAAAACAGCGAAGGATAAACAGAATGAAGCCAAGCTCTACTATGCAGTTACCAGAGCTCCCTGCTGTGGTGAGGATGTGACTTAACGACTCTAATGAAAACAGCTTTGGTTGTCCATGTAATACTGCACTGCTCGACAAGATCTAGCCTCTAAGACTGAAATTATGTGAAATACCAACTGAAAACATCCATAAGACTCAGCCAGTGAGGAACACTTCTTATAGTTCTTTCTCCTCAAACCAGATACTTCCAAACTTCCCTACTCACACACCAGCTCTGCACCGCTCCCTCCCTGAAATCCCCATCACCTTGCTAAGGCAGCAGGTTTAAGACAACGACTCTAATGTAACAGGCCTGCATATTCCATGGAATAGATGCTGTTTAATATTTTCTTAAGTAATAATATTTTTCAAATAACTCATTTTTATTTCAAATAAAGCAAACTGCATATCAGTAGCTAACATATTTTGTAACACTAGAATTTTTATTAAAAGAAGGGGACAAAAAAAATCCACAACAGATTTCTTACAGTCTGCATTACAGCTTTGATTTTATTTCGAAGTGTCAGACTGTGTCACTGGAAGCAGACATTCCCCCAGTGGTATTTGTATGCTGCCGACGCAACAGACGCTCAACTTGTCAGGCTCTCTCAGCAGAACTCCATTAAGACAAGGAAGATTTTATGAAAGCTACAGCAAAACTTAATGCATAAGGCCTTTAATCAAGCAGCTATGTAATTGTTTAAAAGGAGTTTAAAACAGTAGTTTGCAGGATTTGTTTTCATTTTGGCTACATACAGGGACCCAAGGCACTTTGCTCCTGCCAGACCAGGACACAGGTTGTCAGCAGGATCTGTCACCTTGGGGCTTGCTAGGGCTCTTGCTGGTTAATGCCCAGGGCCGGTTAAAGTGCCACAGTAATGCTCTGCCATCCGTCACTTCTCTGCTGGGTGCTCAGCGTCCTCTGACCAATCGTCTAACCCCCCCGCTCTGCTAACCATCGCCACGAACCATCTTCCAACCTGCAACCTTCACTGACTTGACTGATCTTTATTCATTTGAGGAAGATGATGATGACAATGCAAATGTCACTATTTGAGGCAGGCAACACTGCTCATACTGAAGGATTTACGTGCAGGTTTCCATGGCATTCGTGAAGTGGCAGATCTTCCTAATGGCGTTCTGTTCTGAAAAGCTGGTCTTCAGAGAGCTGCCCTCTCCTCCAGCTGATGATCTTGCTCCTGCCTCTTATTCACACATGACATATGAACTGCACTTGTGTTTTTAAATGAGTGTGCATCGTAAATCTCCACAGTATGTCACAAACAAACTTTTTAACATGAAAATTGCTTTGCTGTCCATCAAATCACATCCCTTGGAAATTTAGTCTTCACAGATAATGTGATACGGCTGTGATCTTTCTTCTTTTACAGGTGGGCTTGTTGAGCGACAGGCAGGCATACTATGCATCTTCTCCTAAATTCAGCAACAGATCTAGGAGTGGGAGAATCCAGAAATCCTTCTAGCTTCCTCTTTCATAGTCTGAGCTGTACAAAACACGGCATGAACATTTGGCAACACTGTCCTTAAAGTTTAGAAGACAACTTTTGTAGGAAAGTATCCCAACACAGTACTGACTTAGGAAAGAAGTGCAAACCAGTATTGCATCTATACTGTAGAAGACTTGGATGTAAAGGAGAAATCTGGGAAATACAAATGAGCTAAAAAAGATTTCAGACCTTATTCCTGCAAGTAGGACCACATGGGAACATCAGATCAGAGTCTCGCTTACCAACATGCACTTCCAACCAAAGCAGCAAGACATTCACCTCATTATTATTCCCTTCTGTAACTGACAAGCAAACAAATTTAACCAAGCAATTTCCATTAAGTTTTTCAGTGTTTTGGAACAAGCCTCTGAAGCCCCTGTCTTCCAGTGAAATCTATGAGAACCTCTTCTTGAGCTTCAAGAAACTTGTTACTGTAAAAACCCCAAATTTTAGAAAAAACAGTGCAGAAATTGCCTCTGGACAAGGATATTAAATACTGGCATACAAAACCCGATTTTCTTAACTACTGCCTAGTGTAAATGATCAATGTCAAGAAATGTGTATTTTAAAAACAAAGCAGTGCATATAAAGTCAAACATTAGCTCAAGGCTTGCATAACTGATACTGCAATACCCTCTTGTGGTCAAATAAAAATGTTTTGTCTAAACACCTGAACTTTTGCTTCCATAAAAAGCCTCTCTAGACATCTTTTCCTTTAACAGGGGGAAATAACTCACCTATTTTTCACAGCTGAATTCGTAGTGTCTATCATCATTTGTTTAGCAACAACAAAAGACAAACTTCAGTCAAGTTCTTCCTCAGAATGACGGGCACTCACACTGCTTGTCAGACAAACTAATCCCAAAACAAACTCCTAAGCAAAGGCACCATGTGCTACAGTGACACTCATAATTTTAAGTTTCATCATGACCACAGCCACAAAAAATAAAGATGCTGTAATCAATTTATATAGATACATATGGCATGAAGCCACAATAAACACCAACCTATTGTACTACAGGACGAAAAGAAGTACACAGTAAATTGGTCATACCAATTCAAACGAGCTCCCTGCTTAAATGACCCCAATTGTTATAATGAACAAGTAAAATGCTAAACTGGCAGATGGTAATATGAGGGAAAACAGGGCAGTATCTGCAGCAGTTCTGCTGAGCTGTTGATCTAGTTAATGGCCTAAATGGGCTACTAGTATATCCAGTAAGGAATCTGCCCAGAAATGTCATCGTTGCACTCACCTTGATGTGCTTTAATAGTGTATAACCACTCCCTTAATGACTTCTGGCCCCAACAGAAAATGGCATCATTTTCAAAATATCAGGTCTTAGTGATCTGGTTGTGGAACAGCAGCTACATTTAAAAATCATATTATTATAATATTTTTTAAAACCCAACTTATTTCAACAGCCATGATCCCATTGCCATCTATTATTTCCAGAGAAATGGCTGGAAAACTATGAAGTGTCCAGTACCTGCATGTAGACTCATAGCTTACTTTTGTTTAAAGCCTAAACTAGTCCTAAATAGTTAAGACTTCCTTCGTTTCTGAGGTTGTGGGGTCTCAGACCAACAGATCTAGCTTTAACCTACAAGTTCACTTTCAGTAAGATGTTCCAAGAAGCACTTCATAGCCCTACACCTGCATCAAAACCAGGGCAGTTACAATTCCTGCACCTTTGCAGACACCACTCAATGGCACAGACTTTCAACACCTGCTTGTAATCTTTCCATGGCTACAAGTAGTTATTTGGAAGCTACGTACTCAGCTCAATAACCATTTTCAGTTTATTATTATGTCTAATTTGCAGAAATTGCCTTGAAGGATTAGAATTAAAATAACACAAGAACTTTGTAAACAAGAATCAAAAAGCTTCCCATCATGATCCTTTCCTGATCTGATCAGGAGCTAAAATCCATGAGCACTGATTAATGCATTTACTCTTCCAAATGTGTGTCAGCTTTTTTTTAAAAGCAGTTAGATGCTGCTAAAACCCTATTCTTCAACCAGCTGCACATACTCCAAGTTGGAGAGGACCCTGGAACAAACACAGCAGGATAACCAGGTTCCACAGGAGGAACAGAGACAACTATCAGGCCAGGTTGGCAAACAGCTCATTTCTCCAGTTTATGATAATGCTGTGTGGATACATGACTTTTTTTTCTTTTTGGCTGAAAGAGATGAAAACCACTGTTTAGGTTTAAATTATCTCCAAAAAACAAGCAAACAAACAAAAAATCTACTAAAATTTCATTCAAACCAAAAGCAAACATTGTGGTTTGAGGTAGAGTTTACCTCTTCTTAAGTTATGCTACTGCAATCTTCAAAGTCAGAATAATTTTTCCAAATATAGAAGTATTTCTTGCTCAAATATGTCTACATGAAGTGTTTGGATTGTTGTATAGCTGTAATTATTTTAAAAGAAATTATTTGCCAAATTCAGCATGTATTTCCCAATACCACAAGCAAATAAGTTTGCCAAAAAAAAACCTCAAAAAGCAGATTCAAAGTTCATTAGCATTTACTAGGAAGATGAAGCAAGAGGCTAAAATTCATCTGGAGCTAATCCACACTGCTCAAAACCAAGTCAGTCAAGAATTTCAGAGGAAATTTATACTTAAAATACTCCACTTTCCTGCAAGGTCACAAATACTTGAGGAAGTGACTTCTTCATACCACAAAAGCCCAACAGGCTGACTGTAAAGACAAACACTGACATTTTGGACACTGTTTTGAAAATTCTCACTTTGTATACCAATAACCCTTTAAAGTTACTTAAAAACTACTTCTCATAGTTGCTTAATATCTTCTGCAGAAATCTCTAAGTACTTAAAAAGGACTTTTGATGATCTCTGGCTGCTCTTTTTTTAAAATCTGAAAATAAGGAGTTTTCAAAGCACAGATTCATTGAAATACCTTATTTTAAACAAACGAGCTCTGCCTCAAATAGGGCTCAAGGCCCCAGCAGCTATCCCACTGGGTCTCTGCTCCCTTTCTGCTGAATATTCACAAGTCAGACTCGTTTCCAATGGAGACAGTAAACACACCAGGGAAACCAGAAGCTTTCAGATTTTTGCTTCTGCTACATAACCACAACAAAAGTCCTCCTGATATACTCAGCAGCAATCTCCACAGCACCCTTTGCTACTAAACCAGATTTTATTGTTCTGAGGATTTTGAATAGAGGGTGGTCTCAGCTGCAAGCAGCAGTAATCACCTCAATAAGCCGGGAGTTTGCTGGTTACAGCTGGAGATCTGATGGCTTTAATAGTCATTTCTTACAAAATTGCTGTTACCATGAAAACTCCTTCAGCGTTCAAGCAACGAAGCAACATAAAACAGTAGGAAATGAGCATTAAATAAAAGTGCCGAGCACTGCCTGTCAGTGCTGCCATGCATGTTTCTTTTCTGAAAGCACTCCAAATCAGCTAAAAGAAAACATTAGGAGAGAAGGAGCACTGAAAGTGCACATAATAGCAGGTTTAACTTTCCTAACATTCACCATATACCTAACAATACTGGCAATACCATGAGTCTCGAAATGGACAAGTTGGGAAAGGGTTCTGGATTCAGAAGAAATACCTTGGTTAGGTCTTGGCAACCAGCAACCACACCTCTGGGGCAACCAGCCTCAGCTCCATCTGTGTCTCTCAGCAGCACCCAAGCCAGAAGATCTGACATCGCACAACCAGCTACTCAGGCCTGGGCAGACGAGCAAGCAGCACTGCAGCAGGACCAGGTTCGACAGGATAAGATCTGGAGGGAGTCTGTGGTGGCTGAACAGAGAGTAAGAAAAATCTGGTAAGTCACACACTTCAGTTCATGCCTCTTCTACCTGTCTTGATAATGGTACTGATGCTCTCTGACAGGCTTGATCCAAAGCCTACATTATCACAGGAAATCTTCTTTTGCAGGGATTTTGGATCAGACCCTTTCTTTCTAAGATTGTGTTATCTCCGTTTTCCTTCACTGGACAAAATCTATGCTAATATATCCTGGCATGCTGTGCTTAAGCTGAAAAGAGATGCAAAGAATTGCATGCTAAGTATCTTTTAGCTTTATGGAGATTTCTGCAATGAAGATATAAATGTGCCAACCTTTATAATTTATTGCAGACATACTGATATTTTCACTTTTTCTCATATTGTAAAATGGCTGAAATGGAAGCTGAACAGAGTGTTCTGCCAAAATACGATTTTGTATTCCCGATCTGTAAATCTACTGTACATGCCCAATTGTTACAGTGTTTCAGCAGACTGAACTGCACACATACAACCTAAGCTTTGACTGTGTATACACCAGTGACCTGAAGGAACCGAAATTAAGATCCTCTGTCTCTGCCACATACTTGAGTGTCATACTTCAGTACACAGCATGAACATGCGTATTAGAATATCCTTGGTAAAAATAAAATCAGATCCAGTTCTGACTGCACACTAGCCAAGCTAAAGGAAAGGTGGAGCGGAAAGAACATCAGGTAACCAGCTCAGAGAGTCAGCCCAGTTTGCTGACTTCCCTTTGAGCCCAGTTGCAAATACAGCTGTAGATAACTGTTTCCTCTCTTGACCTCACAGTACTTTTACAATAGCAGATGAACTTTCATTTTCTCCATTTCAGGCCAGGGAAAAGCAAAGGACAGAAAATCAGAGGGCTTGCCCTGTAGTCCCACACCAGGTATAGAACAGAGCTGAAGAGCAAAACTCAGGTCTTCTGACTCCTCCATTTGCTCCTAGCACAGCTGCCTACCTGGCCAAAATACTCCCGTGGGTGTTTGCCTGCAGCAAATATGGCTCTGTGAATTCCTTCCAGGGACTTTGGCCAGCAGAGTATCAGTCATTTAAAAAAATAAGAAGCTGTGTCTTACTCAAGGCATGGGACAAGAGTTGGCTGGAGTGAGTCAGGACTGTGCTAATTTATCTGCATTCACATGAGTACGTGCTATCCTCACCTTCCTTTAGCAAAAAAAACCCCACTCCTCATGTAGTATGGACTCTATATGGGAATAAAGAAAACACCACAGAAAAGACAGGTTTCAGTACAAAGAGTTTGCAGGTGTAAGAGCTGGGCTGTAAGTATCAAATCGAGCAGTTAAAGAGGCATTCAAATGCAACCAACATTAACTATTTTATTTAAAGACAGAAAATTTTACACTGCATTTTTTACTTCTATTCCAAGGTACCAGAACTGGAGTTTCCTAAAGGACTATGACCAAATGGTAAGTTTTGAACAAACATTCAACTGTAATCCAGACTCTTTAGTTTTCATCAATTTAAACAAGGCTAATATTTCAAATTGAAGCATACTTAGGCATAATCGGCAAATGCTTTAAGACTAAAATCTTTAGGAAAAATAAGAGAACTGAAGTGCTTTTCATCTGCTACCTACGCCACAAAGAAATACAGTATGTGTGTGTGTTCAATCTGTTTCAATACTAACAACTCCACAGAAAGGCAAGTGCTAGAAGAACCAACTTCCTAGGAGAAAATTGTTAAGATGTCATCACGCAGAAATCCAAGCCACTTACTAAAAATGAAACAAAATACCTCCCACATCACAACCATTCTAGAACAGGCTAACTTCTGTCCCAGAACACATTTGAAAATTACTCATTTCCCTGTGTAATCCTATTCCATTTAAGACAACAGGAAAAAAACAATCATTTTACTTTAGTTCTTCAACACTTTCATGTACATTCAGTATGATATTTTTAAGTACAAATTCTAATTTCAAAAGCAAAAGTGCCGACATTAATAGTAATGTCAGTAACTCGTATTTTTGTAACAAGCAGTGGATGCAATTCTGAAAACTTACTAATGTTGTTTTATCCAGGGTAAGAAAAAGGAGCAGAAGCCACTGCCAGACTATATGCCTGTGTTCTCAAGCAACGTTCCCAACTCGACCAACCAGATGATTGGCAGTCGAATGAATACTGAACTTGGCAGGGCTCTGGTAAACATGGATTACTTCTTCAGCAGTGGAGTACGAAAGAGGAAACTTGAGGGTGAGCTCCAGCTTTCCTAGTGCCTCAGTAAAAATACTGGTAACAAATCAAGTTGAATGGTTCTAGCCAACAGACTCCACAGTACTGAAGTTAGCATGTAAAAAATTCCTCAGTCTTTTTCTGGAGAGACCAATACTACTGTCTAGCATGGATTTTTTTTTTTTTTTCAAGAGCAAAGATGGATGTTGTCCAACAATGCCACACGAGACAACCCTCTGGGCCATATACAGAGAGTTAGCACTACAGATCTCATCCATCTTCCCATGCAAGTCTACAGTAAAGTTGCCACTAACATCAGAAAGAACAAGATTGCAGCCAAAAGGCAATTTCTTCCTGGAATTTATCTCCTGAAAACAAACAATTAATGGAGACCTGCTCGGATAAGTCCCAACATAAACAACGTACTTTCAATTCTGAAAGTCAGCACAATAAAATGCAGCAGTTTATCACAGAATGGCTTGGGTTGGAAGGGACCTTAAAGACCATCTAGTTTCAACCCCCCTGCTTGTTGCGTTTCATGTAGTTAGCCAAGGATTCATCAGCCTCTGTCATCTGCATGTTTAAGCTTGCTCTAAAGAATGACATTTAAGGCACGTGAGATGTGTTCTGTGCTTTTTCACCCTCCCTACTGAGGGAAGGAGATCAAATTTTTTTCACACTAGTTTTAATTTTTGTTTCTTTAGATTTGCTGCTCTGCAATTATCTTCTATTACTCTTTTTCTCATTTAGCTGATGCAAACTCACTGACAAGGAAGCAAGCTTTCACATTTTGCTCTGAAGGCATGCTGGCTCAGCAACCTGTCTTACACTTTTAGGATCATCAACATTGAACTGAACAGGTTCATACTTCCTAAGATCTGTGGTTGCCCAAGGAAATCATCATCAAGCTAAATCAACACAATACCTAAACTCTGTTCACTAGTGTATTTTCATTCCATAGACACAAAGTTGTTTATGACCTGTTGTTCTGTAGGGAAAAAGCAGTAATCAGCAGAGCATGGAGAATGTACATACAATATCTGCCTTTTGAACTGTACATAGCTTCTGAGGCTCATGCTCAGTCCTAGGTGGAGATCAACATAGAAGCCATTAGTATCACCTTGATACAACAGGCCGCAGTCTCCCACCAGACAGAGGTGGAGATGTGTATACTTACGCTCTGCAACTGAGGCTACTTGTTTTTGTTATAAGAGGTCAGCAGCAAAAAAGCAGTTAAAAAGCTAAGAGGTGGTATGGAACAGTGGGATCACTGTCAACATCCAGGTGGTGTCTGGAAAAATCCCCAAAAGACACTGTAGAAAGAAGAGCCAAAAATTCCACTCACTGAAGTCACAGCACCAAGCAGTTCTCCTCCTGGCTTCGATGCAGCGAGAACTGGAGGATTAAGGCTTTGAAGATGATCTAAGCCACCTAGAGAAGGAAGACCACATCATGCAGTCAGCCCACGTGAGGACCAATTCCACTCTGTGCAGACATGAACTCTGGTGGACAACTGTGTTCAGACACACCAAATGTTAACCTGCTCTTTAAAAAAAGACACCTTCCTGTTCATCTAAAATGCATTCTGCTCTCTCCCATGAGCAGAAAACTGTACCAGGAACTGGTTTGTTTTCAAACATCTGAAAGAGGGAACAAAAAAGCAGATCAAGCCTTTTCTCATCCTTGTGTTGTCCAGGGCTTCTTCCAAAAACTGCATAGGCCACTCAAAGGCTACATATTTATTGGTGATTGCATAATACTAAGAAGTCATTACACTTGCATGCCTTACCCTGAGACATACTGAGCAGCCTCGACTCTTGCTAATGATCACAAACTCTATAGTGATTGGCAGATGCCCAGTATCTGTCAGGCTCAAGCTCCTATTCACGTAAGAACAATTCATTTATAAAGCATGGGGATTTTGTTTTGCAGCATAAAAGCATAGAGAGCTCCTTGTTTCCTAACCTCCAGGTGGCACTCACTCTACACCAAGTAATCCACTGAAAAGGACACTAAGTTATAGCAAGGCAGTGTTACACAATTCCTTTTTAATTTCAAGGGATATTAAATAATTCCAGATTCTTGACTCTGTTTGCTATGTGAGATTCCAGAAGGATTGTTTCCCAGAGAGTTCCCACAAACTGGAGGGTCCAGGAAGGAAGGTGGTCTAAGCAGTACATGATTTAATCCTTCTGCTTCACTTAGCACTGGCTAAGTTTCAGCTGAAACACTTCTCCCAGTTTTGGAGAAGACCTTCCATGTCTTAACCCTGAAGATGTGGGCAAGAGTCTAAGATGTAAGCAGAGTCTAGAAAAGCAATGATGGTAACTGGAGTATGGAAAGATATGGCTTATGAGGAAAGATCAAAAAGACTGTTCAATTATTACACTTTCCTTGGAAATGCAAATTATTTCATGCTGCTGCAGTTAGCCCTCCTCTGGTACCCAGCGTTACATTTCTGAAGTTAGTTTGGATCTCTCTACCATGTACAGCAATCTCCAGAAAAGACATTTTGGGGATATCCAAGGTCCTAATCAGAACTGCCTTAGCATCTGCAAGTAGAAGGCAGCAAACAGATATTCTCTAGATGGCCTTTTGATCCCTAGTTTAACAATCCTTTTTCTTTTGCCACAATTAACTTTGCCAACTAATCCTTATTTACATAAGCAGTCTCTTAGAAAGACTGGATGAGATGATAACAGCATTGAAATCCGTAAATAATTAGTGGAAATTCCATTTATTAAAGAGATTGTGTAGATATTAAACTGTGTTCTAAACTTCTTGTAAAGAGTTCTTATGATGTGTCACTTGTGCTTCAGTTTTGTAAGCTTTTTTTCCCTTTTGCTGCCAGATTTCAAACAAGAGATTATACATGTTTAGACACTTCATTTTCTGTATTTCTTTCAGTTAAAGAGCACAAGTGGGTAGCTATATTAATTTAATTCCTCAGTTAGATACACTGCTCTGGCAGACTTTTGAAGATAATTAATGGCAACTTGGTGCACAGATATTTCCAAATTCCTCCACATTTTGTGTGTTCTTGAGTTCTGCTTATAATAAAAAAGTGTGAAATATATTTTTAAACAAAACATCACATACATAAGTTCATATAAACCCATATTTCTCATACTTTTAGAATAGTCTTTGTATGTAGTTCCCAGCTGGCATCTTAACTAGAAAGTTTTGTTTTAGAAGATCAGTGACGACTGTAAATCCAAATGCGTTTCTTAGAATCACAGAATCACAGAATGGTTTGGGTTGGAAGACACCTCAAAGATCATCTAGTTCCAACCCCCCTGCCATGGGCAGGGACACCCTCCACTAGACCAGGTTGCCCAAAGCCCCATCCAGCCTGGCCTTGAACGCTTCCAGTCATGGGGCCTCCACAACCTCTCTGGGCAACCTGTTCCAGTGCCTCACCACGCCCACAGTAAAGGATTTCTTTCTAACATCTAATCTAAACCTACCCTCCTTCAGCTTAAGGCCATTACTCCTTGTCCTATCACTCCATGACCTTGTAAACAATCCCTCTCCAGCTTTCCTGTAGGCCCCTTCAGGTCCTGGAAGGCTGCTATAAGTTCTCCCCAGAGCCTTCTTTTCTCCAGGCTGAACAACCCCAACTCTCTCAGCCTGCCCTCAAAAGAGAGGTGCTCCAGCCCTCTGATCAGCTTTGTGAGTCCTCTGGACTCTTTCCAACAGCTCCAGGTCTATCTTGTAGTGAGGCCCCCAGAGCTGGACGCAGTACTCCAGGTGGGGTCTTACAAGAGCAGAGCAGAGTGGCAGAATCCCCTCCCTCGACCTGCTGGTCACACTTCTGTTGATGCAGCCCAGGACACAGGTGGCTTTCTTGGCTGCAAAAAAATGTTTCTTGACCTTTAAATTACTCTGAGTAAACAAAATAACTGAATGTTTTTTCCTACAGAGAAGGTCTCATCATGCTGTGAAAACTATTGCATAAACAGTAAGATTCCTAGAATAGGGAAGGGAGAGTGTAATTATGTATGAACATTAGATAGACAACAATGCCATTCCTGGCATCCTGTATTTGTATGGATTACGTACATACACACATACATTGTTTGCTTTCTATAAAGAACACTCTATAGAACAAAATTTCTGAATTTAAGTTCACCTTAAAGCAGACAATAGTTTTCTGAAGTGAGGTATTTTTTGGTTTGTTCATTTTAGAAATCAGTAATTTGTTGGGGCCTCAAGCTGCTTTTCCTAAATCCTGCCCAGACAGAAGCCAGTCAACCTTTCCTAGAGCAAGACGACTTGCTACTCTGAATCCATGTCAGGTATGCTTTTCCCCTTTCAGAAAACTTCATGTTTGCTTGGATGAACTCCTTGAAACACAGATGCTTCTCCAAGAAACTCAGAAGTTCTGCCAAAGGCTGAAGAGGCACTTGCAGAGTTCTGGCAATCACAGCCCTGCCCACAGCCCTCTTCTGTCAGAGCGAGCGCACAGATGCCAGAGACTGACTTCAGATTGTAACCTTCTCAAAGCCTCTCTCAGAAGCTGTATGTATCCACAAACCACCAGTACTTAGAAATGGAATTTTCAAGTATCTGGGATTACAGCCTCACCTCAGCATAAGACCTTTATGCCATGTGGATGTAGCAAAACCACCACAAATATCTAACTGCCTCTTAACCCAGGGAATGCCAAGAGGAAAGCCTCAGTTGGCATATACTGATCAATAAATTGCATTAAGAAGTAATCTGCAAATATACAGGCACAATACCTATAAAAATTATGAGATTGGGTTTCACTGTATGCCTTTGACCTCATCACTTCAAACTCTGTGTCTATTTTGCCCATTTACTAATGACCAATTATCATCACTAGATATATTTTATGTAATCTATGAATTAGCAAATGTATTGATGCACTAACTTATTTTAACTACAGGTATTGCTGCAAAAGAGAAACAAACCAAACCAATGATGTAGCGTAGAACTATCTGCAACTAACATAATCCTTATCAGCAGTTATACGATTATCTGTCTTAAAAGCCAAATAGACTGAAAACACAATGTTTATATAAACTCTTCTCTAGCAATACTTAATAGAGTGCTGACACATTGCTAGCACTGTGTTATCACAGGGCTACTCAATTGCTTTTCACTGAAAAACATAGAAGTCATGGGGTGAAAACAGCGCATAGAAGCGTTTCAAATCTGGTGAGCTTCTTTGCTGGAACTAGCATGATTGTAGCTGCTCCTCAGTGCTGGCAGATCCATCTGCACACTCTGGGAGAATCATAAAACCTCTAGCAAGAACGCAGGAGGCATCACACACCAGGACCTTAGCAAGGGCTGCCATAACTCACACTCTCAACTCTTACTGGGGACTCTTTATTTGACTGATTCAGATGTAAGCATGGATCTAGCACGATGCCAGTTCCAGACCCAAATGCTACAGCTCAACCCCCTCTCTGGGCTACAAGCTCAATGCACATTTTCTACATAAAAGGGACAATTCTAAATTTAATATGAAAATCAATTTAAGGAGTCCCATGACAAACCAGTTAATGTATTTTCCTTCTCTTTTGCTCCTCCCAGCTCCTTGGCTTTGTTAGGTTTTGAGCTAGGTTTCTGAGTCTGTGTTTGGTATTCTAGGCTCTTCCAGTACTACTTTTTAGCTAACCATATTGTTTTAAATAACATGCCATTACCCAAAATGGCCTTCAGGCCTTCAGTTAACTGAATAAACCTTTTCACAGAGCAAACACTGAGTCAACAGGGTTTGGGGTTTTTTGCTTACAGTTCCATTCAATTTGTGATGCCTCTGTTCAGCCTAACATCAAGAAGCCTTATATAAACACAGCCATGTTTTCAGTTTGCCACAAATATATATAACACACTGCACACAAAACCAATGAACTACATGCAGCCTACAATGTCTCTTTTATACTCCTATCACGCACACTGGTACAACATAACCTCAAACATGAAGTACACAGGGATCCACTGTACTACAAGTAAGAGGAGGTTCTTCAAATCAGAGTTGAAACACTGTCACTCCATCACCGAGGAGTCTCTCAGCCCAGAGATAACCTCCTTCCTGATGGTGAGCTTTTGTGACAACTCTGCATCAGTCTCACTACTCAAGCTAATAGTAGAACTCCCAGTCCTTGGGCACTACAAAAGTGTTCAGCAAATACAACCACATTGGAAGAGCAACTAGAATCACAGTTGTACTTTTTAAAAAAAAAAAAAAATCTTGATCATTTTTACTTTGTTTTTACCTTGATGCCTCCAGTGGCAAAATGGGGCCTCATATACAGCTTGCATAAGGAATAAAATACATGAAATCACAGTTATGTTGGCCAGAAGGGACCTCTGGAGGCCTCTAGGCCAATCCCGTGCTCAAAGCAAGGCCAATGTTGATGTTACATCAGGTTACTCAGGACCTGGTCCTGCTGAGTTGTGAAAATCTCCAAAGATGGAGATTCCAGAGCTTCCTGGCTTTTCCTGGAAACTGAGGTTAGGTTGACCAGTCTGTCATGCTCTGGATCCTCCTTCCCAGAAGAAACGACATTTATCTGTTTTCCAATCATCTGAAAATCTCCTCTGATAACCACAACCTGCCAAAGATGAAAAACAGTCAGTGGCCTTGCAATAATGTTGACCAGCTCCTTCAGCACTCTCACATGCATCTCATCTGGTCCACGAAGTCTTTGTCCAGTTTGCCTCTGCAGTCCCCAAATCTGTCTTCCTCTATCATGGTTAGTTTTCCACTCTGTGCCACTAGGCTCAGGGAACAGAGAGGCCTGTGAGCAGACCTTGCTAGTAAGAACTGAAACAAAAAAGTCACTGACCACCTTGGCTTTTTCCACAGCATTAGGTAGGTCCCCTAACCTGTTAAACAGCATGCCCATATCTTCCATCACCTTTCTTTGTTGTCAAAGTAACTACAAAAGCTTTTCTTGGTGTTGTTCACATCCTTTGCCAATTTCAACTCCAGCTGAGCTTTGGTTTCTGAACTCCATCCCCTCGTGCCTGGGCAACACTTTTGTATTGCCTGGGTAGCCCATGCCTGCTTCCATCTTCCAATCCCTCCTGTTTGGTGTTTGAGTTCAGACAAGCCCTGCCCATTCAGCCAAGCTGGTCCTCTGCCATGCCTGCTCGAATTTCAGCTGGTTTTGTGCTATGAGCATGTTGACTTTGAATATCCATGCACCCTTCCAGTCTCCATGGTGGAAACCCCCATGGCAGTTTCCTTAGAGATCCTGACAGACCAGTTTCCTGAACAAGCCAAAGTCTGTTCTTCTCAAGCCCGGAGTCTTTATTCTAATATTTGCATTCCTTACTTCTCTCGGGATTTTAATTCCTGGAGTCACAGCTGCCAAGGCTGCCCTTGACCTGTACATTGCCTACTACTTCCTTCTTGTTTCTGAGTAACAAATCCAGCATCTGGGTCAAAAAAATGTACTTGATGCCCCACAAAAATTGGCTGGACTGCTTTTACCCAGCCAAGTGGCTCTTCCAGACGTCAGAGTGATTTTACATCCTAAAAAGAAACCTGGACCTACAATCGTGAGCTTTCTTCTAGTTATTTAAGGCTGCACCTGCTGCTGCTTCTTCCTGATAAAGGTTTATAGCAGATGCCCACACAATGTTCCCTATGCTGGTCTCCCCACCAATCTCGACCCATCAGATCTCAGTTGGCTCGTTGCTCACTCCAAAGCAGAGGAAAGCTCCATGCAGACTCTCTTTGTGTAGAACACAACTTCCACTCATTATCCAATTATTATTTTATTATGATGCTTACTTTTCTAAAAGAGCACACTTTTCATCACAGCACACATCATGAGCTATGCCACCCTGTGTCTGTGATCCCAAAGACGTCACACCTCTGGAACCGTGCTGACATGTCCAATTACTCCCGTTTCTTTCCCAGGCAGTGTGCGCATTCACAGTGTCACACTCCCTTCTCAGGGCAAGAGCAGCAAGCCTCCTGCAGCCTGCTGTGCCCTGGCCAACTCTGTCCACCCCCAGCCTTCCTCCACACATTTCTTTGGGGTTTTCTCCATCCTCACGGGTTCCGCAGTTGTGGAACCTCCTTTATATTAACCTGGAGCTTAAACCACCAATTATCTATAAAATGAACTATTCCCTGTTAGCATGGTAGCCTGTGGAAGTAACAAGCAAGAGAGCACTCTCTACATTCCTTGCAAAACCACAAAATTCAAGGCATTATTTTGCTTAAGAACTCAACTACGATAAGACAACATCATTATTACAAAAAAAATATTCTGGTTTGGCTTTTTGTCTTTGGTTATTACAGCAAGATTATTTTCCTTCTCTATTTTTTTTTCAATAGGAATCAGCATTTGCATTCCTATTTGAGGTGAAACAGTGATAAGCCACTGCCCATCTGCTGTGAAACAGGCAATCTGCACAATAGATTTGAATGTAATTAATTTATTCACTGAACTGTAATTTAAAGTGGTTCTGCATTCTGCTGCACCTTACCATGTAAGAGTCTGAAATTGCATATTAAAAACCAACAAAACCCCAAACAAACAAAAAACTAGGAATAATTTCTTATACTTTTCTTAATTTTTCTTGTGCTGTCCAGCACTGTGACGTCTGCTCTTGCCCTAAGCTGCTACTTAAGTGGCCTGTAAACAGACATACTGCAATATCATTACTTAGACAGGACAAGGCAAGGGCAGTAAATCATTTTGCTTAACTGACTGCTTGCAATGCAAAACAGGAGGTATTTTTTAAACAGCTGAAATGCTGACTGAAGGTAAACATTTCATGTCTTTTTAAAATATAAAAATAGTTGAATAAAAATATGCTCATGGACTTCCGTAATAGTTTGAAGTCACTTCAGCTTCTTGATTATTCCAGTAGGATACAGGGCAGTGTGTATTATTCATATTTTTACAGCATTTTGTTGGATCAGCATCCACATAGTTACAAGATATAATGAAGATATAATGCAGATATAATGCAGATATAAGACTTCTATCTTAAATAAATCAGCATTATTCTCAGATTATCTGAAATGACAAACACATCTACACATCAGATCTAATTTTAAATGAGGTAACTTCATCTTGTGTGATGGTTTACTCAACTCTTTTTCAAGCATGCAATACTCCCAGAAGGCTGAGAACTCAGTTTATCAAGAAAATGTTGGAACAGTTATTATTTTAAGCTAACTTCAAGTTTTCCTTTCTTCTTTTAGAGGTTATTGTCTCTGAAAAGCTCGGTTTGTTTAAATTATATTAACAGAATCACAGTTTTTTAATCAGAATTCTGTACTGGGGGGCATTTTGTCAATTAGAGTTTTGAGATTTTATGTACTTATGTACTTTTTTTAGATGACTGAATTACACAGAGGGCAACGTAAGTTACAAATTAAGCATTAGTAATATTATTGTTTTAAAATACCACTAAAGGCATGTGGAATGAACGAGATAAACCTGTTTGTCAAAACATATTATCAAAACAACAGAAAACTTGCAAGAGATGCAAAACTAAATCATGTAAGCACTATTAGTCATACAGCAATACCACCTCAGTAAGAATGAAAAAAGAAGAGATTTTATGCCTGTGTATAACCCCTAATGTTAAAGTAATTATGCTGTAAGTAAAAAAAAAAAAAAAAATCAGCATTAAGGGCATGGATTTGACATCCTGAGCAGTCCTGGCCATATGCAGACACAGAAGAGCCAAGATTCTGTATGCGTGTGATCAGTACAAATGCATACTCCTTGGATAACTGGTCTTATTTAGTTCTGACAAGCTGGTAAGTACAAAACCTTTAAAAACTGCACATTACTATTTTTGTGTATAACTGTGTATGGTGGGTAGGTGTATGTTCCGGGGAAGTTGCTTCACCTCCGATAATCTCACAAGTCCAACATTCAGGAATTTTTAATTTTGCTGTACTTCCCGAGTAACAAAAAGTGCAGCTGCCAAAACGGCACCATCCCTACTGCAGGAATTAGCACCATGCCGATCCAGGCGCCATGACCTGAAAAACACAGGAGCCAAAGCACTGGAGACTCCACTTTGGGGCAGAAAACTCAAATCCAGCCTACTGCTCCAAACCAAGAGCTGATCTACACTACGAGGTGAACACGACCCATGGCTAACCCTTTACACCAACACAGCATCTCATGATCACTGCTGTGATTTCTTTAAGTCATTTCAGGACCAAATCTGTCAACCTGGAGCTTCACGTTTCTCTGCCCTACCCGAAGGAGCGTTAGCTGTGGGGAAGCCTCAACCAGCGGCACGGACACGACCCAGGAGACCCGGGGGCCCGCCGCGCCGCTCCCCTGCTCAGGGCGGCGTTCCGCAACACGCCAGCATGGGCACTAAGGAGTGACCGGCCCCTTTCTCCCCCCCGAGGAAGCCGCACCGGCCCGCCCGGGGTTGCCAAGCCGCCTGGCAGCGCGCTCAGGCCCGGCGAAGCCCGAGGCTGATGCGGATGGTGGATGACGGCTGCCGGGCCCGGCTCTCCTCTCACAGGCCGGGCGGCTCCACGCCCCACGCCCCGGGCAGCTCGGGCGCCATAAGCGCTCCGTGACGGCTGCCTGTTCGCCAGCGGGGCCGAGCAGGGCCGGCCGGGCGGGCTCCCCGCCCCATCGCGGGTTCCCCATTCCGGGTTGCCGGGGGTGCGCAGCGCAGCAGGATGGCACCCACGCTGCTGGAGCTGGCCCACTGGAGCACCTGGGCGGTGTGCGCGGTGATCAAGCTGCCGCAGCTGGCAGCGGTGGTGAGGGCCAGGTCCGCGCGGGGAGTCAGCGTGGGCAGCCTGCTGCTGGAGCTGGCCGGGTAAGGCGGCGGCCGGGGGAGGGGGACGGGACACGACACACGGGGACAACATGGCGCTCCCCCCCCCCGCTCCGGCGGCGGCGCGGAGGCTGCGCGCGCAGCTCG
>VXBL01002619.1:427448-485597 GCA_013400195.1 Aramus guarauna
GGCTGCGCGCGCAGCTCGGGGGCGCGCGGCGGGAGCAGCCGTTGGGGTGCGGCGGCAGCGCGTCCCCTCAGAAGGGCTTCCCTCGGCTGCGGGGAGGGGCGGTTTGCTGCGTTAATTAATAATGAAGTTCCTTCCTTCATAGCTCTGTTCACAAGTGAGACTGTGCTGAGTGGCTGTTTGAAGGCGGCGGCGGGCAGTCCTGGCTCTGTTCGGTTTTAAAACCACTCCTTTTTGTAACACGGTTAGCCTCCGCTGAGCCTGCTAAGTCTTCGTATGCCTGTCACGTGCAGGTGCCTCATCCTGCCTTCACTGGGCGTACAAACTCTTCGGAGCAGAAACTTCCTATTTTAAAGTATTTCCGCACTGTTGGTTTGGTTAAGGGGAAATGCGTCTTTTTTTAACTTGCCCAAAAACAACTCAGGCCATCCATGTAGCTGGAGACAACACCTGTTATGGGTTTAAGCCACATATTTAGTTTATTAAATGGTCCGTGTGCCTGTTGGGCAGGTAATTGTACCGGTTAGACAGGCTTCTCTCACCCAAATAAGTAAAACATAATCATTCTTTAAGAAAATTACAAACCTTGTCAAACTCCAAAGATGTGTCAGTCTGTAATAAGCTTACATGGGCTAGACTTACTGAATCTTGCTTAAAGATGATTGTATGGAATGGAAAACAAATACAGAAACCCTGTGCACATACGTGTAAATGTGGGTACAAGCCTGTGAGAAAAAAAACCTCAAAGAACCTTGTATTTCCCGAACTCAGGGATGGAGTTGCCAGAACATCCAGCGGGATGGCTGCCAGTTCTCCGTACCAAGCTAAAAAAGGGCTTTTTATTCAGAAAAATCACCTCACAAAACTGGCATGTCATTTTTGAACATGCCTGCGCCTCATCTGCAGTGAGGGGCACAGCTGCTGACCCTGGTTGGGCACTGTGGAGGCTTAGGTGTGCAGACACCTTTCTGTACAGAATCACCCTGGTCTGCGCTGTGGCCGTTTGCTGCACACGTTTCTTCATGGCATCGAACCCCTGTTGTTTATCCTTAATACACCTCAGTGACCTAAAGCCTAGTTCCAGCAGAGAGAACTTACCCCACACCAAAAAGCAGTGGTAGCATTTTAAAATAATTCATGTGTGTTGATGTGCATTAAACAGATTTTGTAAGTAGTGTTTCAGATGAGCATGGAGAGGCCATAAATGTCTTCTCAGCACCTGCGTGTTAACCACGCTACCCACACTGCTGCAGGTTCTGCGCCTGCTCTGGGCAAGACTATTTTGTAAGAGTTGCAACGAGGGTTTTTTGAAACATTTATTGAGACTGATTGTTTATTTAGTAGACTATTTATTCTGCAGCCTTTAAAGACTTTGAGTCCAGCTGCAGAGAGCTTTGGGGCTACTGGTGCAAACTGGGATGGTTCCGCAGAGTCAAAATGCAGTGACCTGGCAGAGGAGTGATACAGAAGCATGGTGCTGGTGCCAAGGAGTGTAATTTGACCCTACAAGAAATAAGACTTCCAGAAAGTTCAGATATTTAAATTCTGAATACTGTAAAAGCCAGTTTCTTACAAGGCAGGCAGTTCCTTATGCCATCTTTCTATGCTGGAAATCATCAATTTTCCTATCATAAAACTATGCCCTAAGAGTCCTTTCCATTTTCTCTGCAGCCTTGAAGTTTCTAACCCCATGGACTTGCATGAAAGTTGAAGAAAGTTAAGAAAACATGATAAAAGCTCAGTTCCTTTTAGATACTATATTGAGGAACGGCAGGAAGGAGAATTCCCATTGTTTGGTGCACTTAACAACAGACTCTCAGTGTGACCAAAGCAGCTACACTGGGCAATCTTATAACAGCATAGTCTAGACAGCTTAGAAGGAGTTTTCCACTCCTGTAAAACTTGCTTAGTGTACAGATTGAACTACAGACATAAAGAAATCAGAGTTATTCTAGAGGTGCCAAGGCAATTGCAAAGAGAAGGTATCATCTAAGTCTGGAAGTCTTTCTTTCTCATTAGTTGAAATTAATAAAATTATGCCTTACACACTGTGACACAAAGACCTTGACAAGAAGTGTGGGCAGTTCTCTGCGTCTTATTCTATTTGAGGGTAACAGAAATAGACCACGGAATCATCAGGCTTGCACTTTGTCTCCATATTTGTTTGATCAGTTTGACAGCAGGAGCTACATCTGCCTGGAGCCTTTTGGCACAATCAAAACAGTAAAGACGAAGTTGTGAAGGAGCTGAGCTGTCCTGTCCCTTCATGCAGTCACGCTCTTTTGTGTCTTTCTGTTCAGCTTCCTTGTGTTTCTGAGGTACCAGATGTATTATGGTTACCCTCTGCAGACATACCTGGAATATCCCATCATCATTGCCCAAGGTAATTTTTTAAGCCATGTTTTGGAAATAAAACAGGGCTCCTTCAGCACTCCAAGACTCTGCATGTAGTACTCCACTGCAGTGATGTGAATCCATTGACCAATTCTAGCTGGAGTTGGGGGGAAGAGGGAGTGAACATCTCAGATGTAATTGAATTCTTATAAATTTTATGGAAATAGATTGTCAGCTAGAGGAGAAAGATCTAGTTAATACACAGTGGAGTTGCAGTGTAAGCTCATGCTTTATCCAGTGACTCCACGTGGGAGATAAACCTTATAAACACTCCAGACTCTAAGAAAAGCTTCATTTTGGAGCTTGCAGTGTTTTGGACATCAATCGAATTTGAGAGACAAAACATGTAAGAAATGAGTTTCCATAGACATGGTGCCCAGTGGAGCTGTCTAGGAGTGCATTTTGGCCCCTTCTCTGATGAACAATCTTTAATTTATTTCAGATGTCATTCTCCTTTTGTTTATTCTGCGTTTCAGTGGAAACACAAAACGAGCGTTCTTCTATGCAGTCACGTATCCTTTGAAATCTGGACATTTTGGCTTACGTAGCTTGTTTGGTAGTTCTTCGCATAGCAGCTATGTAGTCATTTGTTTTGTGCTACCGTTGTAAATAATTTTCACCCACCCCTCAGCATGCATTCCACATTCACATGCTGACTTCTGGGATCACAGTAAAATCTCTACAAGAAGTAAGCTTTATATGTAGCTTTGCTTTAGAAGGCCCACAACTGATAAAGAGCAAGACCAATTTTTAATTTACATCTGCTAGAAATGCAGGTTAGAAATGATTAATCTTTTTTCTTTGATTCCTACCCACGCAGACTGTACTTGCTATGATGAACACAGCAGTGTATTTTAAAAAAAAAAATAAAAAAAATTTGGGCTTAAATCTTAAGACGTGTGCTTTGGAGCAGCTCTTGAGAAACTCCAGGCACTGTTCAGCCAAAGACAGTGTGAAAAATAGGAACACTTAGTGTTTCAACTGGTGGTTAATATATTTTATCTAGATTGCATAGTCTGTTATAAGGTTTCAATAATACTGTTTCCAGATTTTTTTTTTTTAATCTAATTCCCCAGGCAGTTGCAGGAGCGGCACTATCCTAGAATTTTCAGTGCTATGAAACTTAACATAATGTAAGATTTTGGGGGGGCTGGTACATGCTAACACTGCGGAAGTGGATAATAGACCTGGCCATGGTAAGTGCTGCACGATTGTTTGAAATTAGGTCCACATATGAAATAACGTTTTTTTCTGGACATCCTGATCAGTGAAATCTGTCCTTATATTTGTCCTTGGAGAAATTAATCATTTGGGTTAGCTTTCAGAACAACCCTAGTTTTCAAATACAGCTGTTTCACTTCAGTGTGTAGCTGGAAAATATCGCACTGGCAATAGAGACTCTATGGAAACAAAAAAGTTCTGAGGTAAAATTGTTAATTGCAGTCCCTTAATTAAAACTAGCAAAGGTTTAAGATGTTGAAAAAAGATTGCCTCTTTAGTCCTAATGTCATAATCCCCATTAATAATCCTTTAACATGAGAGGAAAACAACAGAGCATCAGTTAAAGCATTTGAAATAGGGAATCAGATATTTCGTAAGATCTTTTTTCCCTTTAGTCCTAGAATTTTGCAAGAAAAATATCATCTGATAATGCCCTACATAGGTTAAAGATGGTATTTGCCCTTTTTATCAGAAGAAAGTTAAAATTTAATTGAGATGAACTGGAGTTCCTAATGCAAAAAGATGATATGCATGGGGATAAAGCTTCTAAGCCTAATAGCGATCCTCACTCGCAAGGGAAATACGAACATGCCACAGAGACCCATGTGGAGGTCCCCTCTACCCGCTGCCTTTGCAAAATCCCCCGTAAAAGGATGACAGGGTGAAAAGTCTATTCCCTTCATTACTTTTTCCCACCAATTGGACTCATTTTCCACACATTCTTGTGAGTTTTCTCATTCTTTTATGGTTTTGTTTGCCAGACATAATGGTAACAGATGGTCTGAATCAACCTTGCTGTTTAGACTAGATCAGTCTCATTTTAGCTAACTTTCATGAACAGTTTTATGTAGCAGGTTGAGAGGCTTTTTTATTTCTTTGCTTCTTATTGTATTAGCCTCTACCAAGCATTTGCCAACAGCAGTAGCAATTGTGCTGAGTTTCTTCCTGGGCAGTACCTCTGAAATCGGTTCCTTGCTTCTAGCAGCTTTAAGTTTTTGCTTCACAGTTCCTTAGTAAGAAGCTGAAACGCTTGGGTTGTAAAATCCTGGAAAAGTATAGGGCTTTTTTTAATTCTAAATGCGAAAGCTAGTCCTGGTTTTTAGTAAGTTACATACAAACAGCTATAAACTAAATGCTTGGATAATGTAATGGCAGAGATTCTGGTTTGTGGTTTTTTTACCTGCTTTTCAGAATTTATGCACCCTCATCAGTGCAGCCAGTAAGCTGGCTCAGCTGCGGTGTCTCTGGCAGACAAAAGATTCTGGACAAGTGAGCGCCTTGACCTGGAGTATGTCTGCATATACCTGTGCAAGTAAGCTATGGGCAACTTGGTGCGAAGCACTGAGGTTTCATTTTTTAAAACCGTATCTCCTCCTTATGCCTCTTTCAACAGATCTTTACTCAGTTGTAGCAGGTAAAAATCTTCCCTAATGTTGTTTCCCTTAGCGTTGACTTCTGAGACTCAGATACCACATAGTCTCTTGAAATCAAGTTTTATCATTGACACCAGCTCAATCACAATGATACTGACTTAGAAAACATGCAAATATGGTAGAAAGAACCTGATACAGTTCAAATAACTGAAAGTGTCTTTATGAAGAAAAGATTACAGTGTTATAGGATGTAATAAAATTGCTAGTGATCCAGCATGAAGAGGTGCTAAATTTTGTAGTTAGACAGACAATGCTAATTGTGAAAAGTAATTTACAAATAAATACACACTTAATGATAAATACCTTTAACTCTATGACTATATGTGAATACATTACTCAACAGAGGAGAATTTAGGAAGGTACCAAGAACAGTGATTTGTGCAGTTCATGTGTTATTTACTTAGTGGTCTGCATGAATAGTTCTGCAGCTATTTGTCAGAAGGGCCTTTGTCATTCATATTCACAAAACTTGTTTAAAATATTCTTACTATAAAACATAGTGCTGCTGGATCTATTTCCCTGTGAAACAGCTGTTTTCATGTCAATGAATGTTCACTGAACAATGGCAATAAGCTTTTTAAATGGTTTTAGTCTGCTGCAAATGAGAAATAATGAACGTTTAGATTTGTTGTGGGAAGGAAAGCTGAATTCCTGGTGTTTGCAGAAGCCTGCAAGCATGCGTGTGAACATTTACAGTGGTTCAGCCATGCTAACTAACTCGGTTGTGGGTGTAGCTCAGTATCAACTACCAAAGGAGGGGGGCTGAACAGAAAAAGAAGCAGCGAACTCTGACCACATCCAGTCTAGTGAAATAGATAGATACAGATACAAACATTTTAATTCTATCAGTGGTTTTCTCATTAAAAAGGACCCCTAATACAGTGTCACTCAGCTTTGAGAGCTTGATCTCTGAAGCTGAAATAGTGACGAGTGGATGTACTAAAGGTGGAAATGTCTATACCATGTGTATTTTCATGCAAGATTATCCTCTATTGAAAAATAGATATTTCAGCATTTTTTGAAGGTATAAACTTGTTGTACCTAGTCCACTAATCAGAATCCATTCAATTTACAGCAAGAATACTTACAACTGTAATGACTACGAATGATCTTGCAGGTGAGTAAAGTATGGAACTGCCTTTCCAAGATAACAGCTGCCTGCCATCATTGTTTTTAGCTGTTTTGTAAAAGCAGTTATTTGGTCTCAGAAGAAGAAACCATGAATCTGGTGGTTTAGTATGGTGAGGGAAGGAGTTACTGCTAAAAAAGTGGCACAGGAATACAAATCAAATACCTGGAGAAAATAAAAAAACCTGCTTATGCTTATCATGTGGTGGCAAGTGGTCCAAAAGCCATTATTCTTTTTCCAAGGGCAAAAGCACTTCATAATTAACTTAATTATGAAAATAGCAGAATAAAGCATTAAAAATCTTTAATATTTAAATACATAACTAAATTTAGTAAAATACAACTTAATAAATCTGTAATAATTGAGTGGTAGCTTTTCACATATTAAGTGTTTCCTTTTCTTATTGTGGGGTTTGTGCATTCAAAAATTCTTCAAGAAAACGATTTCAAATTCTGCTTAGTATATGAGTAGTTTTAGGCACAATATTCAGAAAGTTTATGGCAGACTGCAAATGAAATGGTAGGCTGGTAAGAAACTCACAAAAAATGGCTTAAAATAGATAACTTGCAGCTGATTTCACTGGAAAGCAAATTTATTTAACTGTAAATTTATTTAACAGTAAATTTATTTAACAGCTTACCATCCTGACAAAACGGAAAGAGCTAAGGAGTGCAGCAGATTTTTCAATAAATGGTTCAAAATCAAGACTTGGTAGATGTAAGAACAGTAACAAAATCACATTATTTACTTTATTTTGTGGATCCTTGTTCTAGTTCAAAACTGGTATTTCATCAGAAACATCACTTGAATGGATTTATTTATTTTTAAGCAGTCCTCTGGAGCACAATAAGGCTCTGGTTTTCCAAGCAGTTCAAGTGGCTCTTTCACTGGAAAAGGAAGTCCCCTTTTCAGTCATGCATTTTCACTCCTGTGCTTGCTGCTTTCTCTCTCTTTGCCAGAGTAAGAGCTTGTGGGGCCGTGCAGTTAACTGGAACACCAAAAAAAATAACATAATGCACGTGCAGAAATTTACTCCAGGTCAGTTACCAAGTCTAATTCACCCACAGCTACACACTTACACTGATTAGAAGCGAGAGAGGTATATTGAAGGGAAGAAGGAAGAAAAACACCATGACAGTGAAAAGCTGGCTCTTGGAAGTAAAACTGGCTCTGGTTAAAGCTGCTTTTTAAAACATAGCACAGTACACTTTGGAACATGGAAGAGATGGCAGCAACCGCTGATACAGTGTTATTCCCATGGAAAACATTCCAGTTAACTTACAGCACTGAACACTTCGGCATGTTCATCTTGGTTTCATGCACCTGTCAGGTATCGTGTATTTCTGAAACAAACTTGTGTACATTTCTGTGAATATTCCATTTACTGCATGGATGTTAGATATACCTATACTTCAAATTGTGGTTTCACAGGTAGAGATACTGTGCTTATTTTGGTTTAAAAAAAATCTGAAAGCTAATCAAGATTCTGAAAACTACTTTTTTTCTCTGTTGTCAGATTTAAAATCTGACAGATACATGCAGTTCCTGTCTCCCTGAAGTCTAAACTTAACAGATGGCAGTAGAGAATAGTCCCTTTATTGTAAGCCACACACACAACTGTAAAAGGACACGTGAGCTGTGGCTCCGAGTTTAATTTTAGGTGTAAATATAAGTTTCTATGAAGCTACTCAAACTTGTACTATTCTCTTGGTTTTGTCACAAAAGAATTAAAGGTACTGTGTAATATTTTCAGATATCACTCGCAAGTGCTAAATGCTGCTATATTTACTTTGAGAATTTCTGGGTTCCCAAACGTGATAATTTAAACTAATTGACTGAAAAGAGCTGCAGAATGGGAACCAGCCTATTTGCACACCAGTGAGGGTTTACAAAACAACACGTTTTCTGAAAGTGACAGCAGTTGATTTTTTTTTTTATTTATGCTTACAACATTTTTTTTTTTTCCTTTTTAGTTCTCATCCGTTTCATAACCATGCTCATTCTCAATATTTGGGTCACAGCCACAGTCCTGCACTACAGGAAAACTAAAAAGACCGATTAGAAGACACTCCTCAGCACACACCACAGTAACCAGCAAAAAAACCAGACACAACTAAGCTTAAACAACAGACCAAATGTTGAGGAAGCGCTCTCTCTCTTAAGCCTAGTATTTATCCCTAAGCATACTTAGTACAGTCATACTAATTTTTTCTCACAAATAATTCTGATAAGATACTTCATTTAAGCAGCATATTTTTACTGGCCATTTAAGACAAGTTTCACTGATCTCACATTTTCTCTGGCTTTTTTTTTACCAAATGAAAAAAGTGTTTTCTATTTAGATGTTTATATATTCTCCTATCACTTCAGTACTTTCTGGTTACATGTAAGCAATTTTCTTCAATTATACAAGAGCAATTTTGCACCAACATATCAACTCATCTTTCTGCGTCTGCTGCAAGTTTGAAAAACAACAGATGTTTGTCGTTTTCTTGCAAGCAACTCAATTAGTTCGACATGAACTATGTGTATTTTAGGATGAAGAAAATCTGAGTCAAGACCCAATCCAAAATAAAGTTCGAAGTCACAAATCCAGTTGGGATTGTAGCACTTACATGCAACACTGAAACAGTACAATTTATGCAACTGATACAGGATACCCATGGTCACTTTCTTCAATACACCTTGTTTTTATTAGGATAAGAGCAAAAACTCAACTAGGAATTCTTCTTTTTCAACCTGAGCTCTCATTCACTGAACATACTCTTTTGGCAGCAGCAGAGAGTAGAGTGTACAGAAATGAATGAAACTTTGACCAACAGATTTGGTCAACATAAAGACTTCAGTTTTTACTTGGGAGATGCTAACCAGTCTGTAGGAAGTTTATTAAAAAAGGGAAGAATATATTCTTGAGAACTATGAATGGGGCATTTTGCTTTTGGAAGTAATGCCTTTCCAAGCAAAAGTTACAGAAATAATCATACCGCTTGCCTTCATTTCTCATTACGTTGTTTCAGAAGAGCTCTTACAGTATGAGTGTTGATTGGCTTGTTAAAACCAAGGTGCCCTTGGTCCTGACGCCCTTGAAAGCTGCGGGAAGCCTGCTTTGACTGATCTGGAGGCAGGTTTTCCTCGTAACACGCTAAATCATTGGACTCTTGTGGAAGAGCGGGATCTGCAAAAGCAGACGTCTCCGCCAGCATCCCCTCAGCAATCAGACTGATTCACTGTCAGAAAACGTAGCTGCTGCGTAAACTCTGGGTTTAGAGGGGAAGGGGAGGGAAGAGGTATGTCTGTGGACATACGGTTTCAGGTATCTCACACTGCTGAGAGCAACTTCAAAGATGAGGATTTTTTACTGCTCCAATGAAACATATAGATGTTTCTGAGTTGGTTGAGAGAGTAACGGTAAACATCCTGTTACTGGTTTTACTAAAGCTGTGTAAAATATCTGGTCTAAATGGTGGCAAGTGGTGTGTGATACATTTTCCAGATCATATTAATAAATGCTATCCTTCATGAGTGTTTAATGTCATTCTTACATTTCATTTTCTATTGTTTCCATCTATGCAGAGAAAATGAAATACTAATTACAGGTCAGTAATGGGCAGGTTTCACCTTAATATTTGAAGCATCAGGCTGTATATTAACCTGAAACTTGCTAAAGAGCTCCAGCATCCCAAATGAAAAACATCACACTTACTTCTCATTTTTTTAAATTAAAGCCTTTTCTTAATAGAGAAAGATTTGTGTAGAGTCGAAACCCTGGCTGTTGTTGATATCTTTCATACTCCTGAGTGATGCTGTAGCAAAATGAAGACACTCCATTGTCGGTGTGAGGGTCAGCACTTCAAGTTGGTTTTTTTTCCGTCATAAACTGCTGACAATGCATTTAAGCAAAGTCCTTTACAGGTTACTTAACA
The DNA here is from genome assembly GCA_013400195.1 of Aramus guarauna. Taxonomy (NCBI): domain Eukaryota; kingdom Metazoa; phylum Chordata; class Aves; order Gruiformes; family Aramidae; genus Aramus; species Aramus guarauna. The sequence continues at coordinate 437,546 of VXBL01002619.1, forward strand.
TACTTAGAATAAATTGTCTTAGAAACCTGCAGAAAAAAAAGAGACTAAGGAATAGAAACAAAGCTGGACAATTCACAAGCTTAAGGTAATGTTGTGGACTTGGAAAGCCGGACCATGAGTTCTCATTCAAGCTGCCAGAGATACAGAACAAATCAGAAGGGAGCAGTAAATAGTTTTACACGCTTCCTCCCCTCACCCCCCAGAGAATACTTCATTTCACTTTTGTCAGGTAGAAGCATGGGCAAGCCCCATGAAAACGCAGAGCCAGTGGTTTTCCGGTATGTAAACCGTAATCCTGAGTAGCTGGATTAAAGGCAATAGCTTTAGACAAGATACGTGGGGAGGATCAATCTCGTTAAATGTGTCATTCAACACCAGCAGGGTGGACGCGAGCACGTTGTTTGCTGCACGCTGCAGCAGCGGGCCCCGGGCGGGCAGGGAAAGCACCTTGGATTTGTTGTGGTGCGTACTTGTATCCCCAGGGCTGGAAGCAATCCATCTCCAGTCACAGGGCCTCTAGTCGTGCGGGACGACACACTCAGTGTCGAATTGCTCCAGCTCACAGCACGCTCATGGGGTAAAACGGCCCTTCCTGTGCTGGCTGATAAAGCGCTGGTCCTGTCAGGGCTTTCAAAAAGTCTGTCTTCTTGCCTGTGAAAAGACGAGATCTGACGCTAGGACAGCCCACTGAACAACCCCGAACTTCTCCAGCTGCGGAGATGGTGAACTGTGACTGTGCATTTGCTAACAGATAGACAAGCTGTGCTTCACCATAAAGCTTGGTTTCACAGCATGGAAGAGAAATCGTGAGATTTACTATCTCCCCAAAGCATGGGCGTAATTCCAGAGACAGCAGGTTGCAGGTCTGGAAGTGAGGAGCAGGCAGTGGAAGATGTGTGTAGTTCACCTTTCCCAAAGCCTGTTTCTCAGCGAGCAGGAGTGTGGCACACAAACGCAAACCCGTCATCTCCCTCACCCAACGGGCCTCCGTAACCCCGAGCATTTTGCGCAAAGTAAAACCGGAGAGAGATGTGTTTCTTCCTCCAGCAAAAGATGTTAGTGGCTCTCCCTGCCTGAGACCCGTTGTGCACAGAGCCGCTCCCCAACCCAGCTCTGCTCATCCAAGCCGCTGAACAGGAGAAAGGCACGGGGTGGGGAGGCACATACACACCTCAACCGCTGGAGCGCAGGAGCCACGTTTTAAAGCACTTTGGCTCTTTGGAGAAAGTCATTCGCAAATTAGCTAAAAGGTCCCAAACAGCTTACAACTTGCAGAAAGCATTCACTCCTTTAATTGAGTAAAAATTACTCTTGCTCCACCAATCATTATCCATTTAAGAAAAGAACATACGTAATCGGGGAGGGAAGGAAATGACACCTCCGAGCCCACAGGAGGAATGATTATCAAGGAAAAGCTATGCATTGTGGAGATCAGCTTAAACGAGGTAGTTTCCCAGCCATGTATTTTCTATGATAAATCATAACTACTTCCCTGCTAGTTCTTTTCAGGCTGGTTTGTTCCATTCCCTTCCAGATTCTTTGATACTTGAGGTTCATATTTACTAAGAAGCAGAACATGAAATGCTGCCTTCATCACTAATAATGGTTTAAGGATGTCCCAGTTTGCAAAGTAAGCTGAAAAAAACCCCTTAAAATAGGATGCTATTAAATTTTTGGTTTGTACTGAATTTAATTTGCTTGATTTTGAGCTAGAGTTCTCCAAGATACTTAAGACTTCTTGGAGATGATGGCTATTGATGTCAAATAGGTGTCTGTGAGCCACAATAAGCATCACCATAAGCACCTGCCAGCTCATCTCTTGATCTGGATCCTATTGTAAGATCTCGGCAGTCTGACAGACCCAAGTCCTGATGGACCTCAGGTGTTTCCTGCCTGATGGCAAGATGGACATAGAAACATCTTCGAGTTAGTGATGTCAACTAATCCATTCTACTTTGGAAGTGGTTTGGGCAAGCACCATCTGTCTTGGAAAAATTCCAGTCTTTGGACGAGGGGTAAAAGAAGAGGTTTTTTACACTACATGATACTCTTGATGAAATTTAATTTGGGATGCCTAAAGGACAATTTAAATAATTGTCATAATTTCTTCATGCTCTGTTTCATTATTGCAGCTCATAACTGTCTTAAATTGTCAGTAGCCTAAACAAGTACTTCTGTATAGTATGTGGTTTTACCGACTCACAGGAAGAGAGACAAGACACATTAGCTAAGAATTATTATGATTCAAATTGAATAATAACATCGCTTCATGCTAAAAATAAATTCTACTTACCACCATATTGTAATTGTGAGCCATCTGTGAATATGCCTACTCTGGGATGTACAAGATTTCTGCTTTCGAATTTGGAGGCTTTGGCCAGCAGTACCAATGCCGACCTGTCTCATGCCACCCGAAAAGTGTAAATGGAAGGACATGCTTCCTGTGCCACAGTGTCCCCTCTGTCACGTCAGTCAGGATTCTGACGGAGCACAAATTGAGCACGTGTGAAGTGCATTTTAAGTTACCCAATTACCGTACAGAAATTCTTTCCCTTTGAGCAATTGACTGCATAGATTCCACTGAGCTGACTTCCAAGACAGCGACTTAAGAGAGATTCTAAATTCTTTTCCCTGAAATGCACTATCAGCATGACTTACAGTCCCCATGGTCTCTGAGATCAAGGACATTTTCCTCTCAGTGTTGTTTTAAGCTTGCACATGTGCCCACCTTCCCAGTAACGAAACTCCCATTGCTGTAGCTCTGAACTGCATAAGAAGCCTACAGGGGAGCTCCCTTACTGTGTTCACCAAGCCCTTCCAGAGCTGACAAGCAGCTACATGGATCCTACTGGATCTCAGTTGGCCCCCAGTACACTGAGGCTGGGATACGCTGGAGAACATCACGGAGGCGCATGAGGCCATGCAAGTCCTGAAGCTGCAGCCAGATCTGCACCTACAAGATCAGCTGGCAGGGCCTATTTGAGAAACTGAGCACGGCTGAGCTAAGAGACAAGGCTAGGACCAGCAAATGTGAAAGAGGTTTCAGATGGTGGGGTTCCTGGCTCCTTCAGCCTTAGAACAATTAAGGTATTTAATATCTCAGATACCTCCAAAAAGTTTCCACCAATTCACTCCTTAATAAAAAGTAGCATACATCCAAGACACGTTGCTAACGTGGCAATTCAGTGCCTAGCGTCTATGCAGTTGGCAAGCCAAAGGAAAAGAGGAGCATCAGCAGTGATCCCACCAGCCTGATGTACTTCTTGTTGGGTGGCCATGCTTACCACATGGTGCAACACCATCCTGGGCAAAAAAATCCCAAAGAGCCAGCAAGGGACAAACGTCAAGGACTGGATGACCTAAGAGGCACACTGGGACGTGAGTTTAAGACTATACATACAGGTAGGCTCACATGGCTAAACAGATGTTGAAGGCCTAGGCCTCAAAATGGGGCAATACGACTGAAGCATCGCACATCGTTGCGCTGGCTGGGAAAGCATTTCTACGTAGCTCCTCCAAGCAACCCACAAAGGGCTGCAGGGACATGCAATTGCTGCACTCTGTCCTTTCTTTTCAGGGTGAAGCCATCTTTCCAGGTTTCTTTAAGGCGTGCAGGACTACATCCACTTACAGCCTTGTAATTTTGCTGCCTTTCACTGTGACTTTCATTTTGAAAGATCACTTTAATCCTGGAGCTTCCGTAAGATTACTAGAAGAAAAGCAGCACTGGTCAAATCTAGCTGCGCACTTGCAATAGCAAGTGTCAGGTAGTAACTTGACTTTCTTACCCTTATAAAACAATGCCTCCTACCTACAAAGGGGCAAAGATTCAAAACCCCTACCTTCGTAACAAGGTCTGGAAATTAGCATCCCTGTCCTAATAAATTGCAGTTCCTCCGAGTCCCCACTTGTAGGAGCAATGGTTTTACAGTAAGCTTTTCCGTTCAAGCACAGGATGGGTGAAGGGACTTGAGACCAAGATACATAAAACCTCTTCCAAGGATGACACTCTCAAAGCTAGATGGGAAACGAATACACTGTAAGGTTACAAACACAAATGCTCTGATTTCTAATAATCATCTCAGACTGCCTGAGAAACTAAAGAAAAGCGTTATCATCTCTAGCGGCAGCTTTCCTGGCCTGGGTGACTTCAGAGTGCCACTGAATGCCTGTCAAAAACATGGGAGGTTCAGTGTCTCTCAACTGCAGTGAAACTTCAGTGAAGCTTTAAATCTGGCCACTGCTTCCAACTGCAAAGATACTTCAGCCTGTTGCGCGTTTCCTAGTACCACGGTATGATGGTCCACGGCATGTTCGGTTACAGCATCAACCACGCTGAGAAGCACAAGAACCACAATGTTTCCTTCAGCATGCAGACTTGGTGCAGGATCGCTGGCAGCGCTGAGGGGTTGAGCTTTGGCAGGAACCGCTAGGAACAGGAAATGACCATACACAACCAGGACAGAAGTGGAAATGTCCTTGCAGAAAGGTCTTTGTTGACTTTGATGGGGTCCTTTGGAAGGAACCAAATAGCAACTTCCCTACAAGTGTCTTGAGCTTCTGGCTCCAAGTTTGACCTCCGATTCTTCCAGAAGGTTAATTTGCAGCTTGGCTATGTTATTTGTTTACTCTTGTGAAACAAAAGGACTTGCATTGAGATTTCTATAGATAAAGTCATCCAGGCCAGAAAAATGTCCTGTTTGCTGGGACAGCCCTGTTTCAAAAAGAAAGTGTTTAAACATCAGTGACTTTAAGACTTTAAAATCAATATTCCTTAGTTCAGGAATATGCTCTTCTCTCAAAAATTTTAAAAGGTTACCACCTTTTGTAAGGAAACACGACAATCCCCAGGACCTTATGTTTAAGAGTTCTGTGTATTCCATAGATCATCAGATGCAAGCTCTGTCTTGAGCAGGAGGACAAGTGAGAAGAACAGAAGGAGCAGCTTTGCCTTTTTTGTCCTGGGTACAAAACAAGGTTTGTGCACATCATGCCGCTGGCCAAACGATCTCCACATGACAGCCCACGCAGTTCCTTTGTTTTGGGACAAACTGCAGGAAGGAGAACTGAGGAGTGCTGTGGTATTTCCATCCTGAGAGGCACTGAAAACTCAAAAGCCTTGATGAACCTATGCTACCTTGGTCAGACCAGAGGACCTCCAGTGCTCCCTATCAGCCCATACCGTTCTCCGGCAGTATCTCAATACAGCCTGCTGTCTGTACAGCTAGTAACTATTTGTGCAAGTATAGAATGGATAAACTGTGGCTAGTGAATGCAGTACATTTCCTAAAACGTCAGCCTTCACAGGGCCCCAGGGGTCCACAGTAAATGAGGGCAAGGCAAGGGGAGAAAGTGCAAGAGATCCAGCACCAGCACCTGAGGGGCTGCCCAAAGAGCCCCCTCAGAGCCTTTGCTTGGCTTCCTTGGGAGCAACCCTTGCCTTTCCCTTATCTGCCACAGTAGTTGCCTGTAGAGTTAAGTATTGCAATTAATTACCAGCTTCTCAAGTTCAGGAACTATTTTACCTTACTCAAATAGTTTATTTAAAAATATATATATAATATTCTCCAATTCAGAAAAGGATAGAACTTCCCACAATGTAACATTTTTTTTATATATATATATATAAAATATTTATGCATTCAGTGAATGGAAACAGTTTTACTGTATACATTTTTAATGTTGTACTCTATGCAAATCTGCATTACCTAAAAATATACCGTACTTCTGTAAATCAAAACAAGCAGGGAAAAAACACTGTTGCTGTGCACCGGGTTATAATATCTAACAGAAATTAGATGAAAGTTTTAGGTCTGAATTTAAGAACTCACAAACACCATTTTACTTTGCGAGTGCGTAAATAGAAGACTGAATACATTCTGGCTCTGTTAAGCTGAACTGTAATGTACAAAATGTAAATATATTTATTAATTTTCAGTATTTCAGTGTTTCCAAGTCCACCTTTCATGATAGTGTTAAATAAATCATGGTCCTATCCTTCCAAACATTTCAACACTCTCTAAAAAACAAAAACAAACAAACAAAATTTTAAAGTGAAATGTCCTCCTTCATTGAAGTGTTAGATCATATTTTAAATTACTGCACTCCCACACAATATTTTATATATATATATTTTAAATATATATATATTTATATATATAAAGAGACCAAATAGGAGACTACATTTTTTACTGTTAATATGTTTAACATCGCATACTGTAGTTGTATAAAACATGCATTTTCTGGGATAATTATGAACACATCATCAATGAGCCCACATAAATTATATTTTTTGTACAACTCCAAGTTAAAAAAAAAAAAAAGTCAGATTAAGTGCCTCTGAGGCCCTTTCTTCCCAGCTATCAGTTCTCAAAACACACTACTGAAATATTTATCTATGCCTACAGCTATGTGCTAGAGAACCAGATTTAAAATTTTAAAATACATCTACAGTATGTTTTAGTTTTCTTAAAGTTTGTGACAGTCCTCAGATATTGTGTTGTGAAATGTAAAAATAGTCACAGAATCTTTTTTTTTTCCAGAAATAAAAAAAACACATCTACGAGAGTATGCAAAAACAAGGCAAAATGAAGTTTCAGAGCACTTAATGAGGGTTAATATAAGTCAATAACTAATATTGAGGTTTGCAAAAAGGGCTGGATGAGCAGTTACACGTACAAGCAAATGGTATTTCCAATGGTATCAGACATTGTTTCTGTAACCAACACTTCTCCACCCTTAAAACCAGTCGATATACATTCAAAATAGGCTGACGTTGATATACTTACTAGGTGTAAAAATAGTGCACTATTTTTTCTGCCACAAAGCAAAATTGCATCCTAAGAGCTGGTAAACCTTCTTTTTTCCTTAAATAGAGAGAATGGGCAAAAAACTTGAAAAAAATTAAATTAAGGCAATTAGACAGGTAAAACAGGACTGCCCATGATGACATAGCTGAAACTAGTATGTACTTCAAACTTATACTAGCTGCTGAACACTGACATGCAGCTTTTGATAGACGTGTATGAATGATATAAACTTCAACATTATGGCTTTATACAAGTGCATAGTTGCAACTGCAATAAGTAACGGTATCTGATTAATAAGCATAAAAAAATAAAGTGGAAAGATTTTTAAAACCCTCTTGCAGTATTACAGTACAATATATATACACAGTATAATGGTCACTTCTTACAGATGCAGTCTATATCACTATGGTGGTTCTTCCTCCTGTTCTTCTCGTAGACATGCTGGTGGCATCTTTACAAAAGCTGGAAAGTCAGTTTCTTCTGTTTTAATATTCATTCCTCTCGATCCTTTTATGAAATGTAGTGTATGTGTCTTGCCAAGAAAGCTTTTGTGGAACAGAGTTTAAAAGGTTACCTAACATATCCTTTTATTATTTACCAACCATTCCTCATTTGATCAGTCACTCAGGAGAATACAGGAAATACCCTCAGAGATTAGTAATTTATATTGCAGCAAAAATGTAAACCTCTGATATATATAGCACAATCTCTCAGGAAAATATAGATTTTTAATATATTTTGGGATATGTTTCAGTCTTGCTGTAACAGGAAGAAAACGATCACCTTGAATTGCGTCTGCATTCACGGAAAGCAGTTAACTGAAAAAGAAGAGGGAAGTTTGGTCAGTAAACGCAATGAATGTAAATCTGACAAAAATAGACTTCCTCAGTCTTCATTTAAGGTGGGCTCATCAGCAAACTTGGGAGAAACGTCATTCCTCTGCATTCAACAGCATCGTTACTTAAGTATAGTACATGCTTTGAGAAACAAAATCCAAACCAATTCAACCCCCTTGAATATATGAGGGTAAAGGACAATACACACAATGTAATAGTCACTTCTGAAAGATTAGTAATTTGTATGCTTTTAATACATAAAGATGCAGTATATTTAATTAACATAATGGTTGTTACTGTAAACACTAAGCCAGTTAATTTCTGCAAGGGCTGGCATCTCAGTTAATAACTGAGCCCACAGCTGAGGTACAGCCCTGCTGTCTTCGCCCATTCTTTTATAAGGCTGAAACACACCTTACGTACTATTCAAAAGAATTCCTAGGAATTTAGGGGAGTTTTTTCCATGTAAACATAACATTGCATCAACACGTAGAATGATTAAACATTGAGAACTACAAAACTGTTATCACTATTTCCACTACATTCACACCACGTGTTTAAGTAAGCCATGGGACAAATTAGATGACTAAAACGGCCGTATTTTTTCTAAAGCAGTCAAGGAAACCGTGTCACAGAAGCTGCAAAGCCCATTTGTTTACGTAGTTTTCAAATGCATGGTTAGGTACCCCAAAAGCACAGCACTGCAAAGGAAAGCCAAGTCAAATTCACTTCATAACACAGGTAGAAAAGCAAAATGCAGAACTCCAGTGATTTCATGTCTGCTAGCCATAGACCAGTCAGTTTATGTTAAAAGCTTAAAAATGAAAAGTGTTTGCAAATACCAATTCTATTTCAAGTAAACATCTAACTGCTACACTCTCCCTTTCAGCCTTCAAAAATTACCTGCAGAGGTTAGCAGCATTAGCACTACAGAGGAGCAACTACTCTGACAACAGTTTGGGTTTTTTTCCAGGCAGGCAGACATGAATTTTGAAAAAAGATCAAGAATTAGAAAAATAAAAACACTGGCAAAGGCAACAACTTTGTTTTAATGTAAAAGACTCCTCTAACAATTCGACATCATGAACAGAATCTCATTTTTACTGTTTAAAATATTAAAATGAGATCTTGTGTTTTCTCTGCTTTGAGAAACAAAATCCAACATAGCATGCTGTATTCAAAGGCAAACAAATCCATTCCTCTCTATTTAGATTTACCCCTTTATACTTCTTCAGAAATCAAAAACATCGTCATCATCATCACCATCAACATCATCAACATCATCAAATGACCAATCCCAGTCCTTAAATGCCAGATCAAGTAATCTGCAACAGGAGGGTTTGATGTTTAATGTGTGTCACGCTTCTATAAAAGATTTCAAAATTCCATTTGTTATCACTAAGGCTTTTTAAGTAACAGACTGTGTTAAGGTAGGTGGGTTCCTTCCTTTGCCTGTCATGGAATATGAAGATTCAGCTAGTGTTCATGTCAGCCAGGAATACTGTATTCATTGGGAATGTATCTCACAAATCATTCCATTGTATAGAACACTTACCATCCTGATTTTTCCCCCCAAAATTTCAGTAGAAAACATCAACGTGTACATTTCATAAAATTAGCTGCTGTCTCTTTTGCTGCTGTTCTTGTTGACTGAGGTGCAGTTTTACGCTCTCCCACTATCACTTTCCAGACAATAACACAAGGCTAACAATTTTTCCAATAAAATAAAATAAAATAATTTTAATTCCTCAACAGAACATGAAATAAAATAGCGTCATCTGCATTTCCAAACAAATACACTAGGATTTCACTATATCCCAAGTACAGTGGGATTACACCATACAGCTACCCTGTAGCTCATTATTTAAAGCCAAGAAATGCCAAAACCGAGGATGCATTAACCTGATCTCTAGGCGTCGCTGCCTGTGCTCCTTCTATGGTCACCACAGAACAAAGAAAGCAAGCCAGGCAAACCTTGTCAGCAAATGAATCATTTTACCTATTTTAGGCATTTATTTTGGGACGGGATGAATCATTGTCTAGAAGCATTTATCTCTTTCTGTTGTTATCAAAGGATCTTAGACAAATACCGTAAACACCTGCAAGAAATGAAACCCAGTCTAGTAATCTCTCCAGTGAGCAAAATGGATTTAAAATCAGGATTGTATGCCAACCACAGGAGGCAGAGAGAGAAACCCTACCCTAACAGAGCGTTCAGTGTGTTTTAACTAAAACATGCTACAGCGTTTAAAATAGTTAATCACATGCTTTAAACAAAATGGTTTTCAGGGTTTTTGGGGGTTTTCAGGTTTAAAATTTTTTACACTTTTAAATGTGAGACACCCTGAAAAGGCTCTATATTCATTTATTATATGAACTATGGCACTGTAATTTTAAAAACATTTAAAGAATTTATTATGTATTAAAATATCTTAAAAGTTGATTTTTTTCAATTTGGAATTATCATTTTGGCACAATCCAACTGAATGGATAAGCAGAAATCATAGAATCACAGAATGGTTTGGGTTGGAAGGGACCTNGTGCTCCAGCCCTCTGATCAGCCTTGTGGCCCTCCTCTGGACTCACTCCAACAGCTCCATGTCTGTCTTGTACTGGGGACCCCAGAGCTGGACTCAGTACTGCAGGTGGAGCCTCATGAGAACGGAGCAGAGGGGCAGAATCACTTCCCTCGACCTGCTGGTCACACTTCTTTTGATGCAGCCCAGGAAATTTTACTGTCTCTATCAAAAACTGGTTTGCCCTTTCTTAAATCATCACAAAGAACGGCAGCCATGAAAACCTTGGAGAAACAATCGCTGTGTGAAATTCCTAGCAGGGACAGCATTTATAGGACCATGCAGGTTGGAAGGGTCCTCAAGGAGGTCTCTAGCCCAACCTCCTGCTCAAAGCAGGGTCAGCTATAAGTCTACCACAGGCTGCTCAAAGCTTTGTCCTGTCAGGTCTTGAAAGCCTCCAGGGATGGAGCCTGGCTGGCCTCACCTCACCAGCCTGCACCAGCTGTCTGTGTTAGCTTTTCCTTCTATCCAGTTGGAATGTCTCGTGGTTCAGCTGAGGCCCTTGTCTCTCACCCTCCCATCAGGCAGCACTGAAGAGCCTGGTTCCATCTCCTTGCTACTCTCTCCAAAGGCAGAGGCAGGCTGCTATGACACCCCTCTGGAGACGTCCTTCACCCAGGATGAACAAGCCCAGCTCTGACCATCCCAGTGGTTTCTCCAAGACTTTCCCCAGTTTGTCAATGTCTGGTTTGAATTTGTGGGCCTGAGCGTGGAGGAGGTATCTTGCTGCAGACTGAAGAGTGAACAGACAGGGATAATCTTTTTCTTCCATCACCTGGCTGCGCTCCTCTTGATGTGGTCCCAGAGCCTGCCTTGCTGTCAGGGCCCACTGCTGGCTCATCTCCAGCTTGTCCCCAGCCACTCAGTCCCCAGACTGAACTGGCAACTACATCTTCATTCTTAATAAAGTTCGTAACAGAAAATTAATTACTCCGTTCGGTAAGCCCTCGCACAAAAGCCTCATAGAAGCACCAGTCAGACACAAATTTGCCATAGCAATTACAGTAATTTATAAGTATGTGGTTTCTAATTAAAAGTGTTTAAATCCATAGAAATTTCCACTGGTTTGACAGACCTGCATTAGTAAGGTGCTGGTGACATGACCTCACAGAACTACATTTTTCCATTTGTTGGGTGCATTTGCAAAGCTAACGTGGAAAGTTTAACTGCAAAAATCAAATGCTTTACACATAAATATTTATCCTCCTCCTCTTCCCACCATTACAAAATATACAGATAGAAACATATACAGCTAGAAGAAAAACATTCAGGACTGATTTGTAGTGGAGGAGGACCACAACTAAAAAGAATGGTAAGAGTAAATACTGTGTTACAGAAGCGTTTTGTAGAAAAGATCATGAAGATTGAAAGAAGGGTGGTAGAAGGGTGGTAGAAAAAGTATTTTAGAACCCAAAAAGAATAGCTGTGGAAAAAGGATCAGAATTTATAATACACCCTTTATATGTCAACAGTAAGAAACAGAATAACACTACTGAATTGTAAGCACTATGCAGAAGAAAAGCATTCTACTTGTCCCCCAAGTTGTCATGAATGTTTCCTTGATTCATGCTTCAATCAAAATTTTGGTTAGTTTTGTACAAAGAAACGCTTCCAATAATCAGTCCCTAAAAAGCAGTGATTAAAAAAAACCAACCAAACAAAAAAACTTTTAACCTTCATGGTTATTAAATCAAAATTTTAATCATTTAAAATTCAAATCATGAGGCCTGACTTTCTTTTAAATATGTAAAGTAAATCACCAAAAATTGTATGGAAGTTAGGAGGGAACTGAAATTAATCTAATTTGAGTCCTTTCACTGTGCATTTCCACACATTAAAATACCTCTATTTTTTTAAGATCTAACTCCTCATAGCAGAAGGCCATTTGGAGATAACAGCAGCATCACCGTAAGAGCACGCTTACACTGCATTCCCCGCTGTAACTCAGGCAACTCACCCAACCCACTTTTCAACCAGGCAGCTTAGGTATTGGTGGCAGTCTGGTCCCAGAAACAAGGAGAGCGAGACTGTCTACCCACTGCCAAATTATCTAGCTGGGGAAAAATGTCAAGCCTTTGCTGAACTGTCCATTGCTGCTGGAATACTGCAACCAACAAAACGAGTCAGACCAAACTTTTCACAGCCTGTCAACAACTGGGGACCGATGTAACCAAGTATGAGCTCGTAGTCTAGGTGATGAAAAAAGCAACTGGAAAACCCCAGAAATCCTGTCCTGTGCAATCACATAAGCACTACCTACAGAATGTTATCACTTCCACAATACGGAATAGGATTTTGCTCCTTAAAACTGATCCAGTACTAGATTACTGAGTTTTTGTATGGACTTTTTTTTTCCCCGCAGAGGAACTTGATAAGACTATTCTTTTAGGAATCATGAAACAGGAGCATGAGTCATTCTAGGCTGAATAAGGAATTGAAACCAATTCTCCCACCCTTTGGTAAGTGCTCCAGCTACTTGACCAAATGGTGACCCCCGCCCCTTCCCATCTTCCTGCTCTCTTTCAAAAAGCAACGTGATGGTCAGACAGGTGCTTACCACTGCAGCAATGGGCTCCACACTGTGGAACCTGCACAGACAGATGCAAAAGTGAGATTCATCTGAACTAGCTTTTCGCTGCAGATGTCCAAGAGCATGCTGTATGCTCCTTTTCTACACTAGGAAGACATGAATCCCAAAACCATCAACTGTAAATGGAGTCAGACACAGATATACACATTTGGTCAGATGAAACACTCATTAACATACAAATCTGCAATCAGGTGTCTAACCTTAGAGCAGGGCAGGAATTCAAACACACGCCTCAAAACCAAGCAATAAGAAACAAAAGACATGTAGCCTTCTGCTACATGTAAGGCCTTCTAGATGGCTTTTTGAAGGTACCTAATTCCCTCCAAGGTTCGTTAGAACCACAAGCACCTAACTTCATTGCAAATCAGGTACATTAGTGGCCATCTTGAAAACTGTTAAACTTCTTTAAATTTTTTCTTTTTTAAAATCTTCACACCGCTCTCACTGACTCTGTCTAGTTAAACCCCATTTTCCCTACCCACTGCCAGCTCACAGGAACTACTAGGCTACAGACGATGCTACAAGTTCTGCCTATTACATGTAAGAGCAATAGGATACATTTTCAGTACGACAGGTTTAACTAACAGCTAACGTGAGGTCCTTTAAACACAAGAACATACATAGTGGCTCTTCTCGTAACTTAACTGAGGTTTATACATGACACACTAGATCACATATCAGTAGTCAACATTTGTGGTCAATTATCCTTATCACCATATAGGACAATAACTGCAGTCAAATGTTTAAAAGAATAAATTAAATAGCAGCCCTTGTGTCACCTTGGTTTGTTGGGAGGAAGCTGTCGACTTGGTCGTCTGATGGACTGGTTTGGCTGTACCTTCATGGAAGTTCTGGGAGAAGATCGAGCGAAGGGGTCTGGTGCTGGAGGCTTCTTGGGTATTTTTTTCACCAGTCGGCTTACCCATTTTTGCTGTTCTTCTGTAGAATTAGCTAACAGTAGTAGATTCTTTGCCGTTGAAATATCATAGTACACTGTAGTAAGAATTTTTAAAATAAAAATTAGTATCGTTACTATTCTAAACATGTTCCCACATCAAAAATTAGTTGTCAGATTACCGTACTCTCACAGTTAACACAAAGTTAAATCACCAGAGAAATCAAAAGCAAAGTGAACCAGATTTTGCCAAACTTTAAGCTTCCCAGCTGCTAACAAGTGTCTCCTCCTTACATTTAGAGGTTAACAATTTAGTATTGTGGAAGACACACACTCGCATGGAAAGGTCACACAAAGAGGTGTGCCTGAGACCAAGAAACTACATAACCTGAGTCACAAGGAGTAAACTTACTGAATGTCATCTATTTCGTAACATGCACTAGCGCTATCGTTTCACACAGCAATGCAGCACAACACACGGCACAAGCTGTCTTACAACTACCGTATATTGGCCACAGGCCGTTAACTCACAGCAGTGAGCAGATCCTCACGTAGATACCTTTACAAAGGTTCCGATGGCTATATACTAATAAAGGACAAACCTACCTGTTTGGTTATGTTTAGTTGGTGTCAGACCATTACTAGAATCCTCTGATCTATTAGAACGCCTTGTCACTCCAGCGACTATATGCATATTCAAATACTTGTGATTTACCTTTGCAAGGTGCTATAATCTCTTCTTTTTTATCCATGTGATCTTTGTGACATTTGATATGGCAACGGCGACATTCTAGAGCAGGAGGAGGTTTAAACATATGCCACAGTGGCTTCATACAAGCTTCACAATTGGTTGGGAAGTGATAAAGAGTAGGTATGAACTCATGTCCTTTGTGACAAATGTAATTTGACTTCTCTCCCATGGGCTCCACAGGAAATTCCTGTTCCTTTTTGCTTTCTCCTTCATTAGCATATAGAATCTAGAATCAAAGCAAAATAATCTCAGTACTCCTAGATGAAAAATGTAAATTCAGAGAAATTATCTAAGTAGAAAGACTGAAGAATTAGACTGAAATCCATTTTTTCCAGAATGTTTTAGTAAATATTTCATTAGACAAAGTTATGAAAACATTTTTGACAACGTATAAAATACCATGCTTGTTACACTAGAAACATTAATTTATTACTGAATACCTGGAATATCCTAGGAATTTCCTTGGAATCTGCTCTGTACACATCAGTCTGAGTGACTGGTCGGACATGGAAGAGTTTGCTATAGGAAATTATTTCAATAAGAAGTACACAATAAAAATTAATATTGCCAAAATGATAAATTTGAATTGACAGATTAAGTTAGGAAACAAAATAAGAGTTAGAGCCATTAAAGATTTGTCAGTACAGATTTCTAATCGCTTGATTAAAGTCCAATCTTTCAATCCTGCACATGAACTTCCAAAAACCCTAAATAAAAAGAAGTCACAAGTATCCAGCTACAATTGTGAAAAAAATCACAGCACTGAAAAACCAGTATCATGTGACTTTAATGATTGCCGGTAGCTGTTGAACACAATCCTCTCCCCACGCTCCAACCTCTGAATATCCTGCATTTAATTAACTACACAACCCACCTGTAAGGACATATTGCAAGTGAAAATGTACAAACACTGAAAATTACAGCCTCTCTGCTACAATTTTCTTAGCATTTTTTGCTACAATGTGTAACTGAGGTAGGTCTAGCTGAGCTATGGGCGGCAGTTCAGACATCAGAGCTCAGCGGAGATCAGACTGAGCACCACGCTTCTGCTGCACCACTGCTTACAGCAATCGCCATTCTTCATCCCAACAGATACCTAAGGTCCCAGTTTGGCAGTTCACATTACAAAAGTACGCCCCATTTGATGCTGTGCTCCCAGACTGGACCTCAAAAGGCCTTTTATCAAAGTCTTTCCACCACAGTTTACCTGCAAATTAGAAGGAATCTCACAAGATAATACTTACTCTATAT
Organism: Aramus guarauna; assembly: GCA_013400195.1. Classification (NCBI taxonomy): domain Eukaryota; kingdom Metazoa; phylum Chordata; class Aves; order Gruiformes; family Aramidae; genus Aramus; species Aramus guarauna. The sequence continues at coordinate 453,254 of VXBL01002619.1, forward strand.
CTAATACCATATAGGGATTAGATTGTTCTTTATCTTGTTCACTGTCATAGAACAGGATCTTCTTACTGCTTACAATTACATACTGTTAGGAGGCAGAAAAGGATAAAATATACATTTTAATCCAGTTCATCAGTGATGTCAAACATATCACAACAATTACCACTGATGTCACAGCAATATTTTTCTACAATTTTATTAAACGGTAGCTAAATGGACAACAATAGTACTGTATGCTGAGTCCATGATTTGCCAATAAATTCACTGCACAACAAACAAAATTCTGATTACCTGATAAATCAATTTATGTTATCAGATTATTTGATATCTGAACAGATTTAAGAGATGAAGAGATAAAAATGAAAGTCTGGAAGAAAGTAAGAAAAAAGTTTTTCATTTCTATTTTATTAATTTTCACTTGGACTGGTAGTGAGAGTAACTGCCATCTCATGATGCCTATTTTACATGTGCAGTTCACAACTAAGAGGGATCATACTCACAAAGATCCTTGTTATACCTGCCAGCATTGCTAGCAAAATTCATAAAAAAGTTAGTTACCTAGAAGACTTCCTATTTCCAGAATTTTGCCCAGAAGGAACAGTTTGACTGAGCAGTAAGTGAACTGGTATGAAAATGTGTATGTTACTCTTTGGGCAAAGACCCATCAACGAGGTTACGAAAAGCAGTAAACGAGTGAAGGCTGCACAAGGCAGATGAGTAGTTGTTAGTTTTTTCTCTTAAACAAAGGATTTGTCAAGGGCATCTGCTTCCAGACTGCTGAATTCCAGTGACGTAATACTGCTGGGAATCCTTATGGCCAAATGTACAAACGTTTGTCACCTCTGGCTGGACAAAGTGTCTTAACCTGCTCATGTCAGATGCAGCTATACCAGCTAACTTATTTAATATATTTAAGAATGAGAGAACACGTATCAAAGAAAAATTAGTGTTGAAAACCTGCAGTAGGTTTAAAATCCAGACTACACATGAAACAAGACCATAAATCTGGTTTTCTTACCTTTTTAACCCATCCAAATTTTTTAGTGTTATTTCTAACAGGCAGTGATAGCCAGCCTTCCAATCTTGATTCTGGAAAAAAAAAATAAAAAATTTATATATATATATTATATATTAAATAACAAATATTCACAAAACATTATTTTTGAGACTACTGAGCATTTAAATTTGAAGATCAGTAATAAAGCAACAGAGCAAACATGAGAACATGAACTATTTAAAACTACAGGGTCTTGCAAAGTTTATCACAGTACATGTTCAGGAATAAATTAAATCGTGTACTCCTGAATGCAGCCAATAACCACCAATGCAATCACAAAAAAGTAGTAGACACAATGAAGGAGAAGAGCCAACTTGCAATTATAGCACACACATTCCCTTTAGTAATTTTCCAAGACTTAAAATGCTTATGTCTATCAACCTTTACCTTTGAAAACAGCGGCTGAAGATATTAGTACAGACAACACAACATCCAGTTCAGGACAAAACCAGGCAACCTACCACCACAAATAACCTATATCCTCTACACACCAGGTAAAATCTCAGAAGTTTAGTATTCTAGTTTATATTTTTTTCTCTGTACATTTTTCTTTTTTCTAATTCTGCCTGGCTTTTCTAATTCTCCTAGGCTTTCTAATCCAAAATAAGTTGGTTTTGGCTAATCTTTAGGCCTTGCCTAAATTCAGCTGCCCTTTCACACACTTGCAATATTTTACATTACACTAGCACTTAATCACATTTGATTTATCAACAGTATTAACAGCTGCTCAGCTGCTGTTTGACATACACTTCTCAGTAGTAACCAGAAGCTCACCAGGATCACACTTTCCTAGTACTTGGTAATACATAGTATCACATAGCCTTCGACCCTGTATTTTATAGCTGCACTTAATACAAGCATTTCTTTCCCCTATGGTTTATTAAGAGAAACTATTCAATTGCAATAATATTTTTCTAAGGAGTTTCCCACCCTAGCAGATAACCACTACTGCTGCTGAGGAACCTCCAAGTCAAAAATACTGAAGCCTTAAGTATTAACAAAGATGAAACCATGAAAGGCACATAAACAGGCTCCTAAATTGCAAAAGCCATTTTCTTTCTCATCAGAGGGCATCTGGAGGCTCCTGTCCATGTTTAATATCATGTAACAAATAGTTATTAGATATTCATAGAATTCTCATTTTGTCTAGAGAGACTTGAAGCAAGGTTATTTATTCAGATATGCACTGTCTTCAAAATGTCTCGCTCTACGAGCATTGCTGTTGATGACACATTTTAATGTGCATACCAAATACATAAAGTAGTTCTATAATGTATATTTTGCCTCACACCTGCCACTTTAAATCATTCCTTTCAACTACACCTGATACAAAGGGTAGCAAGCATAATGCTGATGCAAAACATCCATCCCTACATCCAGGAAGCATTCGTAGTTTGTTAATGGTGTGGGGAAAAAAAATTGCATTACTAGTTTTCCTATTTTTCTCTATAATTTTTAATACTATCACATGAAATTGGACAAAATGAAGAGTTTCCGATTACACTTCTTCAATTCTGGTGTCCATTCTATACTAACAGATAAAAGAAAGGACAGGATATTCCAAAATTTTCACAGTACATGCTTATAAGCACTAGGATGGAAAAAAAACCCAACAAAACATAACCATCAACCTCAAATCTGTTGTAATTATGCCAGCAAAAAGTCCTAGCTTAGATATGATTTTTACTTTAGGAAAAAATAAAAACCATGCAGATACTACAACAGCAGCTAATAAGGAAAAAAATATGTATGTACTTTGCGATTCTATTATTAGAAGCCTCACTGAAAAAAACAGAGAATGAGGACAATAGAGGAAATGCATTATTTACACTAATTTGATGAAGTAATGCCAATATAAAAAAAAAAAGTTTTGCCTTCGGTGGAAAAGTGTTCACACTTTAAAGGAACCTCAAGTAAAATACAGAAATTTGAATGTAATTAAAAGCCCCACCTCTGACATCAACACTAACCAGAAGGTTTTTCCAACACAGCGTATGTGTAGTCATATAAAATGAATATAGAATTAGTAAAACAAAGCTCTCTTACCAGAGCCATATCATTTCATTATATGCTTTATGTACCTGGAAAAATGAATAAATTTTGCTTGCCTTACCATACAAGAATCAAATATAAGATTCAAATCAAGGCAAAACACTGTAACACTCAGAAGTACTTCTATGAGCAAATAATGTAAATTTAGATGGTGAGGATTTAGATGTCTCCATACTTCACTTAAACACAAAGATTTGACTTTTTGGTATCCAGTACCTTAGGGTCATACAGATAGCTGCAGATACTGGATAGAGGCTACCTTGAAAACAAGGCCAAAAGGCTCATTTATTCAATGCTTTAATAAAAATGGTAGGTTTATAAATGCCAGCAGGCATCCGCAAACATTTAGAGAAAACAGGCCAGTTATTTGTTCATGCAAACTTTTTCATGCCTTTGATGGCAATGTTTACTGCCACTGCAGTGTGTTTACTGCTAGATTTGGTTTTTGTTTTGTTTTTCAAGAATATATTAATAGTGTTAGTTTTGAAACAGAGAAAAGGACACAGTAAGAACAAAACCAAACAGTTCTCGGGGATGTCACCTGTGCTATCAACTTCTGTAGGGCTGTGGGAACAAGACAAAGGTTCTTCCTCTGAGTCAGAATCAGAATCGAGAAGCATGCGAGAACTGGAAGGCTTAGTGGCAATACTGACAGAGGTAGAAGAGTGCTGGTAGGTAAAAGACATGGATTCCATAGTGTGGGATTGAGTGATATGGACTAAACGTAAAGCATAAAGGAGGAAAAAGGTAGAAGAGAAGTCAAAACAGAATCTCTAAGAAGAGAGTATTAGTTTTACATTTCATTACATAACACAGTAACTGCAAAGGAACCACCACAATAAAGTGGAAAAAAATATTTAGTTTTAATGAGATACAATAGAATTTTTAAAAGAAATTTCTTTAAATAAATGTAAGATGAAGTATGATTACAGGCAGATTTAGTTAGCAGGTGGATAGTGATCACTATCAAAGCATTGATAAGGTGGTAGAAGCACCTGAAGATGAAAAGTCACAGAATCATCAGAGTGTTAAATTAATACTTCAGCTTCTATGGTAAAACACTGATATAAACCCAATTAATGCTGAAATATTAATAAAAGTAACATACCAGGGAATCCATCATCTGCCTCAGCATCTCCAGGTCCACTGCCTATGCTACTGCTGTCCAGACCGATGTGCAATGACTGCAGCTGTGAACGAAGCTGTTCAATGTCACTGTCTTTGCTGTCCAGAGTCATCTGGAGTTCAATCCGTATCTGACTCTCCTCTGCTATTTGCTGTGAGGATAAATTACAAGATTTGGTGTTAACACAAGACTCGGTTACTCAAAGAAAATACAAGTAGAAAATTATGCAGACTTTCCAGCCAATCTGAATGTATATACTGCGTATTTCTTCTGTTGATAGGAAATTCAGGAATAGAGGCTGTACACGCTACCTTCAAGCCTCTACCCATTCAATGAGAATTACAGAAAATGCTATCAATGCTTATATTTGCAAAGGGATCTTACTGCTTGCATTTCATTGATTTCCTTCTGATATTTGATCATCATTTGGGTTAACTTTTCTCGTTCAGACTTCAGTTCCATATGCAGTTTCCTATTTTCCTTTTCCTTCCGCCGTACATCAGTGTCAGCTCCACGTTTGACCGGACCCTTCCGATTCATGATCTCAGCCAATTTATTTACAGCCTTCCCAGGGGAAAGAAAAAAAAAAAAAAAAAGACAAAAACCACACCAATAAATACACAGTTATATCGTGAAGAAATAAAGGTTTCTCTCCTGTCCACGACCAGACACTTTAACCTAACTGTAAACTAAGACCTCTGCAATCCAGTACTATAAAGTTGCTTTAATTCAATGTATTACTCAAAATTGAAAAGAAGGTAATGATGCTGTTTTAAGCAAGCATTAGCTGTGAATCTTCTACTCATTTAAATATTTTCTTCCATTTTCATTAGCTAACCCCAAAATATATCTTTGGATTAAGATGCCACTTGTTCTAAAAAACAATCCAGATTAAAATCAGATATATACTGTTTTATGGAACTAATCAAGTAATATAAATCACTACAGGAAACAGCAAAATATCAATTTATCTGACTGAAATGAAAATTTTTGCTGGCGGACTGCATCTGGATTAGGAGTTCCTCTATGATAAATCATGAGGATGCAGCTTCACTAAACTGAAAGTCTACTTAGTAGAAACAAACAAACCAAAAATCAATACATTTTGTTTCAGGGGCAAAAAAGAAGAAAGATTAATGGTACGTATAGATAGTTTACCATGGGAAGTTTTTTATTAAAAATTATCTGATTCACGAACAGTATCTCTTCATTCATTTAGATACATTTGCTTACCTGGGTTTTCAGTGTTCTTTCATTCAACAACTGTTTCTCAAATTGTGCTTTAATATTTCCTACATTTGCTTCTTCTTCTTTTAGCTTTGTAATTTCTGTAGCAAGGTAATTAAAAAAAAAAAATCTATGAAATCTCATTGCTAAAGAAAATAGTACTATTAAAGAACAAAACTGGTTTCACATTAAATTACATTTGGTTCAGAGAATACATACGTTCTTGTGCTTCCTTCAGCTTATTGTTTAGTTCTTCTTTTTCATTAGCAAGATTAGCCACATCACTAGTTAGTGTCCTATTTGCTTCTTCCAACTACAAAACAGAAAGTACACATGATCATGTAACAAAACTGATTTGCCATACACAAGCATTACAGGACAGAAGGAAATGCTTCAGAGTGAAACCAGGATAAGAGGAGTAGCTGTAAGAGGGGTATGGGCACAGAAGAAAGAATGATCAGAGGTATGTGTGGAAGAGACATGGTAAGAGATTTGTTTTAAATTCATTCACAGATATTTTTTATATGTCAGATATACTTGTATATCTCTTACCTCTAGGTATGCTAAACACCAATGGATAACTCAAACTGCAAATAAAACTCAAGCTCATGTAAACCTCTACCAAAATTACAATTCACATTACTCACAGAGGCTATGGTGGCATCTTTCTCAGTAAGTTCCTGTTTATGCCTAGCCATCATCTCTTTAATCTCCAGCTCTTTCATAATCTTCTCTTTTTCCAAATCAGAGTACTGTTCTTCAGCAATGGAACGTGCAAGTTGTTCTGAATCCGCTTTTGTCAAAGTAATCTCTAGCTGAGCAGCCAAGGAATCTCTGCAAATTATTGACATACATTATTAACTTAAAAACTGGCAGGTTACCAGGGGGTATGGGGGCAGAAAATAAAAGAAGAAAATAACAAAAAGACATCCTAATCTTTTAGGTATTAGTAGTACAACTAGTAAAACCTACCTCTCATCCTGTAACTCTTGTATCTTTTGCTGCATTTCTTTACAAAGTTTGGTCTTTTCCTCACAATCTTCTTTAAGTTCTCGAACTTGTGTCTTATACAGCGTCTAGAATTTGAAGTTGGAAGAAAAGAACATGACTTGCAAATTCTAGCTTGAAGGTACACAAAAATGATACAAGATGACATTGTATGCAATTCTTTAATTACTCAGAGTATAATTGTGCAATGCCTTCTCTAAATCTAACTAAACATCATCATTATTCACAAATATGTTTTGGTTATTTTGCCTTTTTGTTTTTTAACTTGTATATCTGTGAATGGATAGATGTATGATATACATTTTATATGTTGGTAAACATACTGTAAAGAGACTCTCAATGTGAAAAATCACTATTTGATAATAAATCAGAAATATCAGAAGCAAGGAAAATCATTAATTTATTTTTTTCTACTATTTTAAATCTTTGTCTGACACAAATAGGTATGCAGAATTTAGACTTTAACCATACAAATCCACGCAACCAACATAAAGAGCACAAAGAAGCATAGGAGGAAGGGAAAAACAGATTAGAAAAGTATTTGAAATCCAAAGTTTAGTGAAATCAGTACAAATATAGTAGTGCAAAGAAAATGAAAGAAAAATTCTATTGCTCTGTAAACTCAAATGACTGAAGTAGAGTGACAGCCAACAGCAAGTGCACTTAGTGCAGGGATTTCAAGACAGGCTGTCTCACTCTGGCCCGCTCACAGCAGTCAATTGACCTCAATGCTCCCTTTCTCTCCTTCAATGTGTGCAACTTTTTGATTTACTACAACTTCAGATAGTCTTTCTCCTCACTGACCTAAAGACCACAGTAAAATCTTAAAGTTTCCTTTGACTCTGAAACAAGCCTTTTGGACTCTACCTGCCACGCGGCTGGCTGTGCACTGTTAATATAAATTAACCTCCATATGCTAGTGATGATTTTTAAGTACAATATCTACTTATTCTGTTGTACCTTATCACAATAAAGCAAAATCTTCCAACAGATCTCTACCAAATTTGACTATAATGCAAAAACTTTCTGCCAAGCCTTAAATGCACATGTTTTGTCACACAATGTGATTCTGAGAATACAGCTCTTCTCCTCCACACAGCATGGAAGAGATGCTGAATGCAAACAGCTTGATACATGTAGAAAATTATTAACACTGTGGAAAAATGAGCTGCCCGACTCCTCCATCACTCTGAACTGTGTTTGGGACTCCCTTCCAAAGCTGGGACATTTCTTAACACGAGCTCTTTCACACTGCTCAGTGATCAAGAATAAGAGGAATGACATAACTGCAGACAAGACTGAAGACAGACACAAGAAAAAGAATTAGCTTTAGGTTAGAGATGTGAAATGCCTAATGGCTGAGGAGGAAGAAGAAAAGCTAACACTGTACTTAATAAACAGATTAGTATAAAAATAAAGAAGCATAAAACATACCGAGAAATACTGTTCAGCTTCAAGTTGGTCTTGAAGCTCTTTCATTTGTCCATCTGCATCCTGACGTTCCCTAGAAAGGAATAACATACTTTACAAGAGAAGATGCGGAGATATTCCAAACTAATAAACAGAAAAGACAGCATTCACACTCTTAAGTTCTTCAGTCATTTCCTGACCAAAGCATAGTCGGCAATTAAACCTGAGGTTTCCTCTGGGTACCAGCTTTCTTTTCCACTCGTGCAGCTGAGATTACTGCACTAGTAAATCAGTTTAATGCTGTTAACACACTAACTCCAACAGCATCACACAGTTTAACCAGTAAGAGACACCAATAAAGCAAACAGCCACCGATAGAATCTTACTTCCATATAAAATGTCACTGATCTGACAGATTGCTTTGGGTGTCTCATTTGTTAGAGCTCAGTCTGTGAAAACATGTCTGTATTCTTTGACATGCATAATTTCTTGAATTCATTTGTTATTAAAACAACTCAGAAAGTCAATTAGTCAGTCCCGTAACAAAGAAAAGTAATGCAGCAGAAAAGACTTCTGCCAGTGTTTCACATTACAGCAACCGTCACATGTAGCTGCCCTCTACGTAACTGCATCTTACTGACAGAAAAGATAAAGCACATGACAAACCACAGAAGTCAAAGGAGCTAAGAATGGCATTCATCTCATATGTGTGCTAAACTAGTCTTTCCATTCACAAGAATGTTCTTCCTGTTTAAAAAAATATTATTTACTTGTTCATTCATTCATTCTCAGGTGTAAATATTACTTGTAAGGTCTTGAAGAACTGCTGGGATTTAACGCAACCCCTATTTGAAGGTCCAACAGATGTGTCTAAACATCTTTAGTACTAGATATTTCCAATGGCTATGCTTCACAACTCTGTATTAATATTCATTTCCAACTCTAATACGCCCTCCTGAACTAATAATGTGAGTAACTTTCCTCTTCACTGAAGTCCTACATCATTTTAAAAGAAAAAAAAGAGGAGAGAGAAGAGAGAGGAGCGAGAAGAGAGAGAGAAAAAAGAACCTAGACTTTCTGTCAAGTAAGTGTTTCTCTAAAGTCCTCATGCTCTTGTGTTTAAGCTGTTTTTTTTAAGATTTTCAGGATAAGAAACATCTTTTACTACAAATCTATATATTGCTGAACCTGTGACAAATCTCAGCTAGACTCACTGTAAATTATTTTAAACAACAATGAAGTTTTGCACTGTAGAATAGCATATTCTGTGAAGCAAATTTTTAAAACTAAGATTGCTCTCAGCTTTTGCCCCAAACCAATTACAAATCAGTAACACTGCTAAAAAATATAGAGCAACTCTGCGTACTTGCGGAGTTCGTTATTTTGTTTTTCCAGACTTAATTTGATTTCCTGAAGATGGTTATTCTCCTGTTTTAACTGCTTCTCTGACATTTTCAAGGTGTTGACCTGCTGCGTTTGCATCTTGAGGTCATTTTGAGTGAGACAGCGCTTTTGTGTTTCTTGCTCTATTTTCAGTGTCAGGTTTTTTACCTGAAAAATAAACAGAAACCTGTGAATTTTACAGACCTTCACAGGAAAGTAACGTTTAAACAGTGTCTCTTATTGACTTCCTCTACATTTTTGTACAACATGCTCACACCTTGTGATAAGTCAAAGCTGTTTCCTGAATAAAGACATTAGCACACAATAAACAAGCTAGTTTTTCCATGTCAAATCTCACAGCATTTTACATTCCAGAAGAAAAGCTTTTTAAGATCAGTAATGCTGAAATATTTCAGAAAAATGAAACCATACTCTGTAAAGTAGACTTTTTAAAGCTCCAAATACAGAGAAGGAAAAAGTTGCTGCCTTTTCATTCACAAACATTCCTAAAAATAGCTATAACAGGAAAAAAATTTAGGACATTGAAAACCAGGTTCCACTCAAGACTCCTTTTGTCAGTGTTCCTTACATCTTCATTTAGTATATCCTTCTGCCTAAGGAGCTCGTTTATTTTCTGTTGCGATTGTTTGAGATCACAGTCCAACATGGAGCGCTGCTTTTCAGCTTCTAACAACCGATTTTCCACTTTTTGCTTTAAAGCTCTCTCTTCCAAAAGTTTCTTCTCCATTTCTGTGAAGTAAGAGATTTAAGATATCAGTCAGTGTAAACCAGGGGATTTTGGAGGGCGTGAAGTATTGCTTTGACTATGATAATTTGAAATCATTTAGAGTTGAAGCTGTTTGGGAACCTGATATACCAAGTGATTCAGCCATTATTACTGAATCATTTTTGCTTCTTTTAAACATCTGCATGCTCAAAATTTTTGTAGAGTGCTCTGCACTTGGAAGGACAGGATCTGTAGGTAGCTTTTTAAGTAGCTGCAATAAAGATAAGTCATTTAGTTCAAAAGTAAGAGCCATGTTCTAGAATTATTTGGTAATTATCCCTCTTTCCAAGAGATTTCAATTGTCACAAGATGCACCAGAATACACATGGTGACGGTGAAAGCCTAGCAAAGACTTTGCTATTTCTAACTCTATCTGATCTACACATTTTAATTGTTAAGTTGCTGACATATTTTATTTAGGAAGACACAGAAAGGTGTCAGAGTACACTGAGTAAGAACACAAATAAGTTCTTAACAAAAATGTTTCAGGCAGTTTTAGTAAAATAAACTTAAGAAAAAGTAATTCAGAAAACACTAGCACAGAAAATTAATTAGTGATGTGTGCAGAGAACATGTTTTACTCCAACACTAAACCAATTTGTCTTTAACCCAGCAAAGCAAGGACAAAGGGACTACAACTGCTTTTTACATCACTATTTATATTTAAAAAGAAGGGGGGAATCAAGGAAAAAAGCCTACACTTAGGTTTCCATTAGCATTAAAAGATTATATTATTTATTTACACCTAAGTCCAACTGTGATGTCAAATACCTACCTTTCATGGCTTCAGATTTTGCTTCCTCTATAGATTCATAGATCTTATTTTTGTCTGCTAATCGTGCTTTTGTGGCTTTATGTTCAGCTTCTTCTTGTTCAAGGTTCTGCTGCATAACTTTGAATTTATATGTCATATCTATTTCCATGTTGCTCTTTTCCTGTTAGAGAAGGAAATTGCATTGAAATAAAACGTTGAAGACAAAATTTCGGACAACAAGTTGTAAGTATGCTAAGAGTAGAAGAGAGAGCTCAGACTCTAAGGAGCTAATTGAGAATTCATTTCTTTTTCTATGGATGGCAAAGTGCTCCAAAATGCACAATTACATCCCCAGTTGCAGTGACAGAATCATTGCCTTAACAACCCTCATTCTGTAATAAGAGCGGCTCAAAGATTAAGTTTACTGAAGAATTTTTTCAATACCTTTATTTCAATGACAAATTTTTTGGAGAAAAAAAAATAGCAGAAGCTTTTTTATTTTTGGTAATATTCAGAGTTAAAAAAATAAAAATCAGATTAATTAAATGGTACTTCTGCACTGTTAAGCTACACACTGGAGTACATGTACTTTAGAAGTATAATGTATTATGATCTTAAGGCAAATCCTGTCTTTTTTTCTCCACTTTGCATATTTCAAAAACAATAAGGAAAAAAAAATCAAAGAAAAAGAATAAACTCTGAAAACAAGGCTTTTTTTTAGCATAGATTTTGTCTCCATGTCTCAAGTAATAAAAGCACAAATTTAAAAATTCCATAAGAATGTAACACCAATGTTCACTTAGAAGTATTGTTACCTTTTCTAAATCTGTAAGTTTTTCCTGCAATTGTCTCTTCTCCATTTCCAGTTTGGCTAATGCACTCTTTCCATTTTTCACTTCTTCTTCCAGGCTAGATATTCGACCTAAAAATGACCAAAGCATCAATGAGGCTGGGCAGTGTGTGAAAAAAGAATCTATTTTATCTATTCAGAGCTAAATTTTTGCAAATGTAACAGCTTCTGACTATTAAGAATGTCTCCCTTTGGGGTGATTTTAAGAGTTATCAATAACATTTTATAAATGTTATCACATACTTTCTCTTAGTCACAATTTAAAGCTCAATTAACATCATCAAAACCTATTTTTATTTCTGAAGTGAGAAGCAAGCTTCACTTCAGAACTTTTGTGGGAATACCTTGTAAGTCACTGATAATCTCTGATCCATGACTTCGATCTCTCCTTTCTGATTCTAGAGCTGACTGAAGATTGAGAAAGTCCTTCTCCAGTTTGAGTTTAGCATTCTCTAGCAGGCAGTTCTTATCTTGTAGTTCTCGATTATTAGCTTCCAGCTGCTGGATTTGTTTCGTGCTTTCTGTGTGATTCTTCCTTAACCTGGCTGCAGTATCAGACTCTGATCGCAGCAAAGAATTAGCTTCATCCAACTAAGGATTGACAAAAACGTACTTCATCAACAATTAAAATACAACAGCTACCATTTCTACTTCAGAATACTAGATTTTATGGATTAAAGAAATAAAAAGGAATGTATTTTAAGATTACTTTTGAACACCAAAACATGACAAGAAAGAACAGCTTTTGAAACTCCGTTACACATTTCGACTCCTCCCACTACTCGTAAAATCTGTAGTTCAAACAGCTATTATTTTAAAATATATAGATATAGATATAGATATAGATATAAATAAAGTTGGCATGCCTGTCTTTGTAGTTGATTGATTTTCTCATTGGATATTTGAGAGTTCTGATTCCTCTTTTTTAAATCTTCAAGCTGGTCTTTCAAACTGTTAACTACAACAAAAAAAATTCAACGTCATTAATTGCCATAATTAAAAAGCTCTAATTTGAGCTATAATTCATTTGGTTTCTCTTTAAAAACCCACCTCAAAACAGAACCCTTCAAGCATGGTTCAACATACCCTCATTTTCCAAATTCCGTTTCTTATCTGCTTCATGTTCTGCTTTTCTCTGGTATTCTGTATTCTTATGCTGAAGAAGAGCCTTCTCTCTTTCTAACTGTCTGACTGCAGACTCTACATTCTTCCTTGAAGTTATCTGGACGTATTTAAAAAAATCACCACTAATTACATACAGAATAGCGGTACTCTTTACATAAAAAACACACAGCTCACACAGTCAATTTAGTTTGCAATGGAGAAAGACACAGTCTATTTGCTTGCTGCAAACACAGCGTATCACAAGACACGGTCAAATCCAGCCCAGGATGACTACGGCCAGGAGCTTTTACAATTTAAAGGCTGTTTGATCATTTGGATTTGACAAACCTGCCAAGCAGCGACTCAGGAAGCAGAGTAACATACATGTAATGTAAGGGCTTGACATGTGCCTGGATGAGCAATGCATTAAGTTGTACGCATCCACCAAAGATACGACAAATTTGTAGTAGCACTAAGGTGCAAAGCTGGGCAAGGAATAGGGTCCTTTTACTGACACAGTTTGAACACTACACAGAAAGGCCTTCCTCTTCTAGCAACACGACTCTCGCATCTTCAATTTTTAGAATCGTATCTCGGATATTTAAATCACGCTGTCCTCCAACTTAAAAACATGGCAAAAAAACAAATTCTGGAAACAAAAGGGTAGTTGTAGTACAGAAATCATAATGTAGATATTTTAGCAGTGACAACAATTTCATGCTTGTGAATATCAAGAAATCAATTGGCATTACTTGCCTTAAATACACAGCTACTCAAAAGTAATTTGCTGTTTCCTAAGGAAAAAAGCCACACACAAATGTTAAAGCTCTAATTCCAATAAGAAATAACTACAGACTTACCTCTTCATCTAGCTCTTTCACTATCTTCTCTAAACGAGTATTAGTAGACCTGAAGAAATTTAAAAAATATTCTTAAACCGTGCTGATTATACAGAAATTAGAACACTTAGATGTGCCTCATTAATTTTATGTAAGATACTCTATTTTCAGCAATCACATGAAACTTCAAGGACTGGGGAAATCACTCAAACAATAGAGATTCTTAGGGGGAAAAAAAAAAAAAAACAACAGTCATAGGAGTAGCAAGAATTAAGCCAGCAATCTACAGTGAGGTCTGCTTGCAGTGGATTAAAATGCTTTTAAGCATTTAATACCAAAAGGTCTAATAAAACTTTTTTATAAATATACCAAACATGTCAAAACAGTCTCACCTGTACTTCTGTTCTAGTTCATCTTTGGCTTGTAATTCATTACTGAGCTGTTCTTCCAGCTTGCTTAGTTTGTTCTGAAACTGTGTAAAATGTCAAAAAAGCATGGGCCACGTATAAAAATGCTATCACACAAAACAAGTGTAACTCATTTAAACAGCAAAAAAAAGGGAAAGTGAGGAAAATTAATTCTATCTTCCACTATATTATTTTAAAACCATCAGCAGTAGGTTACGTCTTTCGAAGGTATTAATCCTGATGATTTTAAAGATACAGATCCATAGCAACGACATTTGCTGCATGCTGCATTAAATCCAACCACCTCAGAACTATGTGCCACAGATTGTGAGTCATAAAATTTATATGGGCAAAGAACATTCTTAATTGGCCCTTTGCTGTACGCTTTCTCCGTAGACAGAGACTTTGCACTGCAGCAGAATTTTTAGGATAGTCTTTTCTAAATAAAAGTAAAAAATAAAGAGGGGGGCACATGACCAAACTGGACAATATTCAGAGAATATTACTGAGCATGCTCAATGACCTCACATAAAGAAGAATTTCTTAGTTTAACACATACAGAAGCTAACACACACTTTTCAGGGTTGGGAATGCTTTATTTTGCTTACTAAAATAGTAAAAAGAAATCATGAGTCAAATACCCAAATATTCCTGAAATAAATGATAAATAATAAATTTTGGAATTGTCTCATGCCTTCAGGCTTTCAAATGCATTAATTTTCCTCCCTACTCCCTCCTCCTCTACACCCCCAACATAAAATGTAAACAAGTGGTTTTCTAAACACTTTATGATTGTTACAATTAGAAGATTCCCAGAACAAGGACACTGAAAAGGACATCAAAACCAGAGAGTCATTGCTTGAGAAAATACAAATAAAAAAAAGTTGTCAGAAGTAAAATGCAAAATTTTACCAACTATGTTTACTATTACAACATAAAGCAAATATCACGAATGTGACATTGCATTTTAGACAGCAGTAGCATTTTCTTTTAAAAGAGAACCTCTAAAACTATTGATCTATTCAGCAATGTCTAAACCTATTCATTAATTCAGCAATGACAGGAAGGAATGCAGTGGATTCTAATAAACATTTGCATTTCAATTTATGCTGGTCAATACACAATGCATTTCCTTTATTTATTTTTTGAATTTTGAAAATGAGTTATAAGTTTTAAGAAATGTTAACAATATACTATATCTATACTTAAATGATACAAATGTTTAAATAACATAATGAAGTAGGTACATGAAAATTCCATAGCATTCTCCTGTCATCTGCAAATTTAAATTCAATTGTCAATCTTCAAAAGCTGGATAAACGCGCTCCATACACTCACTTCAAGTGAGAGCACGATTTAAACATTGCTTTATCACTGCAGGTGACAATTTACTTTTCCAAACTCTGAATAAATCAGTCATGAATCACTCAGGCAAGCGTGAAGCCAAAATTCACAACCTTCCCAAGAGTGATGCTGTTTGTGGCAAACAGAGCCTCGCACATTTGTTTTCCAAACAAATTCTACATGCCAAAAGAATTCGAGAAAAATCTGTATTCATTCATCTTTAGACTACAGTACGTGAATCCTTGAGAACAGCTGTTTCAAAATACAACTGGTTTACTGTTAACAGTTTGGTGAATAAACATTTAAGATACTTCACATTCACATAAATTATGTAGGAATTTTTTGATTCCTTTCATAATTCAAATAATATACTTACCTCCTTGCTGTCCTGTAAATAGAAAATATTTTTATTGAGGATCATTAAAAGACAAAAAGCCCCCCACAAAATTTCTGGAAAACTTATTTTAGACTTTGTCTTTTCTTAACAGACTTCACAAAATTAGTTACAGTATCAACACTTATGAAAAAAGGCACTAACCTCATTTTTACTAGATTGCACGGATTCATTTTCTCTGCAAGACTGAGAGGAGTCACTTAGCAACCTGTCAAAAACAAAAACAAATCCCTCCAGCTCTTATTCAAGTTTTCAACAACTCTGGCAACCTTGCCAATCAAGTCATTTTAATCAATTCTCTCAAGTCTTAATTTGTCCTACACTATTCTCAGCTTCTTTTATTTCAGTGTGAGTGTATCTTTCTGATTTGAATCTTTTCTGAAGTATAACATATGTTTTTAAATCCACAGCAGTGTATAATTTTTTAATTAATACAATTATTTCTTAACTATTTGAGTTGAGTCCTCGCAAGTTACTGTCTTCGGTAAGCTTTTTTCTAAAGTTACCAATAAAAAGAACTAAATTACAAATCTATCAGTACTTTCACCCTAAAAGATCTTTTTAAGAGACTATATAATTTTGTGCATATAGCAGTACTGCGTTTAATGTTATCAAAATAACCAAAATAGTAGCAAATGATGTATTCTACTTAAAACTTTGCATTTTGTATCTTCACAATGGCACATAAATGAATATAATGCAATGAATAAATTATGTATATAGAGTGGAAAAAAAGGATATGATATAAGAAAAATCTGCAGGTGTATTTTTAAAAATGCCTATCAAAATTTCACGTACAAATTGTCTCTATAGTAAGTAAATCCTATAAAAGGCAGTTGGTTTCCCACGAAGGCTTTGGGGATTGGAAAGGTTTCCACGTCTCCCTTGTCGTCCTCAATGTCATCAAAATTACTGCTGTCTATATCACTGCTAAGCTCAGGAACAACAGGAGCAGCAGCTATAAAAGGGGAGAAAAGATCAACTTCATTCCAAGATTCAGCCACTTGCTATATACTAGTATCTTTATAATGTTAAAAAGCCAACAATACAAATTGTCCTGCTAGTTAAGTATGTATTACCCATGCAGCAGATCTGTAAATATTACTGTGAACATTTTTTCTAGAGAAATCTACTTGTACATTAGTTGCTTAATGCGTAGAATATCTAACTCCAAAATGTATTTGCTATTTGTAATCACATTTGAGAATAGAACTCTAAATATAATCATCGTTTTAAGAAACTTTAGCAAATATATTACTGTAGAAGTTACAATCATGCTCATGATCTAAACTGAGATGCTATCAAGTTCACAATGCCTTAAAAGAAAAGCAGTAAACCTCACAAGAACATTCGAACTACTGTCTTAACTACAGAAGGTTAAGAAAACCACAACAAAAAAGCCCCAAACAAAACAATAGAAGCCACAAAGAAACAGACCCTAACATGCATTCTTTTTAGTCAGAATTCTAAAACATCCAGATCTGTTGTTCAAAACAGAAATCTATACATCAAAAGCATGATAAAGGTGAGGATAATTCCAGTAGGATAAATGTATATATCCTACTGGAATTTATCCTTACTGATGGAGTTTTTATAATACAAATGATAAATAGCAGAAGATTTTTGACAGAAAATACTTAATTTATACAATCTAAAGTTTTTTTTCATTTCTACTATTGCAAATGCTGAATAAAAATAGAACTTTTAAGCTAATTTACTCACTCTCTCGAATGTTGTCCCAGTTCCACTGATCACTCTTGAAGAAAGGGTGATGCTTTATTTCTTCTACCCCATTTCTCCCCAGCCGCACATCCCTAAACATAGCAATTAAGTCAAATTCACATTAGGAAAAACAGCACTTGTTTTTTTGTTATTTAAATTCTGCCTTGCTCATAAGCAGCAAAGAAACTTTCAGTGTGGATTGTCTGTGTTAACCACATTAATGGTCAAAAAAAAAAAAAAAAATTAAAAACCACCAACCACTGATCTCCAGTTTCTTATATAAAACGTACTCTGTTTCTTAGCGTGCACTCTCCTTGTGACAGCTAAAATGTCCAGAATTTGGAATCTGCCACGTGGGGAGTAAAGCAAGAAAGAAAGTACTGATGCAAAAATTAAGAAAAAACCCTAAAAACACAAACAAAACCTCAACACCCTCAGGGTTAAAAAAAAAAAAACTGCAGAAGTTCTATGTCTGCCAAACCACATGACAAACCTTAAGACACAAGTGAAGGAAGATCTAACTTACTGCACAGAACAGTTATTCAAAGCTGGACTGAAATAAATCTTTCAAGAATTCCATCCTCTGCCCCATAACTAACCCTGACACATCTTTTCCTGATATTTGAAATGAAGTAAATCTTAAGTGCAACAAGAAACTTTTAGTATGATGAGAAGTTGTCTCTCTTAAAACTATCTGCAAGAACAGAAGATAAAAACAATGTGTGTAAAAGAACTAATAAATCAAAGAGGCAATGCTTATTCCTTCTTTAAGTGCTCCGGCAGCGATCATGCATACGGAAAGAAGACATCTGTTTCAAATGAATCGCTCGAGCACTGTATTAAATATAAACAGGAAGACAGACACACGGAGTGGAAGTACACCTCGCTGCATTTACATTAGGAAATTCTACTCATATTTTCTCTCTGCTCTTCAGCTACTAAGGGTGAAAAATGCTGCTAAAGCATATCCTTCCTGAGTAACCATGACCTTGCTCAACACAGCAATCTCTCTTTGACAGCAAAAACCATTATAAGGTGGGTTTTTTTCCTAATCCCTCATTCTATAAAGGCTAGGTGCTCTGCTGTAGCCATGTTCAGGTGACCACAGCAAAGCATAAGGTGGCATCATCAATCCAGAGTTAACTATGGACCTAAAGCTTCTTTTAAAACAGAGAAATTGGAGGTGATCTCTGCTTTCTGGAACTAAAGCAAATAAAGTGTTCAGATCAAGAACAGGCTTACACAGCTTAATATCAATGAATGGCTCGGTTCCACAAAGGGAAACCTCTAGGATCTATTTATAGCCAAAACAATATCCTTGCTGGTTTGTTAGCTATATTTGTCAATTAATAAAACAAAGTAAATGAAAAAAAGTTCAAACATTCTAAGAAAGCTTAAAGACAAACTCAGTAAATACATGTTTATTTTCATAAAAGTATTGGCTTTCATTTTTTTTTAAGTACCACCCGCATAGACACTGAGCACAACAATTTGGTCCCTGCCTTGGAGCTTACAAATTATTTTCAATCTTACAGGTTTGTTACTGTTTTATACACTGCAATTGCAAGGATTTGTCTGGCACAAATTGTGCTGTTAACAAGAGCTGTCAGAACTGCTCATAGAAATAAAATACAATACCTGGAAAAAACACCCCAAAAGAAAAACTACAGAACTGAAGAATATTGCAGAAGAGATTTGAACAGAGATTTGAACAGAGATTAGGAGAAGTAATGGAAAGAATGAATTTTTACAGTGTACATGTGCTAATACCATCCGAAATAAAAATAGTTCCAGAATTATACATACACTTACCTGTCAGTTAAAAAGGCACAGATAAGGTTCTTTGCATGCTTAGAGATTTCCACATCATCTGGGAAATGTAATGAGTTCTTATGATCCATAATTTTACTATATGTTCCTACTAATGAGTCTGCATAAAAAGGAGTATCGCCTGAAAAAAAGAAATAGTAAATTGACTGCGATTTTGGGTCATGTTCAAGTCATGTAAGTTGAAAGACAAATGATAGAAAGAAAAGTCTATAGGTAGTTTTACCTAAAATTAGTATTTTATTTATTAAAAAAAAAAAAAAAAAGTTAGAATGCAGGGTACAAAATAACTTATACTACCAAAAATGCTCCTTCCTCAGAGTGCCTGTGTTACAAAACTAAACTGTTTTCCATCCTGTGCATCACTACCAAAATTTTGCCCAGTGAATTACATCTTTTGTTCTACCTGAAGACTATCACTGTGTTTTCTAATTTACATGATGGCTGACCCCTACATAAATCCCCATCTTTAAAAGCTTCCATGGGTATAATGGATTGAAACTTATTAAAGATTTGCTAATGCACAAGGACTGTTTCCAAGACTAGCAGGTCTACCCTGCCTACCCCTGGAGCTGCCTAAGGCAAGTCAGCTCTGAGCAGGAGACTTCACAGTGTGTTACTGCACTGTTAAACCCATATTAATAAATCTTGACTGATAAAATTATGTGAGCTTGGGTGCCCATATTAACATGGGCAGGTGGCTCTTAAAATTATAGCCTTTCTTCACGCAAAGGTTTGCTGCACAGGCTTTAGTGGAGTCTAGTTTTTTCGCAGACATAGCCTTAAGATAGGGAAAATTGGGACAACTGAAAAGAATCGGTATTGGTAAAGGTAACTGATGTTCAAGTTAACCGATAACATTCTGAATATACAAATGGCTTGAGTCAGCAATCAAGAGGTTGCATAAATCCTCTCTCACAACTATTCCATAGGTTTAATAGAGAAGGTGAACAATAAATTGCGTGAACTAGGCACTTTCCCCTGTCCTGGTGTGCTGCGTGCAGGCAGGGATCCCCGGCAGGACAGCCAGCATGCCGACTGCTTGCTTCTAGCAAGGCTCGAAAAATTTCATAAGCTGCATACAGGAAAAAAACATGCAAACAGACCAATGGACAAAAACCATTTGGCTATCCAAAGGAATATAAATGCAACAATCCTGCCTTCAGCCTCTTTCTGCCATTTTATGGCAAAATCAGAAATTAGTACATATCAGCTGGAATTAAACTTCTAAACCTTTAGTAAATTCATTAGATTGCCACACCAGTACATCTTGGGGAGTGTGTGTGTGTGTAATCACTGTGAGTAACTGATTCCACAGGTATTTAATGCTGCCTCCCCTCCCTTTTTCCAAACCTTCCCCTTCCCAGTTGTCTTCAGTCTCAAAACCAGCTTTGATTTAGGCCACACCTCAAAACTACCCTAAGTCACTGAACTAAAGGAGCGTTCGGATTCATCCTCTGACCCACATTTTAGCTTTTAATTAAGTGCACAATAAAAAATAGTACCAATTTCATTAGTACTGTGTCTCTACTAAAACCAGAACATCAGAACGCTTTCTGTGCTTTCTTCAAAGTGTAAAGTTTTAGAAGATTGTAGCCAGAAATTGATACATAAACCCAAACAAAACCAGATACTTTCCACCAATGTGTGGGGTATGGTGAAACTAAGTAAGATTATCGAGTGAAAACCAAGTGTGAAAGTCCACAAAGGCTTTTAAAAACAATTGTTGTTCATGGGATCTTGAAACTGATAAAGCTATTCAAGTCTGGAAATGACAACGCTAACATAGTTTTATGTTACACGTTGAGGATGAAAACGAAGAAATCTTCAATAGTCAAAGATACTTCAAACCATTTTATCAGCTCCTGTCTCTTAACAGTATGTATGTGGGAGTAAAAGATTTGTCTTGAAGAGTCTCATTATTCCTAGTTCAACTACAAGGACCAGAAAAGCGATATTGTTGTTGAAGAGAAGCTGCATGTTTTTCTAGACACAATGTCCACTGAATTTGACCTGAGCCTCAACTACTGTGTTTGCAAACAAAGTCACTGAAGGAAACCACGTTGCACTGTCAGACAGGAAATCCAATTGAGATTGGCATATGATGATTGGAGAATAACAAATAAACAAAAAAATAACAGGGCATAACTAGGCCCTGTAATTGTAATTACCAGTACCAAGGTGAAGCATGTTTTAACATTTCAAGAAGACTGCACAGATGGAAAATCATATATCCATTTCAGACAAAGAAAGAGATTCAGATTGGAGGGGACACCAAAAAAAAAACCAAACCCAAAAACCAGGAAGAAGGCTTCATGAAAAGCACAAAGAAAGATGACAAGAATTCAGCTGAAAGGGTACAGTTTTAATCACATGCAGGACTAAGGCATGGCTAAAACTGAAACAGAAGCAAAATTGTTATTTCACTCCCATCAGAAGTGTGTGAAAAATCACAAAGTAAATGAAAGCAAAGTTTCCAGGCTGGAGTAAACACAAGAAAAAATAATTACGTTGAGTACTAAAAGCAAACAAACAAAAGTAGTAAAAATAGCATAGTTTCAAATATTAAAACAAAGATATATTTTAGGAGGAAAATGAAGTATGAAATATGAGAAATTTTCCAACAGAGAACGCCAAACTCTAGGGATAACGGCACCAAATAAAGCCCTTCAGCTTAGCAATCCATACTGAAACCTCAGAATAAAATCACAATGTCTTG
Source organism: Aramus guarauna (assembly GCA_013400195.1). Classification (NCBI taxonomy): domain Eukaryota; kingdom Metazoa; phylum Chordata; class Aves; order Gruiformes; family Aramidae; genus Aramus; species Aramus guarauna. The sequence goes on from VXBL01002619.1 coordinate 475,261, forward strand.
CACTGAAATGTGGATGTATTTTTGTCCTAATCAGGTACAGGCTCCCCCATATAACCTAGATCCTGCAAAAACTGTACTTCTCCCCTTTCACTTTATAAAAATGCTTACATTAGAAGGATAAAAAGGGGAGAAACCTTTTTCTCTGATACAAGGGGGAAAAAAAAAAAAGAGGCTTTGAGAAAACTTTCTGGCCAGCTATGTCCTTTATTTTAGTATCTGAAGAATTTTATTTATTGCTAAAATTGTTTATGAGAGACTACTAATTATAAAACACACTTTTTGTAAGTCAAAATGCCTTAATTCTGAAAGATGCAGAGACTGTAATAGCATCATATATCCAAATGTCCTTACTGGCTCAGGATACCAGAAACATCAGATCTGCAATATTCCCAGAATATGCTGATTTGGATTTTTAATAATTATATGCTCAATTCCATCCTTCCATAATCAGTATTTTGCTACCAGACTATAATACTGATCCTCACTGTATTTTAAGATGCAGATGACTCATCTCCTTAACAGATTATATTCTATGTTAGTTGCCATAGCAGTCCAGTGTGTTTTACTGGAAAATCCTGACTCAAGCATAAAAGACAGATCAAGCCATACTTCCACAGTCACTTTGACCTAACAGAAGCCATTGCTACTGTCCCTGAGGTGGCACAAGCACGCATGAGATGGTGAGGGAGCTGACCCCACTTAAAACTATTCTAAGAATTAGTTTTAAGCTGAACCAAGCCAGGGAACTAATCACTGAGCAAGCACGCAAACAGCTGTCGCAGCGTAAGAGCGACAGAGAGCAAAGGGAACAGGAATAAAACAACAGCATCAGCCAAAAGTCAGAAGCTGTTAGATGAGGTACTACCAGCACCCCTGCAGCAAAGTACAGCTGAAGGCACAGTAACGACTCAATGATGATCTCATTAACAGAAGAAATCACTACTTACCAACTAGCATCTCAAAAAGGAAAACTCCTACAGACCACCAGTCACATTCCCGTCCATAGTAACCATCACCCCCTTGTGATTTCAAAACTTCGGGCGATATGTAGTCAGGGGTTCCCACAGCCGTATCGCAGCGCACCATACCTGTCTGTGCAACAGTAAGAATTCAAACAGCTCACTTAAAAATACTTCTGAGTTTTCAAACAATTAGCCTATTAGTAGACCAGAAAAACAAAAAATATAGCCCAAAATATTTGGAATGTGTTTGAAAGTCATTACTTTTTTACTCCAGAAGAAATATGGACTGATATAACAATTCCTGATGATGTGCTCTCCCCTGCCTACTCCACAGCGGTTTTTCTTATTACATCTTTCAAGAACCAAACAATTTTATTATTTTTACCATTGGTTTCCATATGAAGCTACACATCATATCAGACTCCTCCTTATCTCACTGAATTCAGGGACAAACTTCAGAAAAATTTTGACAAGTTATGAGTTCAAGGCCCTACACAGCATATATGTAACAGTTTTGTCTAATTCAGACAATAAATCAAGTTATAGGTAAATTTTTATAGTCACATCTGGTTTGTATTTAAATATAGAAAAAAATGTAAGAGGAAAAGCTATTTTTAAAGAATAGCAAAATTTTTGTGGTTTTTTTTTAAACTTATTTTTATTAGCATATTAACACAGTTGTATTAATGGAATGATTGTTCATCCTCTTCGCTTCACATTGAGAGACTAAAAATGCAGGGGCTAAATGACGCAGAAACATCATCAGGTCTGCCAGCATGCTGGTTCAGACTTACAAGCCTTGTTCCCTTTAATCAAATTCACTACATTGATTCTAGAGAGACCAGATGGATGAATGGAATGAAATGAAATCCTGGATGAAGTTAGAGAAGTACCAAAAATACACTCATCTTCGATTCTGTCTCTCAACCTCAAGTCTTTTTTAAGTCATCTTACACAGTTCTATAAGCATTTTGCAATCAGCTTTAGCTGAATATTAATACAGAAAGTTAGTAGCAACAACTGAAGTCAAAATACATATTTGAAGAAAGGAAGAGAAACATTTTGCTTTTGGAACTGCACTGATGTAAAAATTATACACCAAATTACATTTCTTTTCATACACAATGTGCACTGCAAAAAGCTTTTATTTATGTACTAAACCTAAACCCTGGAAAGTCATGAACTGGCAGGCAAAAACTAAAGTGATGACTAAGTACTACAAAGACCTAAGGAGTCATTCAAATGTCCTCGTGGCAAATGCCTGTCTTCTTGTGCAACTCCATGCTGAAGCTGAAACCTAATAGAAATTTTAACTTCTTGGTTCCAGAATGAAGAGCAGGTTAACTTCTGCTTTCTGTACTATGAACCAGATAGCACATAGCTTGATCATCCTGGAATAAGAAAATGAAGTTAACTCTTTTCAGAAGACCTAATGCATTCTTTGGTGGTGAACACATTTTAATGCTGGGAAATAAACAAAAGCCCAAAGGCTCCAGCAATCTAAAGCTGAGCATATTCAAAAATGGATCTGGCACATGGCAGGAACCACTATTTGATCATCCTGCTTGTAACAGCACTCTGTGCACAAACCTACAGGTCTTCTCTGAAGCTTAAGCCCCTCTTTGCTTCGAGCACTAGAGGAATTGCTGTAGGCTCATGTGATTCTGCTGATCTAGTAGGACTGTGGCATCTTAATGAGGCCTCCAACACTGGTGCATGTTTACCTCTTCCTTATTCAAATGCAAAATTACAACAGGGGAAAATCTGAGTCTTCATTTAGTGATCACTGGCTGAAGCCACCTAAATCCCTCCCTGCATAAGAAGCTTCTTTAAAAACAAAGTGACCAAAGCACTTCTGAAAGATTTCTTGGAAGACCACAGCTTCAATCACAGTCTCATCACCTTGACACCTAAGCACTTAATAACACCCCATTCCTCTGTAATTAATACACCAAAACAAGAACACTTTTTAATATGCTATACATGTTGATATTTTATGAAGTCTTATGCAAACAAAGTAAAGGTTGTGCCAAAAAGAAGCCAGCCCTACCTCTGACTGATGGCTGGTATGTAGCAACAAGAAAGCTTCTTTCCAATGACATTAAGGATGCTAAAGATCTCAGGTAATAACGCCTTAAGTTTTCAGACAAAATGTCAAAGAATTGAACAGTAAAACAAAAAAGTATTTCTAAAGTTAAAAGGGCCCTGTGTGCTAATACCAGTTTTCAATGGACTGTATCTATCTGAAGCATATGGAGTTGGTTGTACTTACTCCCCCATATACCTTCTGTCTCAGGAACAAATCTAAAAATGCATTTGCAGAATCACAGAACAGCCCAGGTTGGAAGGGACCTTGAAAAATCATCTAGCCTAACCTTTTGAGGGAAAGGGAGCCTAGATGAGATTGTCTAGCACCCTGTCCAATCGCATCTTGAAAACCTCCAGTGATGGGCACTCTACAACATCCCTGGGGAGGCTGGTCCATTATCAACGGAATATAATATTCCTAGATTTCTGTTCCTCTCATTTATACACTTGGTTCTTTCAAAGAACTTGGACATTGCTCTGTATTTATTTTTAAGTACTGGATACTCTTAATACCACAGTCAGACTAGCTTCCGTGACCTCTGGCATCAAAGCCAAGTAAACAGGGAAGTCCTCTTCATGCAGTACGTGGCATCTTGACAGTCTCCCCATTCTGCACGATCACTTCTGCCTTCTGTCTTTCAGCATCTGAAGAAGTCTAAAGGTTGCCGTTCTCTCTGAACAAAGTGTTACTCCTGCGTTTCAAATACTAAGCTTCTGTTTTATGCCCAAGTAGCACACTTACTTTAGCAGTTCTCATACAAAGCTTCCTTTCAGGAGTCTCAGGCCAGTATTTTACCTGAGACTTCTCTCATCACCTCAAAAGATCAAGGTGGATCTTGGCACTACATCTCAAGGGAGGCTCCTGCAGCTGTATGAGAGATGTGCAGTTCAGAATTCTAAAAAAAGTTGTCCACGAGACACAGCATGTTCTTACAGCTTATAACAACTTGGCAGTGAGTGTTTCCTAGCATCCTTCAGAATTATTATATTGCTGAAGACAAAGCAGTTCAGTTTTCATCCTCAGGAGGATCTCCATCAGACCTGAATGACTGGCTGTCTTGGACCAAGGCTAAGAATCAGGCTTTCACTCCCTCATGAAGTTCTTTTCAGTGAATGAGAGCTGGAAAGTACTTGTGCGAAAACACTGGGATAGCTCAGATCAGGCGTTAATACTGCACCCGGGCTTGCACAGCGTGCTGTGGACAACAGACTGAAGCAAGAAGGATCGAGCAGAGTCTTGGATGAGCTTCAATGAGAAATGACTTGAGTTCTAAAAAGAGGAACACGTTCCTTCTTTCAGCTAAACTGCCTGAGCCAAGGTGATAATCCCAAACGGTAAACACGCTTTCTTTTGGTCACATCTGTTTTTTCAACAGATATCTTCTGAACCTGTGCTCTTCTAAAAGCTCAGTTAGCACAAGACAGCATTACGTGCTGAGCCTGGCAGCACTGGCAGCTCCTGACTCTACAATACCTGATGAAGCCAACTGTACTACTGTCTAGTTTCTTACAGAAAGCCTGAAGATTAGAGTCTGGTGAAACCTGCCTTGGGCTACCTTATCATACCTAAATACCAAAAGGGAACTACAATTCCAACTAAGCCTTTGAGGCCAACTCCATTCTTTATTCAATTATAGAAATATTCACCTTGTAGATCTTAAAAAGAGCAAAAAAATAAAACACATAAACCTCAAAACCATTGCAACTGAGTTACATAAACAGGACAGTTCCTTTTATGTTGGAAAAGATCACTAAAACACTTAGCAACTCTTTTCACATACTGGTAAGGAGGAATTCTGCTGCAAGTATCTGGACTGGCCTTGAAAACTTAAAGAGGACGCTGAATTCAATTCCACAGCAAAGGTCAAAAACATCTCTCACCAAATTGCAGCAGAATTTTCCTGGGCTCTCAACAGCATAAGGAAGATGCTAATGTGCACAACTGCTAAAAGAACTCCAAATCAGAAAAAAATAAGTAAGTGTTGGGTAAGCATATATTTTCTAAAAATCATCCTGCCAACATCAATATTATATTTACACAGCTGGGATGTGTTCATGTTTTGTAAGAAGTAGCATGAGATTTGGAGACGATCCAGAACCTCTCAACTTCTAAAGTTTCCTGTATAAAAAATTTTTGCCATTCCACTGAGTCTGAGAAACATGAAGAACTTAAAATGTAATCTGTTAAAAAATTAACTTCTTTAGGAGATCACTGGTTCATTGATGATGCCCAGTCCAGACTGAAGCTCACTATAACTCTATATGAGAAATGTGCATGCACATCTCGCATTTATAATATGATCAACCACATTTTAGTTTTCCATTCTTTTAACAACAATGAAGAAAAAAGAAAAAAGGAAAAAAAAGCTTAGGTTCACCATTTCTGGGATCCCTAAAATAGCATAAGGGATCACCCTTTTTTTGCAGATTCATATTATGAACATCAGATTCCCTTAAGACCTACAGTCTATTGGCTCAAAAACAAGATTAAATTTTTTAAGGACTAAATTAAGAGAACAAGTACTACTTCTCATTTTTTCAATTACAGTAAATGCTGTCCCCTAGAACACAGGCAAGTAAATCAGAGTGGAGATAAACAATCTATCTGCCTTTAGAATAACAACTACAATATCAGCAAAACTAAATAGACTACTGAACCTCAATAAACAGCTGTAGTAGTTCAGTTAAGTTAATATACTGTCACAGGAAAGACAAAACCCCTAACCAGAGAGAGTACTTCTAGATACAGCTGAAGAGACAGTACCTTAATGATGCAAATGCAAATTAAGTAGATTGCAGAGATTATATCAAGCAGTGCCTAAACAATACAGGAAAAAAAAAATAATCTAACACATTAAAGCAAATAAGCTTAAAAGGATCATCCTTGCCAACATTAATACAGAAACCTTTTAAAGGCCAGGCAAACGACAATACACATTCATACAGAGTTTTGTTAGAATCTGTTATAATTTTTCACAGGAAGAATGTACTGCATAAATTACAGCATAATATTTTTTGTCAGGGAAGATTTTGAAAGTGCGAAATACAAAGGCAGCTTTATTTTTAAGTCTCCTTTAATAACATAAGGTATCACATCCTGTTAAAAATAAAATATTCCTACACAATCTCATTAGAAAACTATATCCGTGGCTGTACATGGTAAAATTTAGACAATTAAAATGTATGACATCTTGAGGAATAGCTAACAAATTTTAAACAATGTATCACACACCACTGGTGTCTTACCATGACCTCATTTTAATGACCACTAGAGGATGCTATGAGAACAATTAGTTCAAAAAAAACCCCAAACCCTCCCCAAAAAACCCCAACCCCCCCAAAAAAAAAAACTGTATATTGCCCATAAAATAATTTCATTTACAGAAAAATGTCAGTTTATGAACTGTTCCGACGTTACTGATGTTGAAACGAAGAGTTGTCTCACAAGCTTTTCAGACATTTGGCAAAAAAATGAACCTCAGAAATTCATAAACACATATGCTTTCAAAAATAACAAAAAGTAAGTTTACTTCCTTCTTCCATGTGCCAGAACAGTTTATTATAGACAAGGTTACACTATTTAAAGAATCCTTGTATTTAAAACTAGGAGACAAGGAACAGCTTTCCAACCAAGTGGACCTTTTGATGAATATTCCTTTGGGTATTATAATTCACAAGAATTATAAGAAAATAACCTTAGAATTACAGTTTTATAGATGATAAATTATTCAGTTGCATACTTACTTCATCCATTTTCATGCAAGTGCCAAAATCTGCCAGCTTCAGATGCCCATATTTATCTAAAAGCATATTGTCAGGCTTCACATCTCTGTGTATCAAGCCCATGGAGTGAATTGCATCAAGAGCAAGAACAACTTCAGCTGTATAGAACTTGGCCCATTTCTCAGGCACATCGTAATTGCTCATAAGGTTTACAAGATCTCCACCTGGCATATATTCCATTACCATGTACAAGTATTTGTCATCTTGAAAGGCACAAAATAGCTGCAACATTAAAAAAAGGAAAAGAAAAAAGAGCAGTTAGTTTTCAGAGGCAGCTAGGAAAGAGAAGAAAGCACTTTACCTTGAGGTTTCATCAAACCTGAGCATGTATTTCAAGACTGATGTAAAGTAACTTTATTTTTTATATTCAGACAATCTACACTTTGTATTAATTATGACAGTACCTGAAATTTACTGAACTTCAGAACACCATCATTTTCATTTTTAAGAAAGCAAAAAAGATTTCCTGATTATTTTAGTAGTATGAGCCATGTATATACCTCCATGTTTCTTGGCATTAAAAAGTATCACTGACTCAAAATGCAAAAATACCAAATCTGAGAAAGGGAGCATCATGTGTTGATTTGAAAATAGCTCAACAGTGAACGGCATCTTAGATTGTTTCTAAATTTTATATATTATACATCTCTCTGTACACATTTAGAAAAACACTTTTCACTACTGATTTTGTCCTAAAACAACACAAGGAAAGAGAGGAAAGAGAGAGAGGAAAGAGAGAGTTCCCAAACACAATTATAACACAATACAAAGAAATTATCCTTAACAATAATGGTAAGTTTCCTTCTTAAACTTACGGAAAGTAAGTTTAATCTCTTTAAAATAGATTTCAGACCTAGAGTGCTGAAGGTTTAGAGATTTCACCCAGCATCAGCAGATCTGAAAATGGCCCAAACCAGCAAAAAGCATTACTATCAAATGTTCAATGACTGGTGTGAAAAAGTCTCTGAAAGTCTCTCACCCTATTTCTCATGGAATACTGCTCCTTTACATTAAAAACTAAAATCAATCACATTTTTAAGTTATCCACACAAAATTCAAAGGCAATTGAAAAAGAGGATGAGTGGAAAGGAGGAAATCAGAAACAGGGAGTTTGTTGAGGATGAGGAACCATGGAAGACAGGAAAGTTAGTAAGGAGATTTGACATTTAGATTAAAATTTACTGTATATTAGTGAGAGAAGACCTATATTATAAATAGATATTTTAATACATATATATTACACTGTGTTTTGGGGTTGGTTTGGGTTTTTTTTCCACAAATGGACAGTACATACAGTATGATAATGCATTTGGTCATTAAAATCTAAATAAAAATCCAAAATAGTCTCCATATTCTCACATGTAAAGATATTAATATAACACAATAATAAATAACAACACTATGCCTTTATACAGCACTTTTGTTATTGCCCTCAAGGAATTTCATTTAAAAAAAAAAAAATTATCTAGGGCTCTGGTTTCACTTGTTTTTCGCATAAAAAAGAAGGCACAGAGCAGCAGTGTGATCTGTCCCAGTTTCTAGCTCAGAACAGGACCTACCTTAAAACCAGCTCTACGTTCTATCCCACTGGACCACATTACCTAAATATATCACACTGATACACTTCATCACAGACGGCACAATTGCAACTACACGTTAATTCATTTGCTATTTACAAATACACGCGCACATTTATATCATGCTTGCTACACCTTCCTTTGAGAATTGTCCTACATTTCTCATTACTTTCAACTGCATGTGAAAAATAAAAATAATTCCAGACAACTACTGTCATTAGAGCAAAACAAAAGAACTAAACAATAATTCATCTATTTCATTAAGTATTTCTGCTGAATATAGACAAGAAAACAGAATATGCTCAGAACAGCTGAACACTTAAATAAAAAAACCTTGTAAAACATTTCTGGCGTACATGAGGTAAAATGTTCTGAAGAGTATATGGAAAGCTTAAGACCAGTCTTTACATTAAATACACAGAAGCATGGCAGTACATGTGAGAGCATTTGTGTTAATTCTTTAACAAAATGAAGTACTAGCAGTTTCTCTAAGCATATACTTTCACTACTCATTATATTAATTAGTGTAATTTACCAGTTACAACAAATTGCAATATTTAGCACTAATTCTTCCCAAAGGCATAACTCATAATACAAACACGATGATCATGCATGTCCTGAGACAGCTGCAAGCAATGGTGTTCAAGACCAGCTGAAGAAGTCAACTCTCCATTACTTGGATATTACTTCTGAGCTGAGATGCAAGAACTGACGACTAAACAGAAGATGGTTTCAAGCAAACCACTGTGTGCACTCATCCATCTACCAAATCACAGCTGAAAAGACAGTAACTACTTAAAGCACTCCTAATACTAATTGCCTGTGATCAACTGACTGTATCATGAGCAAAGACTGGAAATAATGTTGACATTTGTTTCTACATTTCTATATGGAATTTTTCTTAGTTGGAAAGGTAACCTCCCTATTGTAACAAATAATTATGTGGATATTTCAAAAATCTATTTAATTCAGTTTTATGATGCATTTCTAGTGACTCAAATGCAAATTAATCTACTTTCTAACACAGCCAAATACACAAACCTCCGTGAAATTGTTGTAAATATGTACCCTTAAAAAATAAAATCTGACCCTAAACCATTATTTGAGTTTAGATGTAAATTCAAATCAGCTCAAGACTGTGAAAGATGTATCCCTTTATTATTATTTTACTCTTACCTATTTTCCTTACCTGAACCACCCACGGACTGTTGGCAAAGGCCATGATATCTCTCTCTTCCCAGAAAAAGGCTGAATCTGATCTCTTGATCATTTCAAATTTACTAAGTAGCTTCATTGCATAAACCTTCTGTGTCATTTTATGGCGAACCTGTTAGTAGAGAAAGAAGAGAAACAACCTTTTTTTAAATGCCTTGTAAAAAAATTGAATATAAGCATAGTATATTTCTCAAATCACTTCCTGGGATCTGATGCCTCTGGGTTTTCATATACCAAATTTTCTACACAGTAAGGATTTGAGAACTTCCAAACCTGGAAAAAAACCTAACAGCTGCTCCAGAAAAACAGAGCAGGGATGGAACAAGAAGGATGCCAAAGGAAGGAAGATATGCCAGAGCCTGGCCAACTGCTGCAGCTGCCGCTGCAACCCCAAAACAGGAGCTGCAGGGCCACGAGAAGGACACGTCTCAGGGCTGCGGGAGCTCTAAGCAGGTAGCTATGTTATTGAAGATGCACTGATATGAGCATATGTCCTTCCTCACTATGGCTTTGAGCACAAAAATGAGAGCTTACTCCAGTAGTCTGCTTACTCAAATTGAAACTGCTCAAACCCAAAACAAAACAAAGCCCCAACCCAAAACTCAGGAGAGAAGTACCATCTTTCTCTAAAGAACTGGACTGTTGCTCTTAACATTTTCTGAGTGAACACACCTACTTCAAATCACCCAGAACACTAAAAAAAAAAAAAAAA